>RJWH01000946.1:76471-455324 GCA_004363575.1 Solenodon paradoxus
TCCCTCTCCCCCCTCTCTTCCCCCCTCCCCATCTCTCTGTCTCTCTCTCTCTTTCTCTCTCTCTGTGTCTCTCTTCTCTCTCTCTCTTCTAGAGCCTGTGGGCCATCCAAGTTCTTCCCATTCTTCCAGTTTCACGCCCTCTCCTGAGTTTTCAGAATGAGTTCACAGCAGTTGGAGGAGGACTTAAGCTAATTAACCACAGAACTGACCAAACAGTGACTGACAAGGGCACCTGCCGAGTCACATTCGTGGAGGCAGGGGACCCAGACATCCCTCGCTGAAACGAGAGTCACCCCTGAAATGTGAACCCTTGAGGTTATGTGGGAGTGATTAAATTGCAGTCTGACTTCAGCACAGTGGGAATAATGTATGGACTTTATCAACACAAATTGTGTAGTGGCAGACACACCATCAGAAAGCATCTTGAAAGGGTTCAGACGTGCATGTGCGTGACAGGGCCGTGATGGACAGTGACAGGAGCCAGGATAAACCCACTTCCAAAGTCACAACAAACTGAATTGTAACAGATCCAAAAGTCTGGTGGTCCCCTACCCAGGAGGCGAGGTTGCCTTCTGCACTCACGTCTCAGTCCAGGCCTCGGGTTTCGGGTGGGCTTGCCGCCCCTTCCTGCATTAAAGGGAGATCCCACCTGTGTCTGCTGTTCTGCCCCTGAGAGACAGGGGAAGAAATCTATGTTCCTCTATGACTTGAAATCAGGTTCTGGTTTTTCTAAATTAACTGAGTCAGTAGTTGGGGAAGATTCCAGATTACAAGCTTGAGGCCAAGGACTAGCCAAAACATACAAGGGCTTGGCAGGAGATGGCAGAATGTGATGTGGCAGAAAAGGGAAGGAAAACTTAAGAATGGTGTCTGGCAGTGACTGGGAATAGGGTCAAGGCACTTGCTTCACCCTGAGTGTGGGATTTCCTGTTCTGCAGAGGGGGCCAAGATGCAGGGAGGCGATCTTCTCCAAAGGCGTAGCACTGTCCCAGCATGCCTCGCATTCGTGCTGTGCAGCCTCCTGTTCCAACCTTTGGCAGCTCCCCCAGAGGGTCACAAAGGTCTCCAATGATAGATGGCCTGTTTGAAGTCATCAGTAAACATGGGGGCGCCCTGCCTCTCCATCAAAGTCACCACCCCGCAGGGCACCCCGGCATCACTGGGCTGGACGGTGCCCAGCCATGGTGGTGTCTGGATGACAGATCTGGAGCAGTGGGACACCAAGGGCTTGCTCAGGCATGAGGAACACTAACACATGACGTTCACGCATGGAGCTCACAGATGCTATCGACAAAGGGCATGCGTGTATTTTTCATCCATTGATTTTTTTTACTTTGGTCCACTTTGCATTTTTTAATCAGCTTAAGTGAAGTGTAATTCACAACAGAATTAACCATTTCAACAACACGGTGAGTTTTGACCAGTGTACACAGTCACACCCCCACACGCAAGACGTAGGGCAGGGGCTGGCCAGTGGTATGGACCAAATCCGGCTCTCATCGTGGTTTGTACATTGGTAAAGGTTGTTTAAGGAATTAAAAAAAATAGGGAAAACCATGCAACGGAGAGTGTATGTAGCCCACCAACCGTGAAATACTTGCGGTCTGGCCCTTTAGAGGACTGCGTGCTGACCCCTGGGGTAGAAGACTCCCAGCACAGGAGCTTTGCCTTGTCTAGAACTTCACGCCAGTGGAACCATACAGGTGCTGCCTCTTGCCTCTGCCTTCTTTCACTTAGATCGTGGTGGGGTTTGTCGTCCGGGCACTGCACGGATGGGTGGTGCATCCCTGGTTTGTGTCTGAGCCACGTGGCCTCCCACGACAGACAGGCAGAGCGCGGGTCATCAGTAAACATGGGGGCGCCCTGCTCTCCATCAGTCATCACACCCCAGGGCGCCGCACAGGTGGGGGCCCCGCATCGTGCTTCCACTCGGCACAGCCTCGACGTCCGGAGCGGGGCTCGCGGGCGGAGGCCAGGGCCTGCGCTCACTGCCGTGTCTCCACAGGCATGAACAACCGGGAGGTGCTGGAGCAGGTGGAACGGGGCTACCGGATGCCCTGCCCGCAGGACTGCCCCATCTCCCTCCACGAGCTCATGATCCACTGCTGGAAGAAGGACCCCGAGGAGCGCCCCACTTTCGAGTACCTGCAGGGCTTCTTGGAAGATTACTTCACGGCCACGGAGCCCCAGTACCAGCCTGGCGAAAACCTGTAAGACCCCCAGCGCTGCAGAGGGGCCTCGAGGCCTCCCCACCCCCATTAGCTTTCCTTCGTAGCCAGCTGCTCCCGGCAGCAGAACCGCCCTGGATCAGATTGCATGTGACTCCGAAGCTGACGAACTTCCATGGCCCTCATTAATGACACTTGTCCCCAAATCCGAACCTCCTCTGTGAAGCCTACAAGACAGAACCGTGTTATTTCTCAGACTTTGGAAAATGCATTGTATCGATGTCACGTAAAAGGCCAAACCTCTGTTCAGTGTAAATAGTTATCCCAGTGCCAACAATCGTAGTGCTTTCCTTTTTTTAAAATGCAAATCCCATGTGATTTTAACTCTGTCTTCACCCAATTCAACTAAAAAAAAAAAAAGTATTATTTTCCAAAAGTGGCCTCTTTGTCTAAAACAATAAAATTTTTTTTCATGTTTTAACAAAAACCAATCAGGACGGGTGTTTGGGTTTTTTTTCTCTTTTTTATGAATAAGAATATATATGATCTATACGTCCCTGTACATACACCATGTGGGTGCCGACAGGTTGACAAAGGCCAACCAGGGGCCATAGAGCTTCAGGACCCAGAGTGAGGATTTTACGGCAAAATTAGCATCCTAAGCGCTGGAGGTTTTCTGAAAACGAGCGGCTTCATTTGTGGCTTCTGCAAAAGCATGATTCTTCTTTGCTTGCCGTGTGGATTGCCCTTTGTTGGCTCATGACTGGACCTGTAGCTCGCTGTTACTATGGACTCTTTTCAAAGCAGCTCCCCCAGCTCAGCTGAACTCGCCAGTTCTGTTTTCAGTATTTGCTTCCACCGCGCCTTGTTCTCGAAGCTAACGTGCTGCCGGGCGATGCTCCAGAGGGAGACTGGTCCGGGCAAAGGCAGATGCTGCCGGGGGGACTGGAAGATGGACCCCACACAGTCGTCTCATATACAAATATGAATGCTGACATGTCTCGAACTTTTTACATTTAATAAACCTTGTAACTACATTTAAATGGTCTAAAACCCATAGAGCTGTAGTCATGGCAAACTGCTCAACTTTCTCCTGCCACTAAAATTTATGGGGAAGTGAGGGTGGGGTTGTACATTTCCCATTGTAAAAATAAGTGTTTTAAATGTCCTGTACTGCTAATGAAATGACTTTCTCTATGTCCAAGAGTTCTCCAGTGGAATAACTATGCACTACTTGACATTTCATGGGGATGCACAAAAAAGAAAAAGAAAAAAGTATTACATTTTTAGTTGTTTGTACCAACCTGGAATTACATGTTTAACAGCAGCAATGGATCCAAAATCCTATTTCTATTGCGTTTTTAATACTGAGTAGCAACTCCGAAGTCTGACTTCCTTTTTTGTTATGATTTGTGAGTTTACATTTTTTAATTGTTTAACTTTCTTAATTTAGTAATTAAAAAGAGAGCATTTTACATTTGGATTTTTGGAATTACGTTTGTTTAAATCATGGAACTTACTCTCGGAGTGACATATCTGTCCCCCAGCAGGTACTAAGGCGTCCCCTAGTGAATGCAGCCAGTGTGCAACTTCCAGATGACAGAAACATTCAGAATCCCAGGAGTGGGTCTCTCCCCACAAAAGGGCGGGGCTGTCGTCCAGCGCATCCAGAGAACTGTTAAAACACGAGGCATACCTTCACGTTTTAGTTTCTTTTGACATTTTTCCCAACTGGAATTTTCTGTGTCCCGGTGTAGAGGAAAGAGACAGTTATTAGAAGAGTGTTGTCCTTGTCCTGGACTATATATCCCCAGTGCCCCTCCACCTCTATAATGAAGTTGCTGAGCACAGTGACAGTCTGGTGTGGTAGGAAGGGGAGTGGTGCATCCAGGCTAAGTTCAGGCCAGACTCAGAGCTCATGCCCCCGCAGGACCCAGAGCAGCCTGGTGACATCTCTCCCTTTCAAGCCCTATCTGCAGAAATGAGGTTGGATGAGGGTCTCTGTAGGCCCCTGCCTTCCTAAGATCCTGTTCTAAGATCACTGATGAAGTCATGGGTAATGATACAAGGACAGTTTTCTTGCTGAAAGCACCTTTGCATTTAGAACAGTTTTTTTAAAGGTAAAACCAAGGAATTTTCTGGTTAATCGAGTCTTTATGCCATTGTTTGGGATATTAATACAATTGCTACATTGAAAAAAAATGTCAAAGATCATATCAGTTCATACCATCCTTATTTACATGAACAGGCAAGTATTAACATGTTTTTGATATATTTAAAGATAACTTTGTTTTTCATCTTTTTAACCTACCCCACTAGGTTAGGTAAATTGGATACTCTCTAAAGAATTTTTGTTTATGTTTTTTGACTACGTCATTCACAAAAAGATGCAAAAGTCATGACAACAAGTTTTAAACAGATTCTTTAAGAAAAAAGTCATCTCTTCCAGTTCAAGTGTTCAGCCTTTAATTTATCAATTGAGTTCATTATGGCTTCTCACCAGTGAAGCCAAGCTGAGGACTTGGGTTAATGCAAGGGCAGCGGGCCGGAGCTGTTCTGAAACATTCAGAGCAGAGTTGCAGAATGAAAGTGAGTCAGACATTCTGGAGCTTTTCTTCCAAGCAGTTAGTGTGCTGTCAAGCGATGAGAGTCCTGAGGTAAACTGACCCAGGTCAATGCAACCTCCACAGCGTCCCGACACCTTGTGCGATGTCTCTGCCTCACAAATGTGTCGAAGTTGGAGGGTGAGGAAACCGAATTCACTGACCAGAAAGTT
Organism: Solenodon paradoxus; assembly: GCA_004363575.1. Taxonomy (NCBI): domain Eukaryota; kingdom Metazoa; phylum Chordata; class Mammalia; order Eulipotyphla; family Solenodontidae; genus Solenodon; species Solenodon paradoxus. The sequence goes on from RJWH01000946.1 coordinate 81,416, forward strand.
CTCTTGTTAAGAAAGAGAAGCCTCTTGGAAGCTACCTTAGCGGCAAGTGGCGGTGCATTCTCTTGTCTGTATAACCCATCCTTCTGCCCCTTTAGGAGATCTGGCATCGGCCTCATGCGTGACACAGGGAGACTTCCTAATAAGCTAATTCTTTTTCATTTTTCACAATCGAATAATAAAAGCTACGGGAGAAGGCAACGACCAAGCTCAGACTTTGTAAGTGTGACAAAGTGATTTCTCTTCACTTCATGCTCAGGGCGGCTCAGGCTCTCCTCGCGGTCTCCGGGGCCTGGTGTGCTGATGGGCCGGGAGGACCGGAGAGCTGGGCAGATGCAGGGCCTCCTGCTTTAGCCAGCATCAGGGTCCAGGCCAAAGCAAAGGATATTTGACTCTGCCTTGGCCATGGCCAGGAAACCAGGGAACCAGGGAATCCATGGCAAAGAAATGGGATCCAGGCTGTCCACAAGAAAAGTGAAGGGTGTTCAGATCCCTCAAATGCCGCCACGCCACTCAAGATCTCCGGACAAGCCCCAGAGCGTGTTTACCTGCTGTGAGAAAGACAAGAATCCTCCTGTGGCTAAACCTTGGCACCAGAGAATTTTTCTCGTAGCTTTCGAACTGTAGTGTTTTCCCTGAAATTTCTCATGGGATTTAAGAATAGATGCCAAATTAATTGAAATGGGACTTTCAGGAGGCTTGAAAGAAGGTTAAGATTTCCAGCAGCATGCTGAGGAGAATAACCCTGAATCCCCTGCTTAAGGTATGTCATCTAGTCTTTCATCATGACTCAGGACAAGAAAACCTCACTTGACAGAATAAGCATTTCCTTGTTAACAAGTTGTATGTGGATTAAATGGTGTTTGGTCAATTTGTTCCTGAAAAGTATTGTAATCGGTTTAGATGACTTGTGTGGGCTTTCCTATCACTGCACATTATGCTGTTGGAATGCAGTTAGGGTGTCCAAATATATTGGGGAAGAAGGAAAAAAAGGAAGAAAATCATTGGGAGAGGGGGGAGGAAGCTCGAACAAATTTTTATTCTAAAAATGTTATTGTGAGATACAGATTTACTAAAGCTGGTACGAATAATAGATGTTGAATTTATTTAGCTCTCAAAAACTAGATTACAAAGGAAACAATGAAAATTTCCTATCTTTAATGTCATTGAAATAGCAAATGAACTTTCATTATTTATATATATATTTATATATAAATTTATATATTTATCTATATCCCCAGAAATGTTTTATAATAAATTCCCAAGTCACGCTTCTTTCCTCCTCAGCATGCAAAATTTTTAGAATTCCATGGTGCAGGAGGACATTCCTTGATTTCAAAAACTAATTCTGAGAACTGAAAATAAAAGTCAGTGGTTTTTCAGCATGGCAGGGACTTGTCCATGAGAATATGCTGGGTGACAAAATGACTGCTTCCCCAGTAGCCAGAACATCACGCTCCTTTCCAGATTACTTACTACCCTTCTAATAATGTTTAATAATATGACTCTTCTTTAATGCATTTCATTTCCAGATCGTGAGCTCCTTGAAAACAGAAACACCTAACTTGTTCACCATTTTTCTCCTTGTACTTAGAGCAGTGGTGAGCTGGTGGGAGACATGGATGGATGGGTGGATGGATGGATGGATGGATGGATGGATAGGTGGATGGGTGGGTGGGTGGATGGATGGATGGATGAATGATGGGTGAGTAGATGGATGATGCTCTCTGTAGAGTTGAATGGTTGACTATGAATGACAGACACACTTATCTAAGAATCTGCTGGACACTGGAATTTGCTGCCCAAGACACCAACCTTTCCCATTATAAATGTGTGGTCACCAGTCTTCCAGATGATTTGAAAGCCGAGTATACGGCCTGAAGTGAGCACCATTAGTGCTCCCCAAACCTTCCCCAGAACTTGTCCCAATACTAATAGAATAGATGTGCATCTTCTGAGACGGGGCCTTCAAGGTCTGATTCTAACTTTGTAATGTTAGGAATTTTATGAAAATGTGTTATTTTATTCCCTAGGAGATCCATATTCATCTTCATATAAAATGATTACTTCATATCTCCAGACTGCATTGTTCATCAGCCTATGGCTTGTATATCCCCAGAACACCTTTGAGATACATCACATAAAGGTATCCATAGAATAGTACTGCTAATGGAAAAAAAACTCACGGAAGAGGTAACATTCACCTCCCATTAACATGGATTCTCTTATCCTATTCCATTTTCCACCCAGCAAAGAATAGCCCCCTGATTGAGAATGATACAGAAGATGAGAGGACTTGATGGGAAGAGGAAAACAATTGTGATTCACTGGAAGTGAAGCTTTGATCAGGTCAGTCTACCAGTTCAAGATAGAGGCAAACAGGAATAGACAGGATGCTGGGCAAAGAGGAAGAAATCAGAGTTGGGATGAGAGAAGGCTATTCAAAGCAATGAGATGATAACGAATATGGCAGCGGGTATCTGTATATATTCCTTATCCAAATATTTGTTGAGTACTTATTATGGTCTAGACCCTGTGCTTCACACTAGAAAATCAGAGACCAGTAATTGTCCTAGTCCAATGAGGCTAGAGACCCATAGAAGAGAATTGCAATAAGCTCTCCCATAAGTGGAAGCCACAGTGGTAGCAAAGGAATACCATCCAACAAAGATTAGGGAATGCAAGGGGAACTTCTTGGAGGAGGCGATACTCAGTCTTAAACGACAATAAAAGTAGATTATGTACTGTTTAGTGGTAGGGACTGGTACTTTTGTGTGTGCTTCCTTCTAGGACTAGCTCATACTTTAAATATAAAGGTATACAGTAAATGTGTTTTAATGAACAAAGAAACACCAAGAAAAAAACTGAATCTCTTCCCCCACACACACATACGTTAAAAGAATATGGGTAGATCACTGACTCTGACTAGTTCTCCTAACAGGAAGGGATAATAGGTAATGCCATAAAAGGACAGAGAGTTAGGTTTTAGGCAGGTTTTGGGCTCCAATTTCCCAGCTAGAAGTCAGTTTGAAATATATTTATAGAGTGAGAATAAAAGAATTACTAGCAAAGAGTCTCAAAATAACCCCTCATTTCATCTCTTAATAACAGTTAGTAGGAGTTTTCTTCCATGTACCCACCCATTACCATGCCTCTCCTTCCCTTGACCAGCCAGGTAGTTGTGTTTGAATCATGCAGCAGTAGGTAAAGTCATGAAAGAAAGCATATAGACTAACAATTGTGAGGTGTTCTGTCTGTTTTGTTTTGGATTTTTTTTCCTTTGGTTATTTATCAAGGACTTGCTGTGTAATAATCAATGAGTAGTTAATTGGAAGCAAGAGAGACTGAAACAAGTATTATTCAGATCATGTTTTTCATGAAAAGTATACGTGTAATACTGTGGGGGAATATTACTAAATAGCAAGAGATTTTATCTACTTTTTTTTAATGGTGTGTGTTTACAAAAGGATTCATTTAAAGCCACTCATAAATTAAATCCAGGTATGTGAATCCTTTCATTTTTAGACACCTCCCAAGGGGTGTACACTGGAAAATACCAAGAGGGAGGCGGAGCCTCTAGAGATGACTGAGGAACCCAAACCCACCCTAAATGGAGCCTGAAGTTCTGTCAATTCCCAGAGAGCCGTGAGGAAATGGTAAGCAAATGGCAGCTGTGGCCTAGAGAATTAGGGAATGAATAACAATGCTTTCTGGTAAATTAACCATATTACATCGTGCTCAGCAAAGTGATGGAAAAATCCTGTTCAAATTTGCCCACATCATTTATGTGAAATGCATAATTTTCCTCCTTCAGTGGACTTCAGTTTGATTTAAAATATGAACAGCTTCAGTACCATTCACCAAAGCATCATTTGTGAGATAATTGGGAAGGGAAAGAGGATTGAGACTGTCATCAGCACAATCCTATGTGAGACCCTTCAACTCCCTCCTCTCACCTGCAAATTTCGGAAAAATACTTGTGTATACGTTTCTGAAGGTCTCTAAGAGAAAGCATGAAGCATTAATCCTTGTCACTGCTATCACTAAGCCATGACCTCACCATGTTTCAGAGAACGCAATGCTTCATTCTATTCAGTATTTTTCCGCTCTGATTCAAGTAAATACTGCTTTTTTGACTAGCAGGGAAAATGGAAATGTAGCAAAGCTATACTTAAAAAAACAGCAAGCCAAGAACAAAAGCAACATGCCCAAAGTCAAAGGAGACATTGGAAGAGATACAGATAAAATCCAAAGCTGTGTGTGACTGGGATTCTCTTTCAAATCCAATACAAAATGAAGAACATGGTTCCAGCTGTAAAGATTTTGCAATCTATAATCTATCTGAGATAAAAAGGCATCATGTCATCTGCCCTGACACTGAAAAGTTATGGGGTCATGAAGAATTACAATTATTTTTCATGCCTACTATAGATTTTCAGAATCAGAGTGGTCTGAATTCTGTAGGTATACCAGATGTACCTTCAGTTCAGCGCACACACTTCTGCCAGTTACCTTTCATCTTCCATCCTCTCTTCCTTCACCCATCTTGCTCATCCCTGCTCCCCACCCCCACCACAACCACAACATTTTAGTTGCATGTTCACTCATTTTCTTCACCCCCATCTCTCCACCAAAGGACATTGTTTACTTACTGAAGTTAGCCTCTAGACATCAGCCTTTTAGGGCAAATCTGTGACTGATGCTCTCTGCTTCTTAGGAGTCATCACCGTTGGTTGGCCTAATCCTGCCTTCTGTATAACTTCCACGGCTCTATGAGCTCAACACTTTCTTTCATACAGGTACCTATTTGCTTGGGCAAAGAGGTCATCCCCAATCCTAAAACACTTCCCCACTCCTTTCTTCTCTCCTATCATTCCTGACACTGGCCTAAGATTTATTAGTTACTACTTTTGTCCCTACACCGTCTACTACTAGCTATAAATTGCCTTTTTTGCAAGTTAGAAAAAGCTACCCTAATTCAGGACACTTTGCTGCCATCGGTCAGAAAATGACTGTAATAAATATGCCAAAGGGGTGACTAAAATATGACTGGTGCCCCCAGAATCATGTAGTGCACGACAGAAAAACTGGAGGTGACAACCCTGTAGTGGGAATCACTTGTACTATCCTGGAAGCCTGCATGAACATCAGAGCCACAGAAGGTCTGTCTTGCCTTTTTATGACAAGTTTATATTTTCACAATCTACATATCTCAGCCATGATCACAAATGGCTGAGGGGAAGTATCTGGAAGAGACAAAGAGCCCCCAAGTAACAGTACTGGTAAGAGTAAAGAGCTATTTACTCACCCTGAGATTTGGCCTGCTGGCTGGACAGATATAACATAAGTCACACTGGGTTGATTTTCTTTCCAGAAAGCATCAAATTAGAAAGCTGTTAAGTCTGAATACTGGGGCACAGAGGGGGACGTGGACTTGGCTTATATATCAACCAGTACCCCAGCATGGCATTGGCTACTTGATCCCTATTTGGTTGCCCCATCTGTTCCCCTCTCTCCTTGACATACAGCACAACCTGCATGTCCTAGTGATCACTGACTACAAAACAAACCACCTAAATCTTAGTGACAGAGATAGAAACAGTCAATATTTTGCCCAGGAGTCTACAATGTAGGCAGGGCTCCACAACAGTGACTCATCTCTGCTCCACACAGGATCAGCCAGAGGATCCACTTTCCCACTGGCTCAAGCACAGGGCTGCGGCCCAGAAGCTCAGCTGAGTCTATGGGTGAGGGCACTGGTTTCCCCCCACTGGGATCCAGATGGCTGTGTGGACTTGATCACACTGTGGTGCACGTGTTAAACCACCAGTTAAAATATTCCAACTACCTCCTCATGAAACAGAGACAAACTGTCCCACCAAGCTCAGCCCAGATTTCAAATTTCTGAGCGAAATAATGGACTGGTTTCAGTCACTAAGATTTGGGATGGTTTCTTTTGCAGCAATAGACTAGAATGTGCAGGTTGGATTGCACCTGGTATAAATCAAGTCCTACATCTCCCTAATCTGCAGGAGAATTGATGAAGCTAAAAACTACTTTTCCCAGACTCCCTTACTGTTAGGATCATGGCGCCTACCAATTAGACACATTGGCACAAGATTGGGATGGCAGGAGTGAAGCAGAAACCAATTTCTTGTAGCTTTGGAATGTTTTCTGCTGAAAAGCAAGGTCCTGGAGCCACTAATACCTAACTTCATGGGTGTCAGGAGTCCATGGAGATGGCAGTGGCTGGGTACCACACCCCAACACACAGCCAGATGTGACGGCACACCATTTTGGCTGCGTGATCGTTTTCTGACCATTCGATCACAGCCACTGTGCTGTTTGAGGTCAACAGTTCTCATGACAGTTTCCCAAATCCCAACCCCATCACGGTGGCAGAGGAACAGCTCTCCTACTTGGCTGGTTCTCCACCTTTTGGGAGTTATCTTTGGAGATACAGCACGAAGACCTCCTTTGCAGCCTTTCCTACGAGTTTGGAATTCCTTTTGGATAAAAATTCTTGCTGGTTTCTATTTCCTACATTGAACCTTGCATCTGATAGCGGAGTGAGCCCCAGAATTCTGTTCCTCCTTGGCCATTCCAAGAATAAAGGTGTTCTTATTTGCCTGCTTGCTTGCTTTCATTTAATTATCTCTAACAAAGATGTATGGAGTCACTGTGTGAGAGGCATGATACTGACCCCTGGAGAAAAATCTGAACTCAACAGACATGGCCCGGGCTCACAGAAGGAGCCAGGACAAGGCAGGAGACAGCAACCACCACCCTAGGGCCAGAGGAGCACTCTGCTTGCTCTTGTGCAAAAGTTTTCTTGGGACTCAACTACAGCCATTTGCTTATGTCTTGTTTAGCATTGTTTTTTCCTTACAGTGGCGAAGGGGAGCAGTTGCAACAGAGGCTGGAAGACACAGAGCTAACAATATTTACTACTTGGTCCTTCACAGAAAAAGCTCGCCACCCTGCATTAGACAAACAAGATTCCAAGTCCTGCTCCATTGTGCCCACATCCAATTAACCGCTCTGTCAAGGCAGCTGACCCCATGTAACAGCTCTTCATGATAATCACCTCACGTTACTCTCATGACCACCTTTGGAACAGACTGTGACTATCTTTGTTTTACACACAAGGAAACTGAGATTCTGAGAGATTGGAACTTAGAGGGTAAGTGGGTGGGTGGTGATTGTATTAGGGGAGATAAAAAACCCAGGGGCATAAAAGAAACGACAGATTTGTTGTGGGCTTGTGGCCTGTGCAGCACTGCAGACACCCACGAGTGTTGTGGGTAGAAAGTAGAGCAAGGATGAAGTGGGAGTTGGCAGAACATCAGAGAACACCAGGCGAAGGCCACCATGGGAAAGCACTGGGGCAGTGTTCCTATAACGTTCACTAGTTAGAACAAGATAGATAGTTATGTAGCTAGAAAACAAAAGGCTGCATAAACAAATCGATGTCTATATAAGCTGCTTGAAGCAATTTGTGTATGAACTCAATAAATAGGTGGAGGGCAGAGGATTCAGGGCTCTCAGTCCGTGAGGTTGTTGGCCCCCTGACCCCACTTTTCTATCTCTCTCTCTCTGAGTTTCTTAATCTCCTGCGGTGTCCCCTCCTCTCCCCTGTTCCTGGGAGCAATCCTGGCACACGAGAGCCTGTCTTTGTTGATTTTCCATTGGTTGTGGAAAAAATAAATAAATAAACCAAAAAAAAACCAAAACAAAACATGGATTTCAAGTCTGAACAAATTTTAAGTCTAATCACAGTTCTGCCACTTACAGTGTGACTTCAGGGCGATGCTCCTCACCTCTCCATGCCTCTTAGCTTCAGGGTCTCAGCAAAAAGGGCTCTCGTGGAAACGAAAGCAGAAGGCAGACAGCATCATGCTTGCTACACAGCAGACGTTTGCTACAGATCAGCTTCCTTTTCACCTGCAGTCTGTCCTTCAGATGGTAGGAAGTCATCTAAAGTCACAACTTTGATTTTCTTGCTTTCCACCTCAAAAAATGTGATGATTCCCACTGACCCACACTCAAGGAAGAAAGCAAATTTGGAGGGCCTACCCAACCCACACCGCTTTCTTTAAACTACCCCCCAATACTGTACCCTCTCTCGAAGTCACATTTTTACCATATGACCCCACACTTCCCTCCCTCAGAGCAGCTGTGGGAACTGGAGACAGACGCCTGACAGGGAGAGAACAATCCCCTGACAGGCTACTGGCTCATGGAATATTCCTCCTGCTGGAAACAAAAACCAAGAGGCTGTGATGGCGGATGCTTGGTCTCCAGGTTAGGTTGAATCAGGACCAGAGTTGGCCTTCTAGGATAGCAGAGGATATAGTCTGCTGAGGGAAGCAGTGACCAGAGACAGAGTGACGGAACAGCTTCTATCACCCTCCCATAACTGGAGGCTCCCTCTGCTTCACCGTCTTGTCATGGGAACTCGTTCAAGGAGTGTAGCTCACGCAGGCCAGCTCATATCATTTCGCCAACCTCATCTCATCTGTCCCTTCTGCCACCTTCCCATCCACCCGTATCCCAGCTACACAGAATTGCCCACAATTCCTCATGCATGCTCTGCACTGCTCCAATCTTTCCCCCTAATCTGGAATGTTTTTTTACCCTTTCTTCTTCTTAATGGTTGACCCATCTTTTGAGTCCAGCTCAAAACTTCTCCCTCATGAAACCATCTTGGATCCCTCAGTCGTCATGATGGATGGCTCTCTCCTGGGAACTCCCAGATCTTGGCTTCTGATCTCTCCACAGCCTTGACTGCATGCTTCTCCCTGACTTCTCCTGCTGGCCTCTCTGCTCACTGAGGGTAGGCACTTGGCACACACGAGACACTCAGATATGACACTGAATTTACTCCCCAGGCCAGAATCCTACAATGCAATCTGATGGTCTTGAATGAAGCATTATGTCAATGGAAGGCATCGTGTGTTCAAATAGAAATGCATTTGGAGACTGCTTCAGATGAAAGTCATAAAGATCAAAGGGCACATTTTTGGCCAAGAGTTCTGAGTCTTCAAAACCCAAATAAATTGACATCTTATTTCCTGAATTGATTGGAATCACTACACTGGACTGAGTTGGTGCTGGAACAGAAAACTTTGGCAAACTGTTGGGCCCGTCACCTCCTCACTGGGTGAGGGTTGCTCTGGCCTAAAAAGCTGCCACGCCTGTGGCTGAAACTGGCTGGTAAAGGGGAACGCCTGGTGGAGAGAAGGATCTCTGTTGTTAGCCTGTATAGCCCTGTCCTTCGCTGGAGATCAGACACACCCGCTTCCAAACTGTCTGGAGAGGAGCTGTCTGCATTGCCTGTGGACACGTTTCCACTCCGGTTAGAGCCTGTGCACTCGGGTGAGAACAGAGAGCAGCTCTCGAGCAGACAGTGCTGTCGGGAGAATCTCCTACCTGTGTGCACCTGGCAGCAGTCTGGCCTTGTGCTCCCAGCCCCGCTCTAGCCCCGCTGCAGCCCCCTTGCCTGGCTGCTCCAGGCTCCCTCTACATGAGGGGCCTGAGTTCTAGGTCTGGGGAGAGCCAGGCCCTCGCCCCTGACCCAGAGCAGAAGGAAGATTCCCAACACTGGAAGTAAAGTCCACTTTCTCACAATGACCTCTCACCCTTTCGAAGTGTTCTGCACCGACTCCAACCAGGGCACCCTAAAACCATAGTTCCCAGCCTGCAGGCACATGACCAAAGAGAATCTTTTACAGTGGAGGCTTCTCCGCTCCCCAGACCAGAACCAGGCTTTCTCCGGCAGGAGGCCCAGGCCTGTGTCCCTGAGCCTGTGTGTCCCTTTCTCCTCTCTCCTTCCTCCTGCTGTGGGACATGTACGTAGCAGAACAAATGCATCGCTCACTTCTTTGGATTCCTTTCCCCGCCCCGACCCACACTCCCCAACCTCTGGTCTTGAACCTGAGTCCAGGGGCTTTACAAGGCCTTCGTCACCCCAGCCACAGGCAGCACATTTTGGGGTTTCTTGTAAGTCTCTCTTGCCTCGGCCTCAGTGGCTCGGCCACGGAAGGCACTCACCCTCCACTCTGGTCCAGGCAGCCCTGACAACTGTCTCACAGTCTCCCTGCTGGCCAGGAGGGACGCCAAAGGGAGCCGCTGACCAGGCAGTACAGCTGCCGGGCTCCGCACCAGGAAGGTCTGTCCGGCGGTCTCGGTCATGGAGACTTCAGCGATGTTTGGAGAAGCCAGATGGGCGCTGCTTGACTTGACAGAAAGCAAGCCCTGGCTATGACAGGGACTAGTGTCCTATGGGGGCAGCCACAAGGTTGAACTGGGATTTCCAGAGCAAGATCCGGAGACACCCATCTCAGCAGGCTGAGGGACCCCACTCACATCTCTGTGCCCACTTGATGTGAGGCTGCAAGAAGGAGCTTCAGTCTGGATCTCAGCACCGTGGGTTGACACAGTGCCTACCTCATTCTGGGCCTTGACTTCTCACTGAACACTATGTCTCTGGAGAGCTCCATGTCTGCACATCTAGGTTGCTTTCTTCTTTTTAACACACAGTATTTAATGGCGCTCCATACAGCGTGAATAGCACCATTCTTCCGTGGAGGATAGTTAGGTTATTTCCAGGGTTATCAACAATTTTACATCCTTGCAATTTTAGTGGGCATCAGAAAGAATTTCCCTCAGCAATAACTAGAAGAAGGATCATTTTTATTTTCATCTTAATATATTCTTAAGTTTAATAGTGTTGAATTGTCACATCGACTCATTTAATCAGAGCCCATAAGTAATCATTTTCCTGGAACCACTGCTTTGTAACAGGTGCTCAGATGACGTAGAGGCCATGACTGTCCCAAGCACCATACTTTGAAAACATAGCTTAGTAGTTATGTTAGAGGGCAATTTCTACAAGAACGCTGCAATTATTGAAATGATCCCCAGACTCACTGCTTAAATAATGTTGGTTTTTGTTATTTCTCTCAAAAGTCTGCAGATGGACCACACCCCAGCGAGACTTGGCTGGACTTCAAGCTCAGATCCCCCAGATCCCCACGGAAGAACTTGATTCCAGCCTGCAGGTCAAGTTCAGGTCTGTTCCATGAGTGTTGGTTCTGGGCCCCAGCTTGAAGGAAACAGTGACTTCCTAAGAAACGCTTGCCTCTGGCTCTCTCACCCGCACTGGAGCTAAGCCAATGTGCTCATACTCTTCCAAGAGCTGCCACACCATGAGCGATACATGCCATTGGCCGTTCAAGTCACCTGTCAAGCGAGCACCACTGGCCAGAAAAGTCCACTGGTTGTTGGGGGGGTGGGGGGTGGGGAGGGCAGGTCTTGGCTCTGAAAATGGACACAAAGTGAAGACTCAGGACTCATTCTTTCCCTCCAAGCTACTGTAGTGAGGATACACAAATGGGCTAAGTCACTCCCTGCTTCTGTGACCTTGGAAAAGTCACCAAATATAGTGTTATTATGCCTCATTGCTTTGTTGAGACAGTCATCACCAAAATGTTGTTTAGTCAACTTTAATATTTGATTTAGACAAAGCCAACAGTACACAGTCAAATATCTACTTGCAATGTTCAATGTAAGAAGGTTTCCAAACTGCTTTTGTAGAAGCTTGGTTGTTCCGTTTCCTGTGAAGCGTATGTTCTCCATGCTAGGAAACCACATCATGACCCCTTCCCGTCCTCTTGTTGGTGTGCAGTTCACACCTTCCTCTGTGTTCATTAAACTGGGCTTTAAAGACACTCACTTCTCGAAAATATGGTAATTACCATAATTTCTTAAGAGATTTTTTAATGAACAACTCCAAAATAGAATAAGTGAGGTTTTCTAACAATTTTATGTATTTTCAGGTTACTTTTCAACACAGAAATATGTTTTTAATGAACTAGAATCGAGAATTTCTATGGCGTTAAAATTATTTGCGCTACGAAACTCACTTGAGAATTTTTGTGGTGATCAACCACTCAATTTAATCTTACGTGTCTAGAATTTTTAAAAGGAAAAGTATCTCAGGAATTCCAAGCGTTACTTACCATCAAAATGATTTCATAAAAGGAAGCTCTTCAAATGTTGGAAACCAGGTCAGGTTGGATTTCTCTTTAGACTTGGGAAGTTTACTCAGGATACACTTTGGATGACGTTGGTCACTAAATAATATAAAAATCAACATGATGTATTCATTTGCTAGAGCTGTCATCCAAAATGCCAGACTGGATTCATTTCTCATAATTTGAGGGGTCTAAAACCCAAACATAATGAAAGTGTTGGCAAGTTTTGTTTCTTCTGAGGTCTCTCTCCTTAGCCTGCCGACAGCTACCTTCTTGCTAGGCGGTCACATCTTTCCTCTGTTTGCTTGTGTCTCTCTCTAGTGTCTCTCTCTGTGCCCCAATCGCCTTTTCTTGTAAGAACACCAAGCAAATTGAAGTCGTTCCCACCTGAAGAGCCTCATTTTTTACTTAATTACTTCCATCAGGTTGATGTTTACATTGGTGTAAGCATGAGTAAATAATCCACTAAGCTGTAGACTTAAGACTGACTGTAAGTTGTTCCTGTAAAACATGAAACTGTTCATATTAAAAGAGACTTTGTAATGATGTGAATTTAAGTCTGCTCTCTTGGGAAGCCAGGTGCCATGCTTAGCTTTTCTGAGTCTCCATTTCTCATGTATTCATGGAGATAATGCCTACCTTATGTGTATTCATTTTATAAAGCAGTAATGTATATAAAATACATCGTGTAACATCTCTTTTCCTCAGTTTTCCTGTCTATAAAATGGATATAGAACTAGTAGTTACCAAGAAAGAAGGAAATTCTGAAATAATTCACACACAGCACTTAGAATGATGCTCGCAAAATGCTGATAGTAGTAACTATTATGACGACTGACATTATGTGGACTAGATTACCTTCAAGGCCCCCTTCAGCTGCTGTCAGATACAGAAATAAATGGAAGCTAGAAAGATTGGGCTTGTCAGAAAGAAGAAATTGCCCCCTGCCCTTCTAGATTCTTCTCAAACATGTCAACCAGTCAAATTAACATCAGTTTAGGTGGAAAAAATACAAATTTAATTATATGCATGTGGCAAATATACAAAGATGTGGATTCCAAAGTCAGTGGGGCAAAACGAAAGTATATATAGGGGGTTGGGGCTTGAAGAAGAGAGGGGGAGGACTCACATGATGAAGAGGGACCCCTGTGTCATCTCTTTGTACCAGCAACTAACAATACACTCTGATGTTCATATTTAAGAGTCTTTGTTCTGATCCATAGATAAACCTAGTGACCAAGATTTTCCCTCCAAAATTATTTATGGATTCTGCTCTGAGAGCCCACTCTTGTGAGACAATAGAAGCAAAGAGAATTTGGCATCCAGCTATCTCATTTTGACAAGCTCAGGTGAATGATGGGTTCTCGCTCTGCTACTGAAGCTTACGACTGAGGCTGTCGTGGGTCTTGTCACCCAGTGTATCAGTCAGGGATGTCAGCATGAGCAGCAGTAATAAAAATCCCAGGAACCTCAGAGGATTCATATGGTTCAGTCACATTCTAGTTTAATGTGGGTTGAATAGATCTCCTGAGTAGCTCTCCTCTGAGCTGTGATTCAGGCTCTTTCCGTGTCACCATCACCTAGAGCTGCGCTGGAGTTCTCTACTGGATCCTCTGATTTCATCGGGTCATCACTGAACTGAGAGTTAATGGCACATTTTTAGGGGCCAGATCTAGAAATGTCATGTATTACTTGTCCTCATTTTATATTTACCAGAACGTGTTACATGCTTCAGCTAGAAGCAAGGAGTCTGAGAAATGTTGTCTCCCATGTGCTGAAAAGAAGAAATGGGATTCAGTCTCAGTCTAGGAATGGAGGTGAACTTGAACTAGAGTTCAAGGTCTGACAACATCCCCACCTTACCTAGAAGCAACATTTAATAATCCCATCCATCCAGTAGACATTTATGTCCCCACATAATATGATTTCTGGACTGTTAAGAGAGCTCTCCTGCCACAAAATACCTTCTCTAGCCTGCCTATTCTAGAACTTTATTGTTGGAAAATCATCCCATTGAGTTCAACGTTGCCTCAGTTTTTCCTCTCTTGTAACATATGTGCCAGTTATCAGTTTATTGCTTCTCAGCTCCAAAAATGGACCTGCACCCTTTAAATATTTCCCCTGTACAGATGGTACCATGTTAAGCTGTATTAATAGAAGAGGGTAGGAGCAACTACCAGGAAGGAGTTTCTTCCCTGGTTCCCTTGTGCCTACTTGGCAGACATGTGCAGTTAGTGGGCTCCCAAAGCACCAGCAGCCTCTCCAGAGCCCAGCTCCCATCATGCATGTTGGCCACCAGCACCCAGGGACCAGCAACCTCCCTGGCACTTGCCCCATCTCAGATGACTTTGCAGCAGACTACTTCTAGGGAAATGTCTCCCTATGATCAGTTTTGTTTTTGTTTTTGTTTTTGGACATCCTACAAAGTAGGTTTCCAGCGAATTCCACCAGTTCAACATTCTCTACCATCCAGTGAGCCATCGCTGTACCTTCTTCAATGAGGTTTGAATCTCAACCCAGGAGGCCTCTTCCTCAGACACTCCATTTCAGGTCTCTGGGTAGTTGTTGTTCCTATGTATATTCTTTAGAGTTCTCCTTCCTTCTTACTTCTTGTTGCTTTAATCCTCTTATGAGGAATAATTCTTAAATGATACTGTCCTTATCCAAATGACTACGTAGGTACTCTTTTGATTGGATTCAGAGTGATATGGGGTATAAATTGAGGTAGACTTCACAAGAAGTCATTGACATTTTAGTATAAAATAGTTTCATTTTACTGGTACTTAAAGAACAATGAGTGCCTTGGAGCTGAAAGAGGAAGAAAGACTCATCAAGAAGGGATGGTGGGAACATCCTAACAACAAACTGCTTATTTCATAGTTTTGCCATGATCTGACCATGACCTGTGAGTATTCGTCTTTATTTCAGTGTAGAACATCTTCAGTTCCCCAGAGTCGACCTAACAGCAGCAGAAACAGAACGAAGGTTCTAACTTTTCTGGTGAGGCAGCGGCTCTGGTACTTGAAGAAACTGAGTGCTTTCCCCACTTTGTTGTTTTGTTTCTTAATCACACATATGAGAGAGTGTTGCTGTATAAAACATACAGAGAACAGCTCTGGGCATTTTTTTTTCATGGAGCAGAGTTGGAGCACTCCGTAGGTGTGCATTAACTCCTGAAGGTAAGCCATCACCCCCTTCAGATGTCAAGGAAAATATGAATCAAAACCACAAGGACTGTTAGACAGTGAAATGGCTCAGTAAAGAGAAATGCGTGCTCCTTTCTCAGAGAACTTGTGAAATAGCGCCACAGCTCTTGTCTTTAGGAAGGGGTAAGTGTACTCAGCTAAAAGCTGGACTAGGGATAAAACAACAAAATCCCCTTCCAAATTAAAAAACCAATGGTCCTGACTTGCTTAGAAAATCACACTGCTGTTAAAAGTCATTTACTCCCAAGGCGTCAGGTCACAAGAGGTCATGAGTCATGGGTCACTCTTACCTTCCTTTCCTGCCGCCCACTGATTCCTGCCACTCAGTTATCTTCATGTTCTGATAGTATACCTTTGTTATTTTCCTTTGTTATCATTGTCATGGTCCTAGGGAAGGAGCAGATAGAAACTCATGCACCCGATCCACCATCTTGAAAAATAAGCCATCTTGTCAGCATTGACTCTTGTTTGTTTGTTTTTTAAAGCAAGAACATGCAAAATAGAACCTTGGAAAATGTCACGCTTACTAATCAAAATGCATGCGTGTGTGTGATTTAGGCCTGTAATAGAAACATACTTCTTCCATCTAGTCTAGTCCTGGATATTTCTCTGTCCTATTGACCATTGGATTCAGAACCCAGACCTTGTTTCCTCATCCATTTTATGCTCTTTGGACAAACATTACCTTGTACATCCACATTTTAATTAGTTGTTGCAGGTCGACCGTGAAATAATACTCTAATATTTTTGTCAGAATAAAAATGGTAGTATCACCAAGAGTGTATTAGCCGCGACCCCGAAGTGCTCTCTGCGGAGAAGGGAGACACAGCAGCAAAGCAGCTAGCACTGAAGTGGCTCGAGTGTGAGACCCTCGCACATGTCCTCCCCATCTCGGGGGGTGGGGGCCACCCATCTCACACGTGCTCACTCCTCAGTGGGGTCTTCCCACGTCTGCCTTTTCGGGCAGAACATGGAGGGCTAGGCTGCAGAGAAGAGACAAACGAAGCTAGACCGATCCTTACGCGACCCTGTGTTAATCTGTCCTCGCTTCATCTAATTTCACTTCTCCCGACCACCCGCCACCTCACCACAGAAGGCCCTGCCCGCAGGCTGGGTAAGGTAAGTTGTGCTTTAATTAGTCTGCAGCACCACAGTTAAGCCCCTCTAATCTCATGGCCGTTAGTGTATCATCTTTATTTATTGACAATTGTTTTGAAGAGAGAGCAGGCTCACAAAAGGCACGGTTATCTGGGTTGGTGTTGGTGAGAGAGAAAGGGCTGGAACACGACTTTGTAGTCACCACCCCCACAAAATGCCACCAAGGCTCCTTAGCACAGAATGCGTTTCAGCGACCAGCGCCAGACTCCAAAGACGTAATCAAGGAAGGCAAGTGAAAATGCTTATCATCGTCCTATTGTAAGTGCCTTACTTCCTGCCAATCACATGGCCCTTTCCCGAGACACCAGAGTTACCCACTTGGCAGCCCTCTGTCAGCTGCCAGCTGTTACTTCCCTGGAAAAAGGGTCAGAAGGCTGCTAGTCGCTAATCGCCAGCCAGAAGCTGTGAGAAAGAACGTCCCTCGCGGGTCTGAGCTGCTGGCTGATTGTCAGCCGAGAGCTGCAAGGTCGGGTTTGATAAAAGCCAGCTGTACATTTCAAGGCCTTTTTGTTTTCTTCTCCTTTTTCCTCGTGTGCTCTGCAGTTGCGGTGCTCTGCAAACGGAATTCCGTGAGCACGCAGGCCTTTGTTCTGCCCTGGTAGGCAGCAGCAGTTAGTCCTCTCTGAGACAGTCACTTTGCAGGGAGGGCCAGTGGGGTGGGGTGACGCGAGGTGAGGGGGGAGGCAAAGGGGACGCTGGACGAGCTGCACAAGGCCTGTGACACGCACATGCAAGGCTGAGTGAGGAGGGACCCAGCGGAGGGGGCTTCACAGTCCTTTGGAGAAACAGGATCAGACTCTTAGGCGGCACCTGTGATTGCCGAGGGGTGGGGTTGGCCCTATGTGCTAGTTAAGAGTCAGGGTTTATGGAAGGAAGCCCCTGGAATGAAATGAGTCACCCATTCATGCGCCGGGCATGAAACCCACCTCTTAAACTGCCTCAAGGCCCCCGACTGTTACCGGAGTCCACCGATGGAGAATTTCCTTCTCTGAGCTGTGCTGCGGAGGGGCAGGCGCTGTGGATGTCGGGGGTGGGGGAGGAAGGGGGGCACAGGGGCTCTGTCCAATGGTGCGCTTCACGTTCAGATGCTCACGGCTGTCGTGTGCGATGCATCGACGGTGAAAAATAAACACCCCGCAGAAGCCAGCCTTGAGTTCAGGCGAATGCACAATAAATTTCAACTGGTTAAATTAATCGCTTGCTGCTGGTTGTGAATATTAATCCCAGGGAGGGAGCTGGCTTCAGCCCAGACAAAAGACAGGTGAAAACAATGGAAAACAGCAAAACATTGGAGATCTTCAGAAGGGAGGCTTACCTGGGAGCCAAGTGGGGCTGCTGAGTCCCAGGGAGAAGCAGAATTGAAAGGCAACCCCTCCTGTTCGGCTGGCACAGGCGGCCTGTCCTCACGGCTGCCCCTGCCCTGTCCTCACCTGTCCCCTCTAGGGCGCTCCAGGGACTGTGTGTGGAGAAGGGTCTTGCCTGAGGGTGTAAATTACAAAAGAACCAAGACTCTGAATTTGGCTTTTTATTGTGGCAAAATATACCTAACATAAAATTTACCATTTTGTCTATTTCCAAGTGTACAAGTCAGTGGCACTAAGTATTTTCATAATGTCTGCCACCATCATCACTAAATTCCAGAATTTTCCATCATCCCAAACAGAAACTGTAGACCCAGTAAATAACACTCTCCATTCTCCTCTCTTCCAGACTCTGACAGCCTCTCTTCTCCTTTCTGTCTTTATGACTGAGCACTCTGGCTGTTTGAGAAAGGTGGCATCTAATAGTCATTCTTTTGTGTCTAGCTTATCTCCTTAACATGTGTTCAATATTCATCCATGTTATAGTATGCATCACTACTTCATTTCTTTTGTAGCCTGAATACATTCCCTTTTATGGATAGACTACATTTTGTTTATCCATTCATCCATCCATGGACATTTAGGTTGTTTTCACAACCGCAGCTACAGTGAACACGGGTGTGCAAGCTCCTGCTTTCAACTCTTAATAGATATCAGGAGAATTGTTGAATTAGATGGTAATTCTATGTTTAACTTTTTGAGGAATCGCCAAACTGTTTCCTTACTTGTTTTTATTTTTTTTCCTGAGGTAACTGTGATTTACAAAATCATACAGGTTTTAGATTTTAATATTTCCAATTTGTTTTTAATGGTCCTAAAACATCTAATGTAACAGAAAGGAAAAAAAAACCACCACCAAACAATGAAGGATGGTTGCTTTAGGCATTCAGGGGATAATACTGATCTTGGCGGTAGATGGCTGTGTGCTGAGTGACCTTGTGGGCATGGCTGGCCGTGAAAGGGAGATTCCCCCTCAGTAGTCAGGAAGGAGAAAGCTACCACAAGAAAAGGAACTCGATTTACCTCCTGATAGAGTCACAGGAATATTGCGTTCCCCAGGCCGTACTGAGACAGCGATGGGGGCCCTTGAGCAGGGAGACAAGAGGCCGCTGGCAGGAGGAGGCCACGCTCCACACCCACAGTCAGAAGTCCTGAGGTGAAAGGTAACCAGTGAGACGTGAGACGTTTGCCCAGGCAGAGACGGCCAAGGAAGCGATTTCGAATTGCGTATTTGGTCTGCCCTGGGCTGTAATCCCCCTTCACTGCCCCTAATCCTTCACTTAAATCCGGTTTTGTCCAACAGAGCAGTGATGGCTGCCCTTTGAGCAGAGACAGAATGGGAGGGACAGAGAGGTGAGGGAGGGGCTTCTCCAACGTAGAGAGACATGAGCTACCTCCATATGCGCCGGGCAGGGATTCAGAGTGGGGGGTGACTGGGAGGCGCTTCAGGAACCTGCAGGAAATGAGGTGTGGAGGCAGCCATTGCAGTACATATGAAAGGAAAGCTACTGGGAGGCAATGGGAAGATTTGGGGCTCTCAGGTTACCCTGAGAATATCGTGTCTTTGAGCAGGAAAAGCAGAGCCCCCAAGGGCAGGCCCCCAGCATCATATAAGGGCCACAAACCCTCCTCAGGGAATGTTCCATTAAGCTGGACGCTGAGACTTACTCTCTCAGAGACCGTTCTGGCAGATACACAGCCTGTGAAACCAGGAGACACAGGCAGCTTCCATTCGAACTTCCCATCACTCCAGGGAACGTCCCCAGGTGAGCTTCACCACGGCAGGCCAGGCCCCAGCAGTGAAGCAGGAAAGGCTCCTGGAATGTGAACTCGCTCAGGCAGAACCAGGTCTGATCCACTCACCTTGTAAAGCTCTTATAAAGTACCGTCAGCCTCAGTTAGCCCAACATGGGCTCCAGAACCTCATTCATCCTCATGGAGATCCATCTACAGAAACACAGGATTTTCTTCAACTGGGACTGAAAGTAATACTTGTCAATAGTGACGGAACCCACAATGTAGGAAGAATTAGGTGCTGTTTTATTAGCTGCTAGTTAAAACTTTACGTCGTAAACTATGAAGGATTCATATCTTTTTAGTTGGGAACAAGTCCGGTATTTCTCTTCGCTAAGAGTTCAGGGCTAGTAGCCAATGTGACTAAAGGATTAGCCTTGGGCTCCTCGGCCTGGCCCCTGATCTGCATGTCCTGTGTCCCCAACTGGGGGGTCTTGAAATCAGCTCCATGCAGGTCACTCACAGCTGTGTCACAGCTTATCGTAAGTCTCCGTCTTTGCTGTTGGGACAGGAAAGGAAAATAGTATCAGAACTAAATCACTGCAGTTGTGAGTCTGAATTCTAGAGAGCTCGGCTAGGTGGGAAGTGGCAGGAAAATGACTTGATTGTTTAGGAAAAAAATCTGTTCGGTTAAGAAAGGTGAACCCTCCTGCACAGTCTGGAAGGAGAAGTAAACCCATCTGTATAAAGAGAAAGCAGGAATTGGGGGGCTTTCCCCAGGCTTCCAGGGAGACTGCTGTCCCACTACCGAGAACAGGGCAGAAGGGATCAGAATAGGCTCTGGAAAATGGCTAACGTCAGGGTTTAAGAAGAAAATTAACTCCACAGTGAAATCCTTCATGACAGGCAGTGCTGAGTGGCCCATCCAGGTCTTCATGCTTTAGACTCTTGTCCCTCAAACTGTGGTCCACAGAATAGCAGCCCCCGAGAGCCGGTTAGAAATGAGAGTCAAAGCCTCTCCCAGACTTATTGAACCAGGATCTGTCATTTGAAAGAAACCCGGGCAAGAAGATGTTTGCATATCATACATCTGACAAGAGCTTACTATCTAGAATATATATTTTTTAAAAAACTCAAAGTGGGCAGAAGAATTGGATAGACATTTCTCGAAGGAAGACGTGCAGACAACTAACAGGCACATGAAAAGAAGCTCTTCCTTGTTATTAGGAAAATGCAAATCAAAACGAGGAGATGTTACCTTATACCTGAGGGATTGTCCATTATCCCAAAAGTCTGGAAACAACAAATGCTGGTGAGAATGTGGAGAAAAGGGAACCCTTTTTTACACTGTTGGTGGGAGCGCAAATTGGTGCAACCTTTATGGAAAGTAGTATGGAGATTCCTCCAAAACTTGAGGATGGAATGTACCTGGCGGCCTAGTGGTCTAGTTCACCAAACACAGTCTTCGTGCATCCCAAGGTCCCAGGTTCCCAAGGTGTGGTGCAAACTTTAAATGCGGGCTGGGGTGTTCAGTGAGGTCCCCACGTGCAGGATGGAATGGGTGTAGGTGTGGGAAAGAAGATGGAGCTGGGGCCTCCATTTGTACACTGGCCCTGGCCCTGTAAGGGTAGGAGTGGGATTGCAGATGGCCATGCCCCATTGCGAATTCCAGTTCTTTCCAGAGCTCCGCTGCGATCTAGTGACCCTCTGCTATCACCAAACTTCCAGTTCCTTTTTTTTTTAAGGAAAGGTGCTGGCAGGAGTGAAGGCAAGTAGGCAGGTAGGCAGGATGAAAAAAGAGGAAGATCCATCTTTATTTATTTTTGTATCATTGTTCACAATGACCCGGGACTTGAACCCAGGGGTATGTGACTTGCTCCTTGGAAGGCGGTTGACCTAACCACTGCTCCACCAGGGCGTGCCAACATCCCTAGTTCTTTTTATTTTAAGCAAAAGCAAGGGTGATTTATTGAAGACAGTACACCCTTTAAGAGGTAGGATGAGGGCGGGCCCTTTCTAAGAGGGGAACAGGCCCATCCCTAGTTCTTAAGAACACGTTTTTGACTTAGGTGTGCCTTGGGGAGTGGGGGCAGGGCAGTGCTCTTGCGCTGGGTGAGGGAAGCGGAGCCAGGACAACGGGTGTGGAGGCAAGAGGACTTGAGAAGATGGAGAATTTAAGTGGGACGAGCAGAATATAACTCAACCCCTGCAGCCCAGACTCCTTGAAAATGGCGCTGGACCTCCATAGGAGGAGGGAGACAGACTTAAGTCCCTTTCTTTGTTAAAGGAAGGGTAACCTGTAAAGGCTGAGGGACTTGGGGCAGAATCAAGAGCCTGGAGTTAGGCAGCAGGGGCTAGAATCCCCGCGCCACCACTGCTGGCCTGTGGCCTGTCACAAGCTGGCTCGTGTTCTGTATCCAGCCGGTCAGCCCACAGTGTCCGAGTTGCCAGGTGCACGCAGAAGGCAGCGCTTGGCCAGCTCAGGGGCAGGAAGAGGTCAAGGAAAGCCAAGGGCCTGTTGGCAGTCACCACTGGGAGCCTGCGGAGGGGAGTCAGGGAGGAGAGGGAACAGAACGGCAGGGCCTCTGTGAGAGGAGTCTCGGAGAAGACAGTACCTTGGAAGAAGGGCACCATATAGACCACTGATCAATGAAAAGGAGCCAAGACAAACATCACCTGCATCCCAGGTGTTGGCAGCACCAGCCTTCCACCTCTCACTCAAGTGCCAGGTGTGAGAGCTCGAGATCTGCCAAGTGCCAGAATTTAGAGCTCTCAGAGGGCCCAGAGCAATCCAGGACGCTGACCGTGTGTGTGTGTGTGTGTGTGTGTGTGTGTGAGTGTGTGTGTGCACGCACACGCGTGAGCGCATACGTGAGAGAGAGGCTGCAGAGGTCTCCAGTGCTGGCATTCTTTCGTGGTTCCAGCTTCTTTGTTAAGCTCCATGTCAGTCAGAAGCAGACTTTGCTCGTCTGTTTGCAGCGTAGAGTTAGTCCACCCTCAGACCGTCCCGGTCTGCAGCTTCCTCCCTCAACTAGTTTACCTCCTGGCAGAAGACATGTCTTCTATCCTGGACCCTGGTCCTGGCCAGGAGGCCCCAAGAGACGAAGCCCTGAGTCTCCCACTCTGATCCAAGGACTCTGCCTTAGTCCTCAAATCCTTTCTACATTTGAGTTCGTCTCAAGATTGTTAATAATGCAAATACCCACAATCTTCAAGGAAAGCCTATTTCCTACTCAAGGCTTTTTAGGGGTAGGGGGATGGAGATAAGATTGCAGTGGGGAAAAAATATATAAGACAAATAAAAGTCAAATGGAGTTGTATGACACTGCACACCTAGGACGTATGTTCTGGTGTTATCAGGGACCCACACTCCTTCCATCTGTTGTTCCATCATCTTTAGGGCGGTGCTG
The DNA here is from genome assembly GCA_004363575.1 of Solenodon paradoxus. Lineage (NCBI taxonomy): Eukaryota > Metazoa > Chordata > Mammalia > Eulipotyphla > Solenodontidae > Solenodon > Solenodon paradoxus. The sequence goes on from RJWH01000946.1 coordinate 104,320, forward strand.
TGAACCACGTGATCCTCAAGAGCTCACTAAATCCACTAAATCCACGGTCTAGTCAATGCGAAGGGGAAAGGACAAGAGGAAGGCATGCCCCTGTTCTCGGGTATGTGCTGAGAGGTGCATAACCCCTTCTCACATCTCACTGACTAGCACTTCGTCTCTATGGTTATACCTACCTGCAGGAAGGCTGAGTAATGCAATGTTTATTTTGAGTAGCCATTTGCCCAAGGTTCTATTACTGACAGAAGAAGACATCTCAGTCTCTGCCACAGATATCAACAACCCAATTGGGGTGGAGCCTGCACCAAGCTGGGCCCAGTTCCTTAAGGGAGACTCCTTGGGCTGGTGAAGTCAGCTCACCTTCCACCTGCCTTACCGTAGGTGTTTAGAAAAGGGCTTGCTTGTCACTCATTGTCACCATCTTCAGATAAGAGCAAGATGCCCAGTGGGACAAAGACTATTTCCCCAGAGAACAGAAAAGCCCAACCTGGAACTGAGGCCATGCCCTCACTAATATGAAGACACACACGTTCCTCTCCAGCCAGGCCCTGTCTTGAAGACAAAGAGGGAGAAATGCAGAAGGCCCAGTGTCAAAGACACACTGAGCTGGAGGACCGAGTTAACGCTGACCAGCATGCATGAAGTATCCCCCCACTCTTTAGTGGAACGGGGGCTCATGAGGAAAGGTGGAATCGAAAAGAATGCTTGTGGGGTTTGGCTTGGTTTTCTGGCATCAAAATCTGAAAGGGAGGTTTCTCTCTCTCTCTCTCAGCACAAAATTCCCAGGCCTTAGAGTCCATTTTAAGGTGTGCCCTGGTGGAGCAGTGGTTTGGTCAATTGCTTTCTAAGATCACAGGCCGCAAACCTCTGAGTTTGAGTCCTGGGTCTGGGGAGAGAGTCATTTTGAACAATGAAATAAAAATGAGATGAGATGCTTCTCCCTCCTTTCTCTCCCTGCCTGCCTGCTCACCTTCATTCCTGCTGCACCTTTCCTTAAAAAAAAAAAAAAAAATGTTTCAAATTTAAGAACATCTGTCTTAGAGATAGCATCTCCATCCCTGTTACTCTTACTTCTATAAGCATCCTGCCAACTCGGCAAAACTGAAAGGGAAGATCTTTGCTGTGAAAGACTGCATACTTTTGTTTCTCCTGACGAGAAGCTCTGAGCATCAAGCAACAGGCAAAGGCTACTCTGCTTAACTGAGATCTCAGGGTTCTGCACGGAACGCAGGCAGAGCGAGTCGAAGCCCTCAAAGGGTAAATGGTTTGGCCTCTGGTTTTCTGCAGTTGGATCCTTGCAGGGAGTTGGATTCTTATTTGAAGTAAACTCTGACATACACCTTTACTCCACTGTTAGCATGGAAACACAACTTACTGTCACAAATGAGTATTTTAGTATTTTGTTGATTTTCCCCCTTACAATATTGACTGGTCACTGACTTTGCTATACTAATTGAATTGTGCATTTATTTAATATTTATCCGTATAATAGCAGTTAATATCTATTGTGCACAATGCCAGATACTTAGATCATTTTATCTAATCTAAATCTCCCAAGGGTGCTGTGTACAGTTGTAGCTTGTTTCTGGCTGAGGAGGCAAGTGGGGCTAGAATCCAACTTGGTCGCCGTTCTCCAAGCTCTGTGCTCGGGGAGAGGCTCCATCACTCAGGAGGAGAGAAGATTTTTTTTTACATACAAAGGCAGGCACCAGAACTGATGTGGTAGAAGACATGACTGCCCAGGAAAGAGATACCATCTGTTTCCCATCACTCAGGTTAAGAAATTGAGGGTTAGGGAATTTAAGAGATTTTCCTATGTTCACACAGCGGGAAGGTGTGGACTCAACCCAGTAGCCTGACTCAGACTCTGATGCCGAGCTCTGAACATCTTTTCCAACTCCTAGGAATGCTCAGTCTTAGGTGTGAGTACCCAGAAAACAGGCATTCATATCCCTGTGATTTATACAACACACTGTGTCAGTGAGTGTGCACAATGCATTCTTTTAAAAAAGATTTTAAATTTTATTGGAGGAACATTGTATTCCAACATCATCTAGATTGAATGTGTACATCATTTTAAGTCAACATCTGCACAGGACACATTATGCTTACCAACACCAGTTCAGTTCTTCCTTCACCGTATTTTGAATATTTGGAAAAGATGTTTAATAAAAATGTCTCTTAATTGATATCCTCGTTGTATGTGTGTGTGTCTGTGTGGGGTTTGTGATTTCAATAGGTGGGGGGAGGAGAAATGTTCCCATTCATTTCACCCATTTTGCATAAATGAGTCATTTGAAAGTCTTTTAAAAGTGAGTGTGTTAAATAAGTTAGCATTTCGAGAGAATTATTTATCTGCATACTTGTTTACCTTTGAGATAGAAAGTAATTGAGAATTCTGATCGCTCCTCTTTTGATCAGGAAATTGCAGAGAAAGTCTTCTAATACTTCACATACTGCATACTTAGCAGGAAGAACTGTTTTCTGTTCCAAAATTTGCATTCCTATAGCCTGTTCGTGAACCATCTGAATTGCTTTTGCCAGACCTCCTTCACTTGCTGAAATGCTGAAATGATGATCTCGTATCTCCTCATATTCATAATCATCATCTTTGATGCTTCGCTCATGGCCACCAGCTCCAGGCAGTAGGCGCTCTCAGGCTGCCACTTTCGGTGTCCCCAGCAGCCATCAAGCTCACGCCCAGTGCTTCTTCCAGGAACTGCAAGGCCATTGGTGTTGCTTGGGGGTCCCTGTCTCTGGTGGGTCCAACTACTATCCATTCTTGGATCTGAAGGAGCGATTGCTCAGATTCTTTGGACTAAGAGCTCCAGCGGGCACACACGGCTACATTCGACTGGAATTTCCCCTTGTAAGAGGAAAAGCAGAGGCATTGGGAACTGTCAAGGAAGCAATACCCTGAGAAATCAAACCTCTGGAGTGTCTTTTCTAGACTATGTACAGTTCTGAAGACAAACAAGAGTTAAGAGTCTGGACATCAGGCAGCCAAGTTTGCTCAAAGCTGGGTGAAGGGGTGGATTTAATGTAAAACTGTTCACTTACCTCCCTTGCATCTGTAGCTCACATCTTTTGAAAACTTGAAAGATCAGTCTGCTCATAAACTAGATCTCCCTTCTAACTTTATGCCTGAAGTTTCCACCATTTAATGCATTTAGGGGCGGGGGGATTATGATTGTCCTGCCTGCCACCATCACCCTCCAGTTTCTCCCTGAAATTTATTTAAACGAGGAACAAAGGCTTTCCTTTCTTAGAGAGTGATGAGGCTTAAAATGCAAACACCCCTCAGAGAGGTAGCACACTGATTTAAATTCACACCATGTAACTTAGGGATAAATGAGTGATCAGGTTTTTTGTGAGAGCACCTTTTGATGAAGGAAAGGCAGAGGAGAGAATAAGGACACGAGAATAAGCCGCGTTGAAAGAAGGGCAGTGTAGCGAGGCAAAGGGGTGCAGAAAGGAAATGAATCTGGGGGCTTTGGCAGGTGCCTGGAGCCTCCTCATCCCCTCCAGGGGGCTCCGGGCAGTGTGGGGCAGGGAAAGGGAGGGGCTGCTTCAGGAGGCAGAGCTGCTTTGAAACCCAGCTGCCTTACCCTAGCAAGCTGCCTACCTTCCATGCACCTTTGCTTCTTTACCTGTAAAATGAGGGTAATGACAGCTACTACGCATGTTTGGGAAATTCTCATTTTATTTTTCAATTGTGAAATGCACACCATAAAATGTGCCGTCTTCATCATCAGAAATGTATAGGTTAGCGGCGTGAAGTGTATTCACACTGGCGCACAGCCATCGCCACTGTCCACCAGACTCTTTTCAGAACTGAAACTCGGTGTCCGAGAGCAATAACTACACCCCCATTCCTCCGCCCGCCGCCTGCTGGTTTCTCTGCCTGGCTTTCCCTACTCCAGACCCCTGGTGGAAGTGGGAGCCCACAGGACTGGCGCTTCTGTGACTGGCTTATTTCACCTAATGTCCTCCAGGTCTACTCACGTGTCAGAATGCCACCCCTTTACGCAGCTGAATGATCTTTCCCGGTATGTCTAGAACACATGTTGTTTTTTCCTGGTCAGCGGCAGACACGTCAGTTGCTTCCAGCTTTCAGGGGGTGTGAATAACGCTGCTAACAACTGTGTACAAATATCTCTCCGAGACTCTGCTTTCAGTTATGTGGGGTAGATACTCAGGAGTGGGATTGTTGGATCAGCTGGTCATTTTATTTTTAAGTGTTAGAGACAGGCCATACGGCTTTCCATAGCAGTTCTGCCATTTCATAGTCTCACCAACAGGGCACAAAGGTTCCATTTTTCCATATTCTTGTCAACACTTGTGTATGGCTTTTTTATACAGGAGCCATCCTACATTTTAAATGTAACCTAAAAAAAAATTGCTCATGGACATACCCAAAGGTCAAATAATTAAGTATATCCAACTAGTGAAGATTTGAAGTATGGAGGATTATTTATCCAGGATTTTCTTCAAGGGGTGCAGGGAATGACACATGGGTTACAGAGCAAAGCATGTCCAAGTTTGTCTCTGTCCTTTGGCTCCACCGAGGCCCTCAGTGCCACCCGCTTGTCCCCCCACCTCCACGCCGGGCTCCACTCTGCTTTCTCACAGCTGCTGTGCAAACATTACTGGTCTGACTTGCCCCGCGGTGACCAGCCTCTGCCGGCGGCAGCATCTGGTCTCTGTCTGCTCCTCTCTCTTGGGGAGCAGCTGTCTGGAATTCTGTGAATACATTTCTCCACTTTATTATACAGATAGTGAAAGCCACTAGGCACCTAGTAAATACTCAATAAATGGTAGCTAATCTGATCGTACCCACCTCACTGTGAACAGTCAATGGGCAAATGTAGATAAAGGTTCTAGAACACAGCCGGCGCTTCGTACGCACTCTCTGAAGTATCATGATTGTGGGGCTGCTAGTGGGGAACCCAGACTGGCAGCACTTGGTCATTTTTCAGCAAGATGTCGGTGCCAACCACTTTGGGCCCCCAAAAAAATGCCACCTTGTAGCAGGTCATCATCAGCTTCTCCCAGAACCTTAGCACGTTCCCCTCTAAGTGTGCAAAGGGCCAGAGAATAGACACCCCTTGCTCTGGGGCGATGGTTTCATAGGAACTTTGGTAACTTGATCAAAATCGCTGTGCCCGATCTCCCCTTAGTAAGAGAAGGAGATGAAAAAGGACTCGTACTGGGGTCAAGGAAGCCCTTGTAAGAAAAAGATTGAGTGCTACCCCTTTCCTCGAGAGAGTCTGTGCTCAGGATGCCTTGCTAGACTCCTAGGGTGCTGGCAGAAGAGGAAGCGGTCTCAATGGGATCTCACCAGGAAGGAAGGGGCGCCGGACTGGGGGCTGCAGGGCCCGCACTGCTGGGCATGGCGGAGGAGGGTGCTGGTGGGGTCTGGCCCTTGCCTGGATCTGGCAGCCCCTCTGGACTAGACGGACTTCATTAACGAGTGAAAAAGAACTGGTCGACTCATGCCTTGTCCAGCGGGCCGGGCAGTGTGCAGCTGCCTGAATCCACACAGCTTTCGCTTCAGAAAGAGACACGTGAATGCAATGACAATCTTTCAGTTTGCAAGAGAAGTTACAGAGTGAGGCATGTCACCTGGCTGGCACATGTCTGGAATGAGGCAAGTGCGCGTTCCAGGTTTGTGACGCTGTTGTCACCTCAAAGGACAGACCCAGACACTGGGAGCCTGGGTGTCTCTTCACTTCCTGCCTCTGTCCCAGCAGCCACCGCACGCTGAGAAGCTGTGGGCCTGAGCCCGCAGTGCTTGAGTGCTGGGGACCTTTGGACGGGGTCAATCTCAGGGCTCTGCATGAGCTAAGTGTCCTCTTCCTGGTGTTGCTCCATAGTGTTAGTCTGCCTTTTCACACTCGACATCATAACATTTAAAAATAGAAAGTTGAGTCTTGTCCAAGGAGTGACTCTTTCTTGTTCTCTTCTGATCATAGATGAATGCCAGGAATAGAGAGTTTGTGAGCACGAGATGTACATGGTTTGGTTTGGCTTCCGTGCAGAGGTGAGGAGAGCTGAACCATACTAATTATGCCTTTTGCAAGAACACTGAACCAACTCTAAATCTGGCAGAGGCAAATGATCCCCCCCCTCCTAGACTTTTAAGCGGAGGGAGCAGCTGACCCACATTTGGACTCGTCTACCATTGTTTATTCAGCAGCGGTCACCATATTAACACAGCACCAAGGTAACGGGCACAGTCACCTCTCTGCTCTTTGATGGCCTAGGCTCCCCTCCCCGCCCCCGTTTCGAGTGATGTCAAGAGTTGTAAAACAGAGAGCAAGTGGCCTGTGTTCCATCCAGGCAAGTCAACAGGGCAGTGGAGGACAGGGAAACAGCATCACCGGAAATGCGATGGTTCTGTAATCTTTCTGTGTCATCATGAAGTTAGTCAATGTCCCTAAGCCTTGGAGTCCTGAAAGATAGGTGGGAATGCATTGCACAGGACTGTGGAGAGTGAAATGCACCATCTGGTAGTGTGTTACAGAGATTCAGGAAGAGTCTTCTCCTGTAAAAGCAATCAAGAGTCTGTTTTAGCCAGAAAACACGGGTGGGGACACCTAGTGGTTGGAGGTGTTCGTTCTCAGATTCCCTGACTCGCCAGCCTAACCTATTTCACCACCACTGCCTCAGAGAGAAGGTCCTGGCGTTCAGGACACCTCTGAACAATTTACATCTTCAGGCTGCTTTTCATTAGGGGTCCCCAGGAGGGTTGCTAGGCAGGAGCCATTAACTCCTGCCCTCAGGTGCCAGCCTTTCTCATGGGGAGAGGAGGAAGGTCCAGCTCATTGCAGTTAAGAGGAGCAGGGCCGCCACTGGTGTGCTTCCCGCAGGGTTCTTGGACCTCACATCTGGGGAAATGGGTAGGGGTGGGAGAAATGGAAGATTCCCTCTGTTCCTTTTGGCGGTGGTATTCTAAAAGTACACCCAAGAGAGCAGCCTCCGGGCTCTTCCCAATCCACTAAGCTCATCTACAAGAAATGAAATATTTCACCTGCCCCCTTTCTCTGCTCCCCCTGCCATTCTCTTTTTCTGTTCCCTTCTCATCTCCCCACACCAGCAGCTTTTGCAAAGTATCCTGGTAGCCACCTTTCCACAGAGGATGCTATTTTTCCTACCCTAAAAAAAAGATGATTGCAATAATTGAATGACCGTGAGTAGGCAAGCAGGCAGGAAGAGAGAGGAGGAAGAAGCATTTTCTTTTTTATTGTAGTTGTTCATCTTGGTTTCCTTGGTCCCTGGGTGAAAACACGAATCCTTGGGATATGTGTGGACTGCACTCAGCTAGAGATGGTTGACCTAACTACTACTCCACCGGGATGCACCTACAACAATAATTTTATGACAGACAGTTCAAAACCAAAGTAATAAGTACTATTTATCTCAAAGTCTTTATTCTTTTTAATGAGTAAAGTATTACACTACGTGCTTGTGAGGCAAAGGAATCAAACAGCCCCTATGTGTACGACATAAAACCCTCCACCCTCACTCACTCTGCTCAATCCTGGTCTCTGGAGGTGACCACCACTCAGAAGTTTGGCATGCATCCTTCCGGACAGTTCTAATTTGATCATCTGAAAGATGTATAATGACTGCCTATTATGTTCTGGGCAGTGTGGTGAGTGCTGGGACCAGGACATAAATCCACCGATGTAACATGTCTGTTTTGTGTCATGCAGAGTGGCCTAAGTGTTTCTCGAAAAGTAATCTCAGAGATACTTTTCTATGTTAGTATCAAAGCTAAAAACATAATATGAATAGTTATGATTTTTAACAGCTGCATAGTATTCCATGATAAGGATATACCAAATGTATGTGACCCATATATACTGTTTTTAAAAACAAGCCACATTCCCTCTGTTTGTAGAATGTAGAGCACCCCAGTCCACCTGCCCTGCTTGAGCAGAACCTGTTGGTCTGAATGGGGAGACTCTAGTGTAACCAGGGTGGAAAGAGCCACCTGAGTGGGCTCTTCACGAGGCAGACGAGGCTGGCTTCAGGAGCACAGGCTGCCCCACAGGTCCTCAACAGTGGTGCCCAGGTAAATAGTGCACAGGTGAACTCGCACCCAGGTCCCTCTGACTCCAGAGTTTTGCCACCCTAGCTCTCATTATACTTTGCTGGCCTAGTCATTCTGCTGATTTGGTCCCCAGCATGTCTGCGCAACAAATTCTATAGGGTGTTTGATTAAACACGGACTGGAAATAAATTTGAAGTCATGAAATTCAGCCCAAGAAAGACAGTGTGTGCGCACGCGCACGCGCCTGTCTGTCAGACAGCAAGTCCTCCCTCTGTGGTTAAGCGCTGACGTTTCAAGCAGTCAGAAATGTTAAGAAGCTCTTGTCTCGCTTACTTCTCACTATCTGCCCCCGATCTCCTCCCTGGGAGCTGCTAGTGAATAACCCATTTTACCCCCAAATTCAGTCCCCTCTGACACCATGTCCGGGTAGGGTGTTAAGGTCGCAGGCAGCACAGGCATTCCTTCGACATTACTTCGCTGAGTGTTAAAAACAAAAATGCAGCCTAATTGGGCAGTGGCCTTTCCTAGTGAATGAAGGAGGTTTCTGTTTTGAGAAATAAAGTGACTTGTCGGCTGTTGATTCATTGCCCACAGGGAGATTTTCGAGCAGAGGCTTCCTAGCCTGGGTGGAAATTTGCATACAGCTTCCACTTCCTGCTTCAGAGCCAGTTCGACAGCTTACCTGGGGCCGAAGGGCGGAGGGAGAGTTGCCCAAGGTGGAGAGGCGCAGGAAGGAGAGCGTGACACCCTGTCAGCCCGTCGTCCGTCTGTCTGTCCGTGGGGGCTCTGAGGTAAGCTACCCTGACTAGTTGCGGCCATACCTCCCTTCTGCCCCCTGGTCCAAAGCCCTGTTTTCTTCTTGCCTGAAATGTTCTTCCCCTAACTTTCCTCCACCTGCCCCTCTCTTCGCCTTGAACTTGAGCCCGTAGAGACCAGCCCAGGCTGGGAAAAAGACAGTTTCGCAGTGAGAAAGCGTTGGTGGTTTAGGATTTCAGACGGCCCAGCCAAATTAACTCTTGGAGCCGCGGGTGGCTTCAGAGCTGCCTGGAACCGTGAGTTTGAGTACTTGGTGTTCCGACAAATTAAGATGAAGAAACAGCTCCACTTTTCCAGGGACAGAGAGGGAGACGGCAAAGATTAAGTAATTGAATTTCAGCCCCGGGACACGTCAGTGGCAGCGATGGAAGAAAAACTCCCAAGTTTTCTTGATCTGTTTCCTGCAGGGGGGGGAAAAAATCAAGCCCACATTCTTCAGCCAGGAAGGGCAGCTCAGCCCTGTGCCTACTGTGGGCTGCCTTCTCGTCCCTCTCCCAGACCCCGACTCCTCCCCACGGCCCAGGCATTTGCTGGCACTGAACTGAAGGACGCCTTTAGGAAAACTGGGAAGGGAAATGCTTGGACTTGACCTAGAAACTAATCACATTTCAGGTGACTTTCAAGTTCAAGGCAGTCTCAGTGTAGGGGGATGTTTTTATATGAACAGGAAAAAGATGAAAAAGAAAGACCCACTGCATAGTAAAACAGAGGACAAGAGACTTGACTTGGGCAATTAATGTTGTTTCCCTGGGCCTGGATTTCTTCACCAATAAAATGTGCGTGGGGGTGGGGAGTGGGGGTGGTAAACTAATATGATTTTGTGTCCATCCCCTGCTAACAAAATTAAGCTAGGGGAAGGGGAGTCCCAAAGGAATGGCCACCATGGGTGGTCTTAGAAGACTTGTTTTGTTTACTGATTATTCAAATATATTAATTGTACCTCCTGCCAGGAGACGGTCAGCCCCTCCTAGAAAAGGACTTGGTTTCTTGAATACTCTTCTACCCACTAGCACGCAGTATGCTCTTAAACATCTGTAGCTGCCCAGGCTTCTGCCAGATACTGTTCTGATGTGTTTCCCTCATCTGCTCTCAAGGCAAAGGTAAATGATAGCCAGGGTGAAGGGGGGTGGGGTGTGTCTGGGCAGCCACGTGGCTCTGTGGGAGAGCTGCCTGGAATTTGGGTGTTATTGTTGGCTCTGGCTAAAGAGCAGAAAGCAGGGAATTTCTTGAATTAGCTCATGTCCCATTTGGGTTGCCCGGGAAGAGCGGTCCTGTGTTCTTGACCACGGAGTGCAAGCAGGCGGGAGAACTGGCAGGCCGGCCTGGCTCCAGAGGCTGCGTTGATGACTTTAGCTGGAGCTGGAAGCCAATCACTGTGTGGGGGGCCTTTCATGGGAGGTGAAAGGAGCGGAGCAGCACAGCCAGACGCCATGTAAGGGGAAGGACTGTAATTGGACACATCCCTTGATGGCAGAGACGCAGAGCCCTTAACCTTTTCCAAACCACTTTTTTTTTTTTTTTTTTTAACCTGTTATTGTTTCTTTGGGGGTAATTACTCTCTGTCAGTACAGCTCAAACAGGCCTTCCTTTGGCCAGGAAGGGCTGACTCAGGACTTTCAGTGTTGCTTAACTGTTTCTGTGAACTCTGGAGGCCCCGGTAGAGGTGAAGGTGGGTGGGGGGTGGGAGGGTCTCTATCCCGGAGGGCATAGGAATGTCGAGGCGTTTCACCTGTGGTGAGTCCCTGATTTGTATTTTCAAACAATGATGCGCCATTATCTGAAATCAGGCTACTCTTGTCCAGCTGCCCTGCTAGCTTTGATGCAGAAAGACCACCCACAGTCATTCCTAATCTGGCTGGAGCTGCAGCTCATTCCTTCCTGGAGCCTCAAGACCCGTCCAGTGGTGACTGGATGGATTAGGAGTGAAGTGCGGGGAGGTCTGGCCAGTGCCCAACACTGTCTGGGAGAAGGGTCTTCATTCAGAGACTCGCTGTTGGAGGGCGCACAGTCAGGGATGGTGTAAACCTGCTTCTCTCGGGACTAAAGAGTTAGTGACTTTCAAATGCTCTGAAAATAATAAAGGAGAGGGCCGTCATATTTGCAGGCGTTCTTTAAGAAGCAGTCCAAAGGACAGATTATGGGGGTATTTTGTCTAAATTAAATCTTTATTTTACACATCACAGGATCGAAATCTCAGAATCTTTGAATCCTGAATTCAAATCATTTTTCTACTGCTGGCCATTTTAGATTAGCCTTTAAAAACAGATGAGAATTGCAGGCAACTGCTGCAGGAAAGAAAAGGGGGGCCCAGATGAAGTACATTAAACTGAAAATGCCTTTCAGATCCAGTGAAATGACCCCTAATGTTTGATCACATTTCCCTATCAAAATAATCCTACAGTCCTTCTGGGAGAAAGCATCTGAGGACTGGAATCCTCAGAGGCCCCTGGGCCTCTCCTGTTTCTTCCCAGTGACTTGTCACCAAGATATTTTTAGTTCATGAAACCCAGGCTGTTCTTTCTCCCTCCGACATTCTTAGGATCTCTTTTCCGACAGGTCTCCTCACAGCCCACATGTGCTTGTAGTGCTGACTGTTGAGCGTGTGTGTGAGCATGTGTGAGAATATGTGTGTATGTGAGTGTGCATGTGTGTAGTGTATGTGAGAAAGTGTATGTAAGTGTGTATGTGAGAATGTATGTATGTATGTGACAGTGTGTGTGAGTGCATGTGAGTGTGTATATGTGTGTAGCGTATGTGTGTAGTGTATGTGAGAAAGTGTGTGTGAGTGCGTATATGTGTGTATGTGAGTGTGTATATGTGTGTATGTGAGAATGTATGTATGTATGTGACAGTGTGTGTGTGTGAGTGCATGTGAGTGTATATGTGAGTGCATGTGAGTGTGTATATGTGTGTATGTGTGTGGTGTATGTGAAAAAGTGTGAGTGTATGTGAGTGTGTATGTGTGTATGTGGGTGTGTATGTGTAGTGAGAAATGAGTGTGTATATGTGTGTATGTGAGAATACATGTGTGTGACTGTGTGTATGTGAAAATGAGTGTGTGTATGTGAGTGTGTGTGAGAAAGTGAGTGTGCATATGTGTGTATGTGAGAGTGTATGTGTGTGTAGTGTGGTGTGTGTATGTGAGTGCATGTGTATATATGTATGTGGGTGTGTGCGCATGTGTGTAGTGTATGTGAGAAAGTATAAGTGTGTATGTGTGTGAGTGCATGAGAGTGTATGTATGTGAGTGTGTATATGTAGTGAGAAATGAGTGTGTATATGTGTGTATGTGAGAATGTATGTGTGTGAGTGTGTATATGTTGTATGAGTGTGTATGTGAGAAAGTGTGTGTGTGTTTGTGACAAAGTGTGTGTGTGTGTGTGTGTGTGTGTGTGTGTGTGTGTGTGTGTGTATACATGGGTCTTCCTGGAGACCAGAAGTTGTAAACTGAGGGAGGAGGGTGGACTTTCAACCACCTCATGGCCCCAAGAACTTTACCCATTTGCTTTGTTCCTAACAAGGCAGCTGAATTCAAGCTATTTGGAAGCGAGGGGACTGATCTGGGGTCCCAGTGCAAGTGCCCCTTTCTTCCCCTCCTTAGGCCTAGGCTGTCTGCCATCTTGGCAGTGCTGTTGGTAATGAGGGAAACTTGGCTCTTCTCTACCTCATTGTCTTCTGAGCTCAGGATTCCAAGGTTTCTACTTCTTCCCCTTCCAGGTCATCAGGTCTCGCTCCCATCCCTGTGCTCTCTTCCCCTCGGCACTGTCTGTGCAGACTCCTCCTGGCCTAGGGGCTGTCCCACTCTTCGGTAGACCTGCATTTAGTCATTCCCCTTCCTTCCAAATGCCCTTTCTCACACCCAAGGCTGCATAAAAATCACCATGCAAATCATTCTCTCTCCTACACCAGTAAAGGACACATTGAAAAATGTCCTTCAGGCTCCCCCACTTTGCTTCTCTCCTCTTCCATTCTCCTTCGTCTCTTTCCAGCCTTTCTTCTTCCTTGCCTGTTTTTTTTTTCCCCCTACCCCATCTTCTCCTTCACTCTGGGCCTGGACTAAATTAAGAAGCACAAATGTGGGCTTAGAGAAAATTTATCTCAAAGAAAGAAAGAAAAACAAGCAAACAAAGAAAAAACATCTTTTGGTTTGAGGTTGTTCTCTGAATGTTTATTACCAGCTTTTAACATGGCAGAGTCAGCTTGTTCCTGTGAGGCCTTTAGCCTCCTTGTTTAGCGGCTCAGAGGAGTTCCAGGGTGAACTCCTTCCAACCAGGTCAGGTCACACTGCTCTGTGTCCAGATTGATGGGAATCTCACTGTGCAGGGGAGGAGTTGGGCCAGTAAGGGTTCCTGTGAGTGAAGGGCTCCCCACAGCCTCAGATCCCCTGGCAAAGCCAATGGAAGAACTTCTCTGTCTGGGGAATTCTGCAAGTAAGCTTTGAAGTATTTATTCCCTGAAACTTGAACCTGAGCCAATCAGTTCACTCAAAGCCAGCCTTCCACTCAGCAAACCAATGTTGTGAGAGTTTGCATGCTTTGGGGCAGCAAGCAAAGGATGTGGATGAGTTGAAAGATTTTTGAGATTCATGACTTTCAGACATTTACAAAAACAAACAGACAAAAAAACCACCAACTTTCTGGGGAATGGAGACCTTGAGAAGCTGTCATTGAATTGGATCTGAGAAGCTTCCTAGCTGTAAATGTATCTATTTCTGTACTCTGTCCACCTGAAATAGTCGTTCTCTGTTTCAAGGACTCTTCAACCCTATTTTGACCCAAATCATGCTTTAAAAATTTAAAAAAAAAAAAAAAAAAATGCAAGCAATTGGTGAAGAGCAAGTCTTGATTATTTAGGTGCTAGTAATGTGGTTTATTAATTACTCAGGCCGCTCATTCCTGCCTTTCCTGTTTCTTGCTGCACTATTTGTCTTCCTTCAGGGACATAGCACCTTCATTAAATCTCATCCGTCCTTGCCGCACAGTCGTCCCCTGGAAGATGTCCCCTCCTTGGATACATCACCATTTATCACCACGCTTTGCTTGTGCTCTGTCAACCAGTTTTCAATTTATTTTGAATTCAGTGTATGATTAAAATTTAATGAGATCCAATCAAGTGCTTTTCTTGAATCAAGATGCTTCAGCTGTCTCATCGAGGTCCTCTATTGTAATGTGGTGAAGGAAACCCACCACAGGTTTCCAGCCTGGTGGTTCTTCATGAAGCACAGGTGGCTTGTAGCTGTGTCTCCTTAACTTCAAGGTGAATGGCTTGGAAACATATTGATTCCAGAAGCTTCTAGGGACTTCTCCCTTCGCCATCGTCCTTTCTCCCCTTCCCTTCAAATAGGTGTCCAAATCAGTGCTCTCAGCTGAGATCCAAGTGGTCAAGCAGACCAGGTTCTGGTGCCGAATTGCTTGGATTTGAATCACAGCTATGCTACTTACACATTGGTTAAAAAGCTCTGGTCTCCTTCCATTAATAATAGTGTTAGCATCAGGTACACGACTTATCCTTAAAATACCCCTGTGGGCCCAGTGCTGTTATTTTCCTCCACTCGACACATGAGAAAAGTGAAGTCTCAAGGTCATGCAGCTCATCAAGTAGCTGAGGAGGAAGGATTTAACCCTGAGCGAGTATGAATCTAGAGCATGTGTATTTGAGTACCGCTATTTTCCCACAGCTTAGAAACATGCTCCAGGTAAGTCCACATGGAAGGCACAATGAACAATGAATGTGGACAGCAGACCTGGTCCCAGGTGTCCTGACAGAGACCTGTTGCCCACACAGGCCACTGTAGGGTCTGCCACAAAGGAAGTGGCCACGAAGGGAAGAAAAGAAGATTTGAAATCAGAAAGGTAGTGTGGTGAAGACTTATGGCTGTTTTGAGAAAGTAATGCTTGAAGGATGTGTTAGAGGAGAAGAAGTTTGCTGGGAACAGACAAGCAAAGAGTTGGAAGCAGCTCAGGAGGTAACTGGCAGAGTTGTCTTCAGACAGAGGAAGAGGCGCAGGGAGGAAAGGAGGGAGAAGATGGGAAATTCTAGGAATGCGACACTGGAGGAACATTGTCATATGAGATGTCAAAGCTGCCACTGCCACCTGTAGAGAATCTTGTGTGTAAAGGCAGGTTCCTCAGGATAGAGTCGGGGAGCTGAGAGAAAGCTCTCTGGCCTGACAAAGCAGACAGGAAGCCAGTGGGAGAGACTTGGACGGAGAAAAGCTGATGAGAGCTTGCAGACAGGTGCTGGCCAGAATCCAAGAGTTAGAAGCAGTGCTCGCAGTCCAAAGGGCAATCAGCTTCCAGAGAATTCTGGAAAATGACTCTCTTGAGTCAGATCGGAAGGAGTCAGAACCAGACTGGCGTGCACGACTGTTTTGGTACCTGGGACCTCCAGAGTCCAGCCCTTTAACCCCGCAGACATCTCACGCTGGCGGGAAGGTCTCTAGGAGACTCTTCGCTGGCTGCCGGCTGGTCTCCGGGTTCCTCGTGCACATTGGGCCTTTCCTGGTGAACAGCAGACTCCCTAGTGGCACTTTTGCTTTTCTCTTTTTGCTAAAAACAGGCACTGGGTACCGAACTTAGAAAGTGTAATCTTCTCGGAAAGGTAAGTCTTCCTCCTGCCCCAACCCAGTTCGCTTCCCAGAGGGAGCCATTGGTCCCTCTTTGTGACATTTGCGGAAGGGATCTTAGCGCAGCCTACTGTGCCATCTGCTCCGGACTTTCTTACATTTAACAGTTACTCTTGGAGTTACTCCACACCCCTTCACACCGCCCTTCCTCGGGACTTTTTTAAAGAGGCAGACGATCCACCGTGTGGCTGGATCGGAGTTTTAAACCTCAGGATTGTTTTGCACGGGCGCTCTTCCTGGTCTTTGCTTTTGTCCTCTTGGCCTCTTCTTTTCATACAATCGGCCCTTCTCTGTAGAGGAAACTCTGAGAAGGGAAACTACTAGAGCAGCTTTTAAATTTCTGAGAGCTGCTGACTCTGGGTGCAGATCCCACTGGCCGTGGGAAGGCATGAGAGGACCCATGACTGAAACGTCCCTCGGGGGCCCTGAAGCCACCTCAGTCCCTGGCGGTGGGCGTGGGCACAGCAGAAACTCTCCTGGGCTGCCTCACCCTCCGGCCTCCTTCCTTCCCCAGGGATTGATTCGCTTCAGTGAGGTAGAGATGGCCCTCGTCCTCCCTCCTGACAGGCCAGACTGCTGAGGAGCCTGAAGCTGCCCAGGGCATGGCCAGCACTGCTCCTGGCTGCCAGGTCTGCCATCCCCCTCGAGGTCACAGTCTTCTCCATCAGGGCTGGGAAACAGGGCTGTTTTCCCTTCAAGCGCCACCCTCTTGGGGCCTGGCACGCAGCTGTGCCAGAGCTGCCATGAGAACCGCCTATGGAGAAGGCCTGGAAGAAAACAGGAGGAAATGGAAGTGATTAGAAGTGGTGAGATACTGAGTGCTTTAAAAAAAAAAAAAAATGCGTAGTATGTTTATAATATGACATTAAAGACCAAAAAATGAAGCTGCCATTTCCGATACAACCCGCTAAGTGGCCCGGGGTCCTCTGATCTGGCCCGTGTGGAACTGTGCTCTGTGACACCCTCAGAAGGGTGGCAGGGCTTGTTCCGCCAGTCCTGGGGTCGGGGAGGGGCTCTGGGGCTGGGCAAGGCCTACAGGGTACCAGCAGGCACGCGCCACCCTCTGCTGTTTGGCTGAAGCTGGGAGGACACAGAGAGAGCAGCTGCCACCCGGTCTGCAGCAGAACAGCAGATGTGCCCATCCCGCTGAGTGGGAGAATGACCCTAATTCTGCATGTGGGGATTTTTAAAAAAATAGGCAGGGCCCATAGGTCGGGCCTTTGATTTTCTCTCTAGAGTTGGATCACGAGCACGTTAATGGCACGAATTAAGTTATATGTTTTTGGAAATAATTTTGTGAGCTTTCGCTGGATACTCTTTTGTATCTTGAATGTTGTATCACTGGAGGTTATTACCTATGGTTAAAAAAAAAAATGCTTGTAACCGAGCTTATGCCTCAGAAAGAGGATACGCAGCAAACTTAGAGTAGGGTTCAGTAATTATTTTCCAACATCAATGTCTGTTTTCTTTTTCAAAGAGTACAAATCCCAGAGCTTTCTTAAGAGGCTGCTCATTGTCAGGCCAGGCTGTTTACTGTCATTCGAGGGGATGTTTGTTCCTTCTCAGACCAGTTTTAACTGTACAACTCCCACCAGGGGATGAATCTCAGATTTCCAGTTAAGTAAGGTGACTGTACTTGTCACTTTTTTTCATTAGTGTCCTCTGAGTTCTCCTCATCAAGAAGTATCACATTTGTACCTTTTGATTTAAGGAAGCACTTTTAAGGTATTCCCATGTGAAAACGCAGAGGAAAGGTGTGCAAAGGTGTGCCTGAAGTGCGCGGGCAACGAAATCAGTCACATAGCGAGAAAGAGTGGGCAGAATGTATCTCTTGCATTAGCTGCCTCCCCCGTCTGCTGCGGGCCTGCAGATGCTCGAAGGAGATTTACTCAGGCACTCAGGCAGCCCTTCAGAAAATGCTTTTGTTTCCTGACCAGTGGTTGGCGTATCCTGTTTCATAGCAGTAGAAAACTTGTAAGAAAGAAAGGAAAACGATGCTGAGTGTTTTAAAACAGTAAGCCGTTGAGACATTTGTGTTTGGGGTAGGTTTCTATTCATTTTTTGCAAGGTCTGGTCAATTTAGGGGAGGAGGTCTGTTTTCTGCACAGTCCAGGGAACAGGCACACACTCAGCCTAGAGGGCAGGCAGCCCAGAGAGGACACGGAGAAGGGAAAGGCTGAGGCCAGTCAGCAATGAGAAGCTGAAGTTTTCTGCTGTGCCGGAAACTAGAATCTGTTTACAGCAGATGAGTTTATTTGACATGACGTGAGGGTCAGCGACGTGCTGGAGAGAATTCCCTGGGCATGGTGTGGAGAGGCAAATGGAGGTGTCCTTCAATAGACAGCAAAGCTCAATTTGGCAGGAAACTGCTGGCCTCACCTCCGAGCACCTAAAAATGCTCTCAGGAGGAGTATTTTAAAATGGCTGCTGTCCTGTGTCCATTGGATAAGGTACAGGTCTCAAGAGAACGTGATTTTATATTCTCTTTAAACTTGTCTTAGAACAATAAATGATGTGCCTTGTGACTTAAGGCCCCAGGAAATGCTTGTGTTTGAGGTGTAGCTTGGTAGCTTGAGTGTTAAGCCTGTGCCTGGGGCGCAGTCCAGAAACAGGCCAGGGACCCCAGTTCACGGGCCCAGATTGGAGAAACAACGAAAGAATGAACTAAATAAATAAAATGCTTCTTCCTCCTTTCCTGTCTGCCGCTTGCCTGCCTTCCTCTTGAAAAAAAAGAGGTTGTGGTTGACATGCTACATGGATCCAAAATAGGAATTCTGAAGTCTACTACCACCTCTTTCCTCTGGATGGGGTTTGAAGGGTACTGTGTACAAGGTTCACTGAGGACAAACATCTGTGACTTCTTTTTCACGCTCTCCCTTGCTCCTACCACACCTGCTCGGGGGGCCTTCTGTTGAGACTCCCGTCACCGTCACTCCCCTGCCATCTTTCCCTGACCTGCCTCCTCCTTCCCCTTGAGCCCAGGCATCCTGGGGTGGCGTCATCAACCCATTGAACAAGGTTCATTTTCTTTCGCATCCCGTTAAGTTGAGTAAGAGCCCTATTTTGTAGAGCGAACCAATTTTTCTTGGACTGTGGCCTTGGTGTTCTGTGGGCTGCAGGTCAGTCTATGAGGCCTTGTTCGCTCAGCTGCTGCATCACAAGCCACACGGTCATGGCGCTCTTATTTGCAGGCATAGTGCCAGAGAAAATTAAGTCCCCCGCATAACCTACAGTTGTGAAGCAGGAAATGTCACTACGACCTTTTTTTTTCAGTGCTTTTTAAATTCAGGGTTTCTTTTTTTATTTAAATAGAAGTGGTTTCTGGTGGCGTTTTTTAAGATTAGGTAATAGTCAAATGAAGCACAATGTGAAAAGTTGAAAAGGTGAAGTCTCTCCCTCTCACTCCTTTCCCCTAGGTCATTTCATCTTCAAAGACAACCAGTGTGCCAATGTCTTGTGTATCCCACCCAGATGTGTTACACATCTGTAAATGCATGTGAGGCAGCCTGCTTTATGATAATCTCTTTCCTCCATGCTCAGCATTTGATTTTCATCCGTGTCTTCCCCTTGCTGGTGAATGACTTCTGCCACACGATGGTCCAGTCACATATTTAGAGTCTCCTTCCAGATAAAAATATCTTAAGCAGCAGTGCCTTTTCCTGGAGGATAGGTGAACATTTTTATGTGACGGGGGCTTTGCCAGCATGATGATCACGTAACTTCATTTAAACCACATCTCACATGAGATCCCCTAAGGTCCTAAAGGGGGTACTCTAAGAATGTTCTGTCTTCTGAGTCTGTGGCATGTTTTCTCTTGTTCCAGAAACTAGAATGAACCGAAGCATTCCTGTGGAGGTGGATGAATCAGAACCATTCCCAAGTCAGTTACTGAAACCAATTCCAGAACATTCCCTGGAAGAGGAATCCAAACTAGCTCCAAATATAACGAACATGGCTCCGAAGGGCTCATCTGAACCCCGAGCCCCTTGCTACTCTTCAGGAGATTCTTCTCAGGCTTATCTGCCCCTGAAACTTCCAAATCATCCGCTACCTGTGTCCCAGCAGGTCACCTGCTTGCGCACCAAAGTCCTGGAGGAGAGTGAAGACAGCTTCTGGAGGAGACACCCAGATCCCGGCAAAGATTTTCCCTCAGGCTCCTCTGTGGCCAGTGAGTCTGAGTTTGTGGTGGAGACTCTCCCCCCGGAGCAGCAGTGGCCATATATGGAAAAACGCCATCAGTGGCTGGGATCTCAGCTTTCAGCAGCTTCTCCTGACACAGACCACAACTCGGACAAATCAGACCGGAGTTCACCGAATGCCTCGGCAGACTCCTCAGGCAGTAGTCAAGAGAGGGTGCAACAGCCCCAGCCCCACAGGAACCGAGCGCCCCCAGATCTGCCGACAATAGACACGGGGTATGATTCCCAGCCCCAGGATGTCCTGGGCATCAGACAGCTGGAAAGGCCCCTGCCCCTCATCTCTGTGTGTCATCCCCAGGACCTCCCCCGCCCTCTCAGGTCCAGAGAGTTCCATCAGTTTGAACCTCAGAGGCATCCAGCGTGTGCACAGATGCTGCCTCCCAACCTGTCCCCACACGCTCAGTGGAACGATTGTTACCATTGTCCTGGAGGGCCCGACCTACAGGCGCCATGTAAGTGAGACTTACCTCGTCTAGACGTTCTGGGCTGGGGAACTAAGCAAACAAGAGCCTCTCTCACTAGACCAGACAGGTCAGAGTGCAGGGAGGGCAGAAGAAGCTTTCCATGTGTGGTTGGGTTTGCAAAATGCTCTAGGAACATTCTTTCTCAGAGCCCACAGCCTATCCCAGTCGGAACCTACTTCTCTAGGAACCTTCAAGGACAAAAGAGATACCTCTCTCTAGGTTACTTTTAACTGAAGCCTGCCTAGAGGTGGGGAGCTGACCCAAATGACTTCTAGAAAATGTGTTTGTTGTCCTAATTCTTGGGCATCTAGATTCTTCCTTCTCTGCATAGTTCTTTCCTATCATAGATTTGGCAGAGAAACAGAACTTCAGTCAAAAAATAAAAAAAAATCAGAAGGTGCTCCCCAAAGATAAATCAGAAGGTGACTCTAGATTCATGCCATTACACGAAGAGCGACTTGCTCCTGCGATTCTGTGTCTTCAACCCTTTTGGAGCTCCCTCTGACTCCCTCTGTCTCAGTCCCGTAGCTGAGCCACATCTCTGTGAGCCTGTCCATTCTCATCTCTCTGTCCAAGATGTCCTTCCCCTTCTTGTATGTTTGACCCCATTCTCTTACCTCTTTTTTAAACAGCTTTTTGGAGAACTTGTTTACATGCTATAACGTTCACCCCGGACCCATTTTAAGTTTACCACTCAAGGAATTGCATCTGAGTTAGAGCTGTACAGCCACCACCATATCCCTCTTTTTTTTGTTTTTGAAAGGAAAGATGCAGGCAGGAATGAAGGTGAGCAGAGACAGTCAGGCAAGAAGAGAGAGGAGGATGAAGCACTTTATTTTATTTAGTTGTTCATCTTGGTTAGTCCCCTCCATCCTAGGACATAAACCTGGGACCTTGACATGTATGTGGACTGCACCCAACCCCTCCCCCAGCAGGGGGCACCACTATGCCCATCCTTTAATACTGAAGTGTCCCCCTGGAAACGTCCTGGATCAGTCCCTCCAGCAGCTCTGGTTTCCTTGTGCCGTGCTTGTTGGGACACTGAATAAGCAATGTGGCCTCTCTTATGGACTGTCTGCCTGTCCTTCAAGAGTACAAGCTTTTGACAATCAGCAAAGGTGAATTTCAATCCTTAATTTCCCACCATTTAGCCCAGCACCCTGCACACAATAGATGCTCTATAAATTATGCCTGGATGTGTGAATGCATAAATACCAGATATCAGGGCTGCAAGCCTCTCTGAAAGTCATCAAAATCTTAGACTGAGATGAAAGGACCATCACAAATCTGGATGGTTAAGTCTCTGCTGTGGCCCTCTGGAAAATAATGATTGGATTTTACAGATAAAACAGGAGGCTGGGAGATGTGGTATTTTTCTTAGCAAAAAACACTGTAATAAAAAGTAGTTCAAATGGTCTGCCTAAAGAGTCTGACCAAAAGCTTGATGTCTAGCTTAAAAGAAATAACAGAAATAAGCCAGCATTCTGTAATCCACAACCCATGTATTTGTGTATATCCCTAAAGTGAACAGAGCAACATACTAATTCATCATTTAAAAAGAAGAAAAAGAGATAGAGGAATTTAACTAAGAAGATGACAAAAACAGGGTAAGAGGGTCCCTCTTGTGGCTCAGGCAGCTGAGACCCAGGTGTGCTGACCATGTACAGCCCAAGGACCTGGGTTCGAGACTCAGGACTGGGGTGAAAAACCAAAATGAACAAGTAAATAAAGATGCTTCTTCCTCTTCTCCCTTTTATGCTTCTTCCTCCTCTCCTTTCTTTTCTCTCTTTGAGAAAACAAGGCAAACCATGGTAAGAATGAACGTGTGAACAGGAGCGAGGTCAGGAGCTTTGGAATCAGCAGGCTTGGGGAGCAGGAGCCCCTGCGGCTCAGGTGTTAGATCCAGAAGTCAGCTGACTAGGGGTGCAGAGGCCTCCTGCTGCTCCTCCTGCCCGACTGTGGGGTGGGTGTGGTGGCCACGTTCCGTCAGTATGAATCACTGGGAACAGAGCCTTGGCAAGGCCAAGTTTGCCTTTATTTCTCAATGACTTCCAGCTTAAAAAAGAATTTTGGGGAGTCTAATACCATAGAGTACCTTTTAACGTTCGTTTCTCTGCTTTTAAAGATTTGTTTTTTCTAATCATAATACACTCTCAAATTAAAATATGGGTGTGTCCTGGTGGTATAGCAGTTTAGTCCACCATCAGGCACAGTCCACCTACTGCCCAAGGTCCCAGGTTCATGACCCAGGACTGGGGGCAGAGGGGGAAACAGCCAAGATGAACAACTAAATAAAATAAATAACGTGCTTCTTCCTCCTCTCTTCCTGCCTGCCTGCCTGCCTGCCTTCATTCCTGCCAGCACCTTTCCTTAAAAAAGTAATTTAAATACATCCAAAAGTTCCATTTCTATTTCTGTCACCCAAATATAATTCCTTATTGGGATTCTGACATAACTTTCTTTTGCATTTGCCTATGTATTTAATGTAAAATTACAATGACTTCCAATGATATTCAGTGTACTTCTTCCAGCATCATTGTAAAACACTGCATAATATTTCATCAGACAGACCTACTAAGTGTTTTTAGCCTATTCTCTATTGTCGGACACTTTGGATTGCTTCCTGTTTCTGATCCAATAAGGAAAGATATGACAAACATCACATACATAAGTTTTTGTCTGCAATTCTGATTAATTACTTAGATTAATGTGTAGAAGTCTGACTCCTTAGTCAAGGGCTTTGTGATACTCAATCCCAAGCAGTGCCTTTATCTACTAATGGGAGAAAGTCTCACCGTAATAAACAGTGTTGCCTCGGTATAATCTGAGGGTCCCAGGAAGCAATCCCACTCTTTCTGTGGATAAGCACGGCCCCCTCTATGCAGACTCTTTTAAGGTGAAGCACTCTGGGCTCGAAACACTTTTAGTCTCTGACACATCAGGACCTGTGTCACTATGACCTCCAGGTCCCTCCCTTTGCTCTCTGACTGAATTTTCTTTTCTTCAAAGTGGGAAGAAGAGGTGCTTATAGAGTTCTGGGATGAAGAGAGACAATGAAAAGCAGAGAGGAGAGAAGCTGGCCAGAAGAGATAACATTATTAAATTTAAGAATGTAAATTTTCGAAGATACATTTTTCCTAATTCAGTGTGCAAAAATAAAAATATCACACAACATCCAGTGTGAGTGAGGTTATGGGGAAATGACCACTCCCATCTATTCTTGGTAGTTGTATAAATTGACCAGTCTCTGGAAGGCAATTTCACTATTTATCAAAAAATTAAATGAGGCATGCCGTGGTGAAGCAGCAGTTGGGTCAAGTCACATACCCCTGGGTTCAAGTCTCAGGCCTGGTGAGAAAGAAACCAGTGTGAACAACTAAATAAAAATAAAATAAAGATGCTTCCTCCTCTCTCTTTCTGCCTGCCTGTCTACCCGCCCTCATTCCTGCTTGCACCTTTCCTTTAAAAAAATGTTTTAAAAATTAACAATTCCAGTATGCTTCCTCTCTGACCCAGCAGACTCACTCATGAGAATCTAGTCTCTAGAAATATTAAACAAGCATATAAGAACATTTAAACAAGAGTGTTCATTAAAACACTGTTGTATTACAGTAAAAATGAAAATGCCTATCGATGAGAGGTCAGAGATGTAAACTGATTTATTCATACCATGGACTACACTAGGTCTCTGTTACACAGAATAAAGTATACATTCTGACATAAAAATAGATTAAGTAGAAAAGCAAGAGAGGGTGTTGATCCCAGATGTGTTAGTTTTAAAACTGTCCATGTTTAAAATCTAGGCATTAGAATGTCTAGAAGAGTTACCCCAACTGAACAGTAACCAACTGTGACCATGAGGGAAGCGAGCAGAAAATTAAGATGAGACGGGGAGATTTTTCTTCTAAATTTATGTACTTTCATTAAATGTGTGGTAGCAAGTAAGTATAACTCTCATAATTAAAAATAAGTAAAAGTTAAAAAGAAAGATAAGAAAATGAGCGCGTGGATAGGCACGCCCCAAATACAAGACGGGAGAGGAAGCCTTCAGATGCGGGGCAGCCTTGAAGCTGTGAGGATTAAATGAGATAATGTATTAAAGGCTCTAGGAAACTAGCTGGCTTGTAATAAGCCTCCCTAACTAGCAGCTGAGTTGTAATTCTTAGTTAAAAGGCACCTTGTAGCCCAGCCCCGCTGTGTGCCCCTCTGCTTCCAGATCCCTCTCGCCAGTGCAGATTTTCAGCAGTCAAAGCAGGTGTACAAATGCTTAGTTTCATGTCAGGGCTATAACTGCATTTAATTACCAAAAAATCACTTCAAAAAGAGCTTTCCACCTAAGGGATGCTTGTGCAGTTGGAAACCATGGCTACGTGGTTCTAGTCAGCTTGAGAAGAGCGCTACTTCCTGACCTGCTAATGAAATTATAAATAAATAATGATCACCATGCAAATGGCACACCTTAGCCTTTTGCAAGTTAAAGTAAAAATGGCTACTGGGCACCCTTTTTATGCAAAATGATAATCATAATAATGTTAAAGCAGGTGGAGGAAGAGAAATAGAATAAGCCTGTTTTCCTTCCCTCCACCTGACCTGGAGAAGCTGATCTCTTACTTCCTCAGAATCCTTCCAGAAAAGGTCACCAGAAGAGAGATCACAGCTCTGCAATCAAATAAAACTCATGATGCAAATAGTTTGGAGGTGTTGGGGGGTGGGGGGGAATATTCAATCCAGTCCTTATTTTACTATCACTTTCTTGTTTTCTCTACCAAGGAAACTGGATACATAAACTGTGACCACATGGCTTTTCTGGGTCATAAGGGCCCTGAAAGTGATTGTTTGTCTGCTAGAATGCAGCACCATTAAAGTGAGGAAAAAATAAAGCAGATGGAAGAAATGATAAAGAAAGGGGCTGCCTTTCAGTAACCCCAGCTGCTTCCAGCTGTGGGCGTTCTTGTCAGTTTACGTTGGCCTTTTTGTTTCCTGGCTAAACTGCATTATAGCACGATGTCTTTTTACAACTTGAAAATCAGATTTTATTTTCTCGCTCATAAACTCTTTTAATACCATTCTTAATAAGGAAGAAAAATGCTGCCTCTTTTGACTGATAAGTAAAAAAAAAAAACCCACCTCTTTCAGGATTGGTTTATGAATTCCCAGTGGTAAAAGCACAGCAACACAAGGGCTGTGCCTACCAGAGGGACATAAACATGCAGTTCTGGACACCCATGGGTGACTGTGCAGGATTTGTATTTTGGTTTTGGATGAACACTGCCCCAGAATGGACAGGAGACCATGCTAACAAATCATTTGTCTATCACCTCACCCACCTCCTTCCTTCTCCATCTCCTCCGTTGATGGGATCTGAAGCACCGGAGACAGTCAGTGGAGGAGATATTTTTGAACAGTGGTTCTTAAGTCTACCATGTAGGTGGCTGACGACTCACACGCCTCTCCTTCTCACACACTAACGAGTGTGGGTTTGTGTTTCAAAACAGACACCCACAGGCACACAGATTTTCTCTTTCTCCTTTCCTTTTGAGCTACTCCAGGGGAACCGTATCCTATTTATCTTTGTTCAGTGAGTGCCTAGCTAGAGAGGTTCAACAACTATTTATTGAATGAATACAAAGAAACCTGTTTCGAACTTCCGGGGGCAAGACGTGATCCCTAATCACGAGGAGAGCCTTGGTGACAGCAGCCCTGGGAAAGGCCAGCTCCGCGCTGCAGGGGAGGGGAGGAAAGGAGAGAGGTCACAGGACTGGGAAGCAGAGCTCTCCCACTCTTTTACCAATGGATTCGACACGTATTTCCCGATCCCGTGCTAAGCGGTGGGTACACACCTGCCCGCAACACACATCTGCCAGCCCAGAGTTCACAGTCTGCTGGGGAGACAGATAAGGAGACACCAACAAGCAAAACAGTAAAGTGTAAGTGCTCTGCAGGAAGTAATTAGTTTATATACTAGAACAGACATTACTAGACAGAGTGACCAAAGGAGGCCTCCTTGAGGACATAATTGAGCGGAAAGGAATGGGAAGTTCCAGGCAGTAAGGAGTTGCTGCAGATTAGACCCCGAGGCAAGCCCACCGGGCTGAGCAGAGACCTGGTGCTCTAACGAGAGAGGAAGGCTGCAAGGGCTATGTGGTAAGCATTTTGGAATTTATTCTACATAAGACTTTTCCTTTAGGAAAATAGAAAATGGAACCCTAGGATCCTGAACTAGAAAGTTAGAACGGCACTTGGCGTATTGGAAGTGTTCAGTACAGGCTAACGGTACACACATGGGACCCAACTAAGCTAGCAAATCTCAGCTAAAAATAGTGAACAGGGCTTGAACAGCGCAGACAGCCATTCAGCTGATCAACAGCGCTTTCATTTAGCCACATTTTCATACAGCCAGCCAAATTTGAGAGAAAACCAGTCACAATTCCACCTACAAAAAGGAAAGCTTATTTCTGAGGGCCCCTCGGCCATTGATCATCGCTCTGCTTTCAACAAAGGACCCCAGAGATTGTCGTCCCTCATTTTAAAAATAGATGAGGTGGATCCTTTTCATCTGCTCTCATAAACTGCTCTAAGTTTTTTTTTTTTTACCACAGGTGGCCATTTCAGAAATGAAAGTTGCCGCTAATCAAACATTCAGCCCACATGCCTTGGTGATTTTAATGATACGATTTGTTGCTATGAGACAAAAACATGTTTGCGGGAAATAATCTGTTAGAAATCATGTGACCTTGATTCCAAGGCTTTTGATTAACAGCACTCACATCCGTTCTCTGCAAAAGAAACAAGCCTCATGTGTAGAGCATGGTTGTCTTTTTAAAGCAAATAAAACACTATTAGCCACCTGTTCATGGAGATGGAATGTAAAAATGACTCCAATAGACACACTTGCACCGCCACTGGCAGATTCTCCTCTTTTGTCTTGTCTTTCTCCTTCCTGCTTCTGAGAGATGCACTGATCCAAATACAATGAAAACACAAAAACAAAGCAAAATGGTGAGTCATGAGCAGCAGACTGGAGAGAAGCCTCAAGCCCTAGCAAGCCGTGTGCAGCCTCAGTGGGTCTCCGTGTCTGTGTGCGGGAATCTGGCGGGGCGACTGTTCTGTCCTCGGTCATGCGTTTATTGAGCACCTATGTCGGCTCTGCTTAGAGACACGCCGTGGTCTGTGCATTCGCAGAGCCCACGCACAGCAGAGAAGGTGGACGAGAAGTCCACAGTTAAGAGTCCTGCTAACTCACGCCAGCATGTGACAGGTCCTCTGAAGACAATAAAGTAAGAGGATGGGAGCGGGGAAGTGGGTAAAGGCCTCTCAGAAATGTGACGTCCAAGCTGAGCCCTGAAGAACAAGTTGGTTTGTTAAAAGACAGGGTAAAGACATGCTGGGCAGAGAGGGTGGCGAAGTCAGGGTCACAGAGCGGGGGACGAGCATGGGGTGTTCCAGGTGAAGAAAGACAGGCTTACTCTGGTGAAATAGCGGTTTGCTCAGCCGCCTGCCTGTGGTCGAGAGTGCAGTTCACATTAATCCCATGGTCTTGGGTTCATGTCCCAGGGCCCACAGGAACGCCCAAGATGAGTAACCATAGAATAAATAAAATGCTGCTTCTTCCTGTTTGTCTCTGCTCACCTTCATACCTGCCTACACCTGTCCTTAAAAGAAAAAAAAAAAAGAAAAGGCACATCCTGGTGGAGTAGCAGTTAGGTCAATTGCCTCCAGAGGAGCACGGGCCATAAACTCCTGGGTTCGCATCCCAGGTCCAGGGGGAACAACAAGTGTGGACAACTAAGTAAAATAAATATATGCTTCTTCCTCCTCTCTTCCTGCCTGCCTGCCTACTCACCTTCATTCCTGCCTGCACCTTTCCTGAAAGAAAGCAGGAGAGAGAAAGACAGTCAAGGTTGCTGGGGCCTGAGAATCATATGAGAGATAGGACAGAAACTCAAGCAGAGCAGGGACTTGAGCACACAGGATAGATTTTAAGAGCAATGTTTGCTCTCCAGAGGGTTGTCTCTACAGCTAGTTTCATAAATAGTCCACTCATGCAAGACTCATCAAAAAGCAGGACTGGTATCTGCCTGGAGGCCCAATGGCGGCAGCATTTTTGCTCTTTTCCAGCCGGAGAAGAGGAAGAGTAGGGACCTGCCTGCTTGCCCTGAGGATCTAGACTCCTTGGCATAGATCTGCCCCAAGAGGCCCCAGAAAGGTTATGAGAGCAAAATCTCTGTAGTGTATCTTTTCCTAGACCAAGGGGTCTCTGTGGTTCTGTCTCCCCATCTTCAAGATGCCCTCCAAGTCCAGGCGTTCTTTATCTGCCAGGGTCTGGCAGCCCCAGGCCCATCCTCGTCTCCCCCGGCCCATCCTCGTCTCCCCCCAGGCCCATCCTCGTCTCCCCCCGGCCCATCCTCGTCTCCCCACTGGCCCATCCATCCTCGTCTCACCCCCAGCCCATCCTCATCTCCCCCCGGCCCATCTTCGTCTCCCCACTGGCCCTAGTATCATGACCAGCTTACGCAACATCAGGGTCAGGGCCAGGAGACAACCTGAGTTGGAGGTATCTTGTTACTTTTGCCAGAGGAAGTATGACAGGAAGGTCCTGCCTGGTGTCATGGGTCAAAGCAGACAGCAAATTGAATCCAGGGACTCTGACCATGCTTGAGAGACTAACTTGGACACATTTCTTGAGGCATCCAGGCAAGTTTCCTGAGTGCAGAGAGTGGGGACCTGGGGGCAGTCACAGTAAATGCACACATTTTATCTTCTCGCCTGCACTTGAGGCCACTGTTTCCCTAAATGCTCCCCTGAAAACTCCAATGATTCCTGATGAGCCAAACTAAGAATAAAATTAGTGGCCCTCTGCATCGTGGTTCTGAATCACCGTTTTCTGCTACTTTCTGACTTGCTAGTTTGACTGCGCGTCTGTCTCTCTCATGTACCCAACCCACAGAGCAGCAAACCGTGATTATTACAATACGTCTCCGCTGAACGTTGTCAATCGGTTCTTGAAAAGGGTGACTTGAAGTGAAATGATGTATAAGAAAGGCAGGTCATTTTGTTCAAAATTGGTTGGGGTTGTTTTTTCTCATGAACGTGATAAGGAAATAATACTGAACGAAACGACAGTGTGAGAAGGCCTGCTGTACCTTATCACTGAAAGAAAAAGAAAGACTAGTACATTTTGTTTTGTTTTGTTTTAAAGGAAGGGTGCAGGCTAGAATGAAGGTGAGCAGCCAGGCAGGCGGGAAAAGAGAAGAGGGGGAAATATTTGATTTGTTTTTCTTTAGTGGTTCATCTTGGTTGTCCTCCCTGGTCCTGGGACGGGAACCCAGGTCCCTGGTGTGTGTGTGGACTGCGCTCCCAGCCACAGGCCATTGACCCAACCACTGCTCCACCAGGGCACATCTGTGTATCCGTATCTATCCATCTACCTACCTATACAGATATAGAGATTTGTTTTAAATATGATTCCTTTCTGCTCTAACCGGCTATGCCTCCTGGATCATCCCACTTCTGACCTGGGCAGAGCTGGCGATGCGGGGATCGCCGGGAGGCGCTGGTGGTTGGTGAAGAGTCACCTACTTGGCTCTCTCCTGTCCTCTTGCCAGCAGGGCCCGCCGCCCCAAGGTGCCTCCCTTCCCTCACCTCTGAGATATTTCTCAACACTTGAGCCTCTTTGGTCTCTTACAGCCTTTCTCTCCCCGCCGTACTGAGTCCACTCGCCCTCCTCCGGCCGTGGTCCTCCGCTCTCACCTGCTCGGGCAGCGCTGCTACTCCGGGCTGGGGCCAGCTTTCTCCTAGTTTCCAGCTTCGCCTAAGTCACCTCCAGCCCTGGCTGTGCCCTCTTCTAACTGCCCTGGTCCCAAGCACATGTAGGTTTTAACAAGAGAGGATTAAGGAAGTTGGGAGACTGTTGCCAAACTCTGGTTACTTCTCAGAGCTAAGTTTTCATTCATTTACATCTTCCTAAGAGGGCGGGGCGCGTGTGTGAACGTGCGCAGGTGCGCGCATGCGCACTTGGGGAAAAGGGAGAGGTTAATTCTATCTCCATCATGGAGGTAACTTTTTCTAACCTTGGAAAGTAGAAAGCTGGGCAATTGTGGTAGGAATGGTAGGGCGAGAGAGGTTCTTCCCGGCTAAATGAACTTGTCTGATTAAAACAGGAGGCTGTGTGGAGCGCCGTGCTTCCCTATTAGAACACCAAACTTGTGTTTTTAGACATGTTTTTATTTAATACAATAAAAACCATTTCATTTTAAAGAAAACTATCGCGTAGATATGGTCAGCTTCCTCACAGAGTGGTTGCTGATATCTGAAACCCTCGGTGAGTAGCAAGACCAACAATCATACTAAGTCGCCTCTCCTTTCACAAAAGTCTGAGCGCTAGTCAGTTTGCCTGTCACCTGTGTGGTCCTCACCTCCAGATGGCCATGACTACCCTCGAGCAGCCTACCAGCAAGTGATCCAGCCGGCTCTGCAGGGGCAGCCCCTTCCTGGAGCTGGTGCAAGAGGCCTATACCCTGTGCAGAAGGTCATCCTGAATTATCCTGGCCCCCAGGACCAAGAAGGGAGGCCCGCACTGAGAGACGACTCCTCCTCAGGGATCCCAAGATGTTGGTAAGTAATGACAGGACTGACTTTCAGGTATTTTGTTTGTTTTTTTCCTTCTTCCAGCCGTGCGTCTTGAACCATGGTTTGTACTTAAGCTGCTAAGCTTAAGCTTCACATGATTTGTACTTAAGGCTTCACATAATTTGTATTTAAGCTGCTAAGCCACAGAGGTCACCTCAGTTTTGTTTCCCTCAGAATTTTTTTTAATAATATTTCTTTCTTTTGTTCACAATTTCATATTCATTTTAGGATAATGAAGTTGCATCTCAGTCTCTATTTCACACCACACCCACCACCAGCCGTTCCAGTGTCCCCCACCACCCCGTCCCCTCTTCTCCTTCCCTCTCCGCTCCCAACCATAGTCCAATGTCCTATGATTTTTGTCAGGGTCTGTATGTTCATTTGTTTCATTTCATTTTTAACATGAAAAAGCAATGCAGTCAAGATGTATCACAACCCAGGTTAGTGACCAAACCACACAACCAATATAGACTCTTCGGCTCTTCAGGAGGAAATAGAAGTTGTGTGATAAGAATCTCATTGCCAGACGCATAAAGACACCAGTGACTAATCAAAGTTCTCTTAAAGGAAAGGTGCTGACAATGCTAAGTCATATCCCTATTTTTCACTGTCAGGTCACCTGGCCTTTCAGCCCGTGATACAGATTTTAATTTCACTGACTTTCATGGTTAGAAAGTTCTTCTTGATAGCCCTCATTGCTATACTTAATTGAACCCATTTCTGACTTTGAAATTCTAAACTCAATGTGTTCTCAATGGAAATTGAAAATAACCTGTTATTTTCTTTGGCTATAAAAACATCCACACATGTTGAACACCGTTATTGGCTCTTTTGTAGACTTCTTCCAGAAAAACAATTCTGTTTTTTCTTAACTTCAGTTGTCTAACCCTCATCATTTTTCTTCCTATTGTTTTCTCTTTTGGCTTTTAGATTTCCTTTTCTCTTAATTTATGGGTATAAAGTATACAGAAAAAAACTGAAACAGAGCATCCTAATTTATGATAAAACTGGGAAGAGAGCAGATGGAATGTTTGCTGTGTTCAAATATAAGCTGCATCTACCACTCAAAGTCAAACTGTATTCTGTGTTGAGAACACAGAGGTCCTATCAAAGTAGATTTTTCAGATAAGCAGAAATTACTAATTAGCACAAAAATTTACTGAAAGAGAAAAAGCCCATTCTATTTATAATAGCAGATAAGGCACATGCCTGATTTTCCCTTTTCTCAAGAGCCCACAAGTCCTCAGCGTTTCTTTCCAAACAAGTCCCTTATTTCTTTTAAACAAAATTGTATGGAATTTAATAATGGAATTAAATAAAATAGGATTTCACAACAGGATAAGCCCTCTTGCAGAAGAAATACCAAAATTCCAAGAAACAAATTTATGCATCTTAAAGCAAGTTTGGTGTTGCATACAAGAGGCAATAGTCATTTTTAAAATAAACTTATTTGTAACTGATTTCAGATTTATAGGAGACTTACAAAGATAGTTCAGAGTAATTGCTTTTGTAACATCAAATTAAGCCTGCTTTGCCTCCTTGGATTTATTTTATTATTTTAAGGTAATGAAATATAAGTTCAGGTAAGAAAGTTAATTCTCCTCTTACTGATCATTTGAAAGAGAACCTAAATACAGGAAGTTTACTCTGTTATTAATCTCTATGATAGTTTTTCTATGAAAGTTTTTTGATACCATCAAGGCCTTAACGTCTCTTTTTCAGGTGAGCAATTGTCTTTCATAACACCTACATGGTGTTGAGTATAAAAGAATTTAATGCAAGAAAGGATATGGAAGTGAGTCTTCATTAGATGAAGACAAACCTTATAGGAATTTTTTCTATACTAGTGAAAATCTAAAATAAAAATTACCTCCTCAATTAACTGCATCCTAGAAGTCTAGTAGAGTTGAGATTCTCTGTAATTTAATTTAAAATAATGCTATCTATGACTTTCAGAAGTTATAAATATCCATTTGGGTAAAACTATGAAAGCATAAGCAATAATCTACAAAAACTGGGCATATACATATAGACTTGGTAATCAAAACTTTTTAAAATAAATTTATAAATATGAAAGTTTCAGACACACAACAAATAATACTCATGCATGTTCCAGCTACCAAGATTTAAAAATACTAACATAGTGCCACATTTGCTTCAGGGTTTTGTAAAGAAGGAGAACTTTACGGCCATTATAGCTTCAGTTCCCCTGTCAGTTAGAATTCAGAAGCAGGAACAAAGTACTTTAAACAGAAAGGAATTGAATATAGGGTATTGGATGCTTCTAAAGTTGTTGGAGGTTGGAGGAAGGAGCTTTAGGCTGAGAGTCCAGGAATGATCCGAGAGCAGCAGTACAGAAGACAGAACAGAACACTGAAGTGGCTGCCTTCCCTGTCAGGGTCAGAGGATTGGAAGGTAACAATGACAGTCTCCATTCTGGTCCGCACCAATATAGTACACACCAGATCAAGGAGGCCACTACTGGTGGAACTGTTCATCCATTCTGTGCCTGCTAGATCTGCACTGGCGAAAAGTGGCTGCCCACATCCTGCCCTTGACACTGTGAAGCTATTAAGGGGACACTGGGATGCTTCCTGAGGAACTCAGCACCTCATGATGGCACCTCCAACAGAAAACACAAACATGGCCGAAGCAGTTTTTTCCCTCTCTTCTGCCTTCCAAATCTCACAAAGTGCGTCTGATTATTATTCACAGGAATACTAAAGACCAAAATAATAATAAAGACGCCATGTAACAAAGTGGTGGAAACTTCTTTAAAGAGTCTTCAGAATCCTTTGTCAACCAAGTAGTAACTACATAAATGCTTTCACACTTACATGGCCTTTTCTACCTTTCGATACATAACCAAACGTTCTTGCTCATGAGCTGAAAGTCTTGTCATTTTATCTCCATGCCCAGCACACTAACCTTGTGTGCCACCCATTTTATTACTGTCTTTTGTGGGTGACCTTGCCTTCCATGTGTAGGAGACTTATCTTCCCAATTAGACAATCCTTGAATGGAGACACCAAATTCTGTTGCCCTTTTTCAACCCCTAGCCCAGTCCTTTACCCATGACCACTGGCCAAGTTGCTTATTGACTGAAACTTCTTGCAGCAGCCCTCAGCCCCCTTCTAGAAAAGAAATGGAGGTGGAGGAGAGAGGTAGCTCAGTGGTGTCTCCTTATCATACTTAAGGGTTTTCTGTTTCTCATGGTTTGCCTTTGTAAAAACTGACTATAGTATCTTCCTTTGCAGGGACCAGCTATATAGTCAATCACCTAACAGAGCCAGAGCTTCCCAGGAGTCCTTGGCGTGTCCTACAGAGTCGAGACCACAGGGTCCCAAGGCTCCAACCCCAGCTGCTATTCCTAGACCCCCTAGTAACCCCGCTGCCAGAGGAACTCTGAAAACCAGCAATCTGCCAGAAGAATTGCGTAAGTTATTTACCAGTGTTGTTTTTTTCACTTTTTTCTTGTCAGGTCTTCTGCTTCGAGAGTACTTGAAGATGATTTATCCATAACCTTAGGAACCAGCATTTTATATGAATGTTTTTAGTGATTCGAATCCTGTCAGCAGTCCTCACAAAGTGCTTACCACTAGATTTTCTTGAACATATACTCTAACAACAGATGACGCCATCACTTTTTCTCTCTTCTAAATGATGTTCTTGAGTGGCTGTGTCCCTGGGTAAAATGACTGGATGTCCATGTGGGACTGGTCCGGGACCGCCAGCGTCTCACCACAGGTTAGCAGCGGCCATCAAGAACAAGGCCATTTCCTGTAGGAATGAGCCATCTTGTTTGGAAAAGCATCCTCGCAGTCTCCACACTGCTTTGCGACCCACTGCCAACTAATCCTTTCATTTAAGACGTATTTGACTTCATGGCAGGTAATGATTCTTTTTCCACATTTTGCAGCCAGAACCAAAAAAGCGCTGAAATAACACCAAAATGTTCTCATAGGAAGGTCAGTCAGGACAGTAAGTTCCAGCAATCTTAAGAAAACAGTCACTACTTGTGAAATGGTTCTATTCTTTTGTGCTTGCTGGAGAAGCTCAAGTTATTCTAATAAGCCCTTTTCAAATCTGGGCATCCCTTTGAAGCAAACTTGAGGTGAAGTCCTTTGCATTTACTAATTCGTATGTACAGGTTCTGTCAGTCAGGACTCTGGAATCACTATCTCATTTCTTGCGACAATGACCCATTCTTGGCTTTCATTTCAAATTTTTTTTTCTAAATCTCCTTAAAATCTTTCGCATTTCAACTTCAGCATTTCTGGGGAACAAATGCTGCCCTGCAGAGAAAAGACTCCTGTTGTCAATCTCCAGAGCATCTTTATGTAAGCATTACCTATAAAGGGAGTTCTCAAATTTTTACAGAAGGATTGGCTAGTTGTTCGAAAATTGAGTCCCACCGATATGTGTGACTGCTTAAATAAGTCTATATAATCATTGTACACAATTCCATGTGAGAGATGCGTTTCAAAACACCAGAGCCTGCGTGTAGGTGACATGCAGATGTTGTCAACAGCACTTTTTTCTCCAGCTTCTGCCCCCAGGGGCTTCCTGATCTAACTGGTTCATTCCAGGCTGAAAGCCTACACAGACAGAATAGTCGCCTGTCTGTTTAATGTAACCAGATCATCTCCCCCAAGACTGAGGTTCCCATCCCGACTAGGTTAAACTTCCAGACGTAATACTGTCCATCTCTGTTCTAGGCGGAACTAGGAGGAGGGAGCAGTGAATGACACTGAGCTGCCCAGGGACGGTGTCGGTCCTTCAAGTGCTAAAGTTCTCCTGACATTTCTGAGTTTCACTTGAGTCTGTCCTGGCCTTCCCTGGATCCTGGATGAGGGAGACAAAGGGGCAGGGAACACTTTCTCCCTTCCCCTTCGCTTGCTCTTTTCAAACAAGAGGTCAGGGCAGCAGCAGAGAGCATCGTGAGATGAAAAGAAGACACCGCTGGTGGCTGCTTCGCCAGACTCAGCTCTCGGGCTGCCGTGCGCGTATTCCTGGGGCATCTTGCCAAGTGTCTCTAAGAAACCAGGCGGTGGCCTGATCTGAAGACCCCACAGGTTCTGGGTGATGGAAGTTAACACATCCATCATGTGGTTCACAGCCCTCCTGGGCTGCTCTCCGCTTGCCCAGAGCCGTCTGCATTCTCTAGACAGATTCCTGCCCCTGCAGACTTGAGGACCTATGTCCTGAATAGCGATCCACACTGCGGCATGGACCTGGGACCACTCCTGACCCCCATTCTAGGACAGGTGACGTGGCACACCGTTGACAAGTGATGTTGAGAATAAATACTTTAAGCCGTGTCTAATAAATGTGAAAACTCTCTCTTAGGGAAAGTCTTTATCACTTATTCTATGGACACAGCCATGGAGGTGATGAAATTCGTGAACTTTTTGCTGGTGAATGGCTTTCAAACTGCAGTAAGTATTTCATCCGAAGAGATGACTGAATAATTGAGTACAATGAAAAGAAAAACCAAAGTAGAAAAAGTCTAAGTAGCTATTGATGGTCTCAGCTACATTGTTTGCTATAGATGATTCTGAATTAAATGCTTGTGGATTTAGTTCATTCTTTTCTAGATTCGAAACCAAGTCCCCAGCAGTGCTTTTCCTGTCTGCTTCTTTGAGGGAGCCTGAGTACGTCTAAA
This sequence comes from Solenodon paradoxus, assembly GCA_004363575.1. Taxonomy (NCBI): domain Eukaryota; kingdom Metazoa; phylum Chordata; class Mammalia; order Eulipotyphla; family Solenodontidae; genus Solenodon; species Solenodon paradoxus. The sequence goes on from RJWH01000946.1 coordinate 140,774, forward strand.
CAGCAGAAAAGCATTCATGCCGATTCCACACGATTCTGGCCCAGAGCCGGAGGACACAGCAGCTTCTTGCTGGATTTTTCACCAGTCGTGCCTGTTGGGTTGTGCCTCCTGGGCATCAAGAAGCTGCAGGCTGACCAGGTCACCTGCTTATTTTGCAAGGTCCTTTTGCTCTGCATGGGGTGGTGATATGTGAAGCAGAAACCTGCAGCCCGGGTCCCTCACCCTGCACAGCAGTGACGCGTGGACAGGCACTGTGGCCAGGTTTCTGGCTCATCTCGTTCAAGGGTAGGCTTATCCCAGCCCTGTAGTTCACTGTGATCTTGGCCCAAAAATCTTCAGGACGCGCACGTGCCCCAGTCCATCTGCGGTGCCTTGGACTGGCACAGCATAAGGCCGTGGACGTTTTTCTTGAGGATGAATAAAATCCACTTGGGGGAGGCCTCCACAGGTAGTTAGTGAACTCTAGACAGTGGTAAAAAAAAAAAAAAAATCTAAGGGATATAACTGTGACTCGGAGAGTTGAAGGATAAAGAAGGAATTTGTAGTAACTATCAATTTTATTTTGTTTGTACTTATTTATTTTTTTAAAGAATGATGCAGGCAGGAATGAAGGTGAGCAGGCAGGCAGGAAGGAAGATGAGGAGAAGGAAGCATTATTTATTTGATTTAGCTCTTCATCAGCCCTGAGACCCAAGATGGAAATCTGGGCCCTTGAAATGTATGTGGACTGTGCTGGCCAGAGGCAGCAGACTTATCCACTTGGCCACCAGGGTGCTCCTACATATCAGTTTTTAAGATTTTTAAAGCATGATTTACCAGCAGTTTTTAATTTGAATTTTTTCTTTATTCTATAAAATGTTTCTTTTTAAATAGGAGTATCTGACTTTTTTTTAAGAGAGGAAGGAAGGAAAGGAGAAGAAGAAGAGACACTTTAAGAAAGGAAGGAAGAACAGGAAGGAACAGCTTTATTTAGTTGTTCATTTTTGGTCTTTCACCCCAGTCCCAGGTCTTGGTCCCTGAAAACATTTTTTAAAACAAAATGTATGTGTGATTTTTAAATAAAATGTTTGGTTTTACACAGTCCAACTTCATGACTATATAGAGATCAACACCTTCAGTTTCCATTTCTGGAACAAGAAAGCACTGTGGCAACGTGGTAGAAAATAAAGTTAGAAGACATAAGCCAACATTTCAGAAAGGGCCTTACTTTTGGTCATTTCCAAATCAGCATACTGTTGGCCCCTAGAGAAGATATCAGGTTTTTAAGACCTTCACAATCAGCAGCGACAGGCAGAATTCCAGTCTGCCCTTGACCCTCATTGTAATAAAGTCTCACAGTAGAATGACAGAGTCCTGTACTGCACAGTTATGCTTCCAATTGCATTGTTACATCAAGCTCCCCTTAGTGGAATAAAAACTTAAATGGGTAATTTAAGGCAACTTTAATAAAGGGACTATTTTCAAATAGTCCAGGTAAATTTGAGGGCATCCGCAGGGCATTGTGCAATATTGTGGGACCAACAAAAACGGGGAGTTGTGACTCCCCCTGGACCTAAAGAATCAAGGCAGGAGTAACTACTGCAACCCGAGGAGGACAGCTAGCCTGGTTTGCTACAGCTGTCATGAAATGCCACAGGCTGCAGGACTTATCAGAAATTTCTTTCCTCGCAGTTCTGGAAGCTAGGAATCCAGTTGGGATCAGTAGGATTGGTTCCATTCTGTTTCCAACACCACAGTTGTATTCAACACTTGCCTCTTTCTTGGCAGGCAATGGCCATCTTCTCCCTCTGTGTTCAGCTGCTCTGTGTGTCTCAGTCTCTTAGAAGGACACCAGTCACCAGTACTTCACCCATATGACCTCATTTCACCTGAATTACCTCTTTAAAAGGCCTATCTTCAAATCAATCCCATTCTGAGGCACTGAGGCACTCAAGACTTCAACAGATGAACATAGGAACTTGGAGGGCACAGTTTGGAGAAGCTGTTCTCACAGGATCTATGGACTTTAGCTGTAGATTTGTCTGTGGAAAGACACATAGAAGATACACAGAGACGATGCCTCCCAGAATGTCCACCTTGCAGCAGGGAATAATTTAAGTGCCAGGGTAACAGTAATAGTGACCATATGTTAAGTACTTCATGTCTGGCATTATGAGATGCCTTTTCCATGTTAGTTCATTTTAATCCTCACAACCATCCTAGGAAGTAGGTCTATTTACCACATTTTACAAATGGAGGTAAGACTTTGGGTGTTTCAAGAACATTTCCCAAGTCACCTAAGTGGGAAGCAACAGAGCCAAGAGTGGAACCAAGAGTAGATCTAGGCTGTCTCTCTCTTCTCAATCCAATTTTATGTTGCTTCCCTGTTGTAGAATAGAAATGGATGACCGGTATAGCCAGAGAGCGGCAACAGCTTTCCCGAGGTTGCCTAATGTTGTCATTGGCCATCGGACATTTAAAACAGGAATCATCCAAACCAAAAGGGAAACCATTCCAGTTTTGATGTTTCTTCAGTAAAGAAACATATCTGGAACTCATGTGCTGCCTAGGATTGACAATTTGGTGTACAAAAGGCACAGTTTCATTTTTAGGAAGCTTAGAACCAGGCTGAAGAAATTAGATGTCAGTGAGATGTCAGTGAGATATTTAGTAAATGAAAGGCTGTTATAAAGATGTATTCATTGTGTCACTAGTGGTCACGACAGGGTAGACTTCAGTGAAGTGAGGAGGAAGTCAATGTGAGAGAGGAGTCACATGGCAGGGGACCGTGCTCTGTGCTTCTAGGATGCAGAGGACACCACCGTGGGGCGTACAGCTGACAGCGCCTGTGGGAGAGAGGCAAAGCAAGGTCACAGGCGCTGAATGGCTCAGACCTGAGTGTCCTAAATGGTGAAATGATATTTAGGACAGCTGATCTAGGAGCTGAATCAAGTAACTCTCCGAGGACATCGCCCCTACTCACCAGTTCCAGAGATAATCCTTCCAGTTGAGAACTACACACACACACACACACACACACACACACACACCACACACACCCCTTGATGACAGGACAAGAAAGGTCTTATTTGTTCTTCTATAAAATAGAAGATAACTGATTTTCCTCCCCTTCGAATATTCCTTCAAAGACTTGATATTTAATATCAGTCTTTTCAAAGCCCGAGAGTTCTGCTTCCTCCTATTGCTCTTTTCCTCACCATCTCAGTGATTGTTTTGTGACTGCTCTTTGCATCGGCTCCAAGTTTAATATAATCCTTTTAAATGTATGCATGGAGACTGGACGTCATGCCCTAGTAATGAGCCAGCTAATGCAAGTCTCAGACCACAGTTGGAGCTCAGGACTTGTCTGCCACAAAACCATGAAAATGCTTCCGAATTATGTTTGCCTTTCGAAGTACAGAGAGATGTATGTAGTATATTGCTGGCTGAGGTCCAGCAATAGTCTGCTCTCTCTCTCTTAGAGTTTTTAAAGACGTAATTGTGTAGCCGAAGACACATTTTGATGTGTACTACTATATCCTCATTATGGATATTAAATACTTAAATGCCTACTAATGTTGAAAGAGGGAACATTTAAAAAAAATGTATTGGTGTTTTAGACTGATGTGTCCCTCTCTGAAAAAAAAAAAAAAAAAAATTAGTAACTTTTCAGTTTTAAATAGATAATCGCCTCTTGTGATTTCTCTGGCACTGCCTCTAGAGAAGGAACTCTAGAGAAAGAACAAGAATCACCTCCCACATCTCTTTTTTGCTTGCTTGTTTGTAGATCGACATATTTGAGGACAGAATCCGAGGCATTGATATCATCAAGTGGATGGAACGCTACCTCAGGGATGTAAGTACACTCCCCAATTCTGAGCTGGCTTTCTGATGACAAAGACAATTCGCTGGTGAAGTTCGGTTATAAAAGAGACACTGGCAACCCCACCTCCCCACCCTACCACCCCCCACCACACCCAAACTAAGACAACCCCAGCAAAGCCTGTCTTGTGCAAAGACTTGGAAAGAAAGGGTGGGATAGCCCTCCTGGACATGCACAGGCAGGAAATAACAGTCAAAGGAGACACAGGTGGTTGATAACAATCAGAGCAAACAATTTTTTTGACCAGAAGAGGAAAGGAGGAAATGAAGGCGGGCTGGTGGGGAGGGAGCGGCAGATTTCCATTTAATCTGAGGCCACCCCCAGTGCTTTGTAGGCTGGGGCAGAGGAGATTTCCCAGGCAGCCTGGCAGGCCATGTACACACTCTCAGGCGCCCCCTTGCCATCCTGTGATTTGTTTTCCACTGACAGAATCCATACCGTCCGCTGGGACCCTGTGCTTTAACAAGATAGAAATTGATTGCTGTCAGCGTGTCTTGGAGCTGCTTTCGGAGGCAGCGGTGGGGCACAGCGTCTCAGCAGGCTGGGGTTTTTCGGCTTTTCCTTTTGTCTGCAGCCTTATGTTTGCTTTGTGCCGAGGGGTCTGTTCCTCCTGCCTGTGTGGACACGCGGGGCGTGACTGACAGCTGAGATTCAGCCATGGGAGGGCGGGGGTTTCTCCTCCGCAGCACAGAGCTTTCTGGCCCAGGGGCACAGTCCCTTAGCGACTGCGGCTTTCATGAGATGTTTATGCATTAGTGAGGCTTGTTGTGTTGGCCTCCCGGCCTGGGCAGGTCCCAAACCACTTCCTCTCCAGCCAGCCTTGACCAGGTGGACCACTAACACTTCCCTGAACAGGCTTCTTCCCTCTCCTTGACAGAAGACAGTGATGATAATCGTAGCAATCAGCCCCAAATACAAACAGGACGTGGAAGGTGCGGAGTCGCAGCTGGATGAGGATGAGCATGGCTTACACACCAAGTACATTCATCGAATGGTGAGCGGAGAGGGGGCCCCAGCCCCGGGCGACCCCCGGGAGACGGGCTTTTTCTTTGGTGGCATCCTGGCCTTCCCTAGAGACCGACCCAAGGTGGGGTGATGGCGGAGACGCCCAGACAGGAGAGGAGGGTGTTCGTTGTGACACCACCCACATCTGGCAGCGTGGGCAAGCCTCCAAGCCTGCAGTTCTCAGGCGCCACCTGAGACAAGGGGACACAAAGCCGTGACCCCTGAGGTCCAGGACTCTGGAAAGCGGTGCTGCACTGGCTCAGTGGATTGTCTGCCAACGGAAGTCAAGCTCTAGGTGGGGCAGCTGACGGGACTGTGCGGAGAGCTGGCTCCTGCACTGTATCACGTTCTGTCCCCTTCCTTTTCAGTGGCCGGACAACACAGTGACAAGTGTGCAGGCTGTTGGGTCAGAGACTAGCTTCAAATTTGGCTTCCTCGTGTCCAGGCTGTGTGACCCTGAGCTCCCTGCTTCCACCTTTGCGCTCCTGGTCCCTCTTCAGGAACCGGTCACTGGTCTTTAGAGCGCTGCCGCGAGGGCGGCGGGAGTCACCTGTGTGAGTCACGGCACATGTCGGCTCAAGGGAAGGGCATGTTCTTAGCTCAGGATAAATGAGCCGCATTGCCCTGCCACCCCCAACTCTGGGGCCTAGTCAAACTCAAAACCATGGGAGAAATTTCCAGGAAAGTAGATTTGCTCAGAACATTCTCACTGAAAATATCACCCAGCTGGGGATCTGGCTGTTTTCTGGCCTAGTAATCTTCCTGTCTTCCATGATGGTAGAGACGCTGTGGACACTTTCAAACTCTCCCCGTGAGTCTCTCACGGGAGTCCACATGTGCCGGGGTGGGGTGCTCTGGCCTCCCGCCCCGCCTCAGCCGGAGCTGTTCTGCCTTTCTCAGGTGCGTTTGACTCCTGAGGATTCTGAGATGTCTAAGAGGCTTAAAACATCACTGAACTAGAACTTGTAAGCTCCACTTCAGCTCTGACATTCCACCAGGTGGGGGAGCGGAGGGGACACTGAGACAGGCAGAGAGGGCAGGAGGCCGAAGTGGCCTGAGTGGAATAAGGAAGCAGCAGGAGGCAGGCAGTCAAGAGAATCGCCTTTCCCTCGCGAGAAGCTGACTGAAATCCAGGTCTATGCTGTGGATCGGGAGCACAGGAAAAAGGCAGGGTGGGGGGGTAGGTGCTACCCATCTGGGGCTTCACCACCTTTCTCGCCTCCTCTACCATGCTCTGGGCACTTCTGTGAACCCAGAACCAATCCCAAGGAAAATCTGAGGCAAGATGGCAACGTCAAAGAGTAAGGCCAAGGAGTCAGGAGATAAGTCCCCATTCTATTCCGTTCTCTCCTAGCCTGTGAGGCTGTGGATGGGGCCCTGAAGCCTATCAGTTCTCCCCTCAGAGGTCATGGCTGACCGGAAGCTGCCATCCCTTGGCTGTTCCCTGCTTGTCTACATGACCCCAAAGCACTCCGCGTCCTGTCTGCATCTTTAGGAATCTGTCAGTCCCGGGAGCGGACAGCTGGTGTGTGGGGAAGGGCTCCAGGTCTCTGCCAGCTCCTCAGGAGGCCTGTCAAGCTCTGCTGGTGTGTGGCGATGCCAGGCTGTCAAATGCAGCCAGGCTTGGGGTTCACTGACTGTGCCCAGCTGTGGTTGCTTCCCACCGTGGTTTCCGGGCACAAGTGTCTTCGGTCCACCTCATCGCACAAGGGGTGAAGTGACCAGATGCAGAAGAGCCTTCCTGCCCCTCTCTCTGACTTCTGGGTCCCCTCCAGGCAGCAGCAAACTCCAGGACAGAGGGAAGCGGTTCCGGTTGTACTTGCCTCCCAGAACCAAGGGCATCCCAGAAAGCCAGTGTCTGGTAATGAGGGAGAACACTAAAAGGCACTGCTGCTGCCTGGCACCTCAGACAGGTCATGCAGCAGACGAGTGAAACGTTGAGATCTACAGTATTCTGGAAGTCAGAGACGGAGCCCGGCTCTTCCCTGTGAACTGTAAAACCCATGTCCTTCCTTTCCCGTTTGCTCCGTACCGGTGTGACGAGTGCTAATCGTTGTACAATATTTGGGTCATTTTAAAATTTGCTTTTGGTGTTCTTTTAATTTTTTTCCCATTTACCTCCGGCCCTAAGTCTCGAACCCAGGTCCATAGGCTTCCCATGTCCTATACCTTAGCTGCATGCGTCCAAGGGGTGCCCCTGTTTTTTTGATTTTTGGAGGAAGAGGGTGCCGAGAAAACATCTTGTGGAGGATTTCCTAGTGTTGTGATGCATGAGCGTGTGTGTGAGTGGGTGCTGATGACACGGTTTCTATGGTGATTTCAGTAATCAGCCTTCATTGCTGTCACTTGCTTCTCGGCTCTGTTTTTACTCCCATACACCATAAAGACTTCGTAGTTAGCAAAATCAATCGTAAGCTGAAATAGTGGGAAAATCGTAATTCCTTATCTCCTTGTCATTAGATGAAAATTGTGTGCTGATCACAGAATATTGAAGACTCGAGGTTCGCTCATATTGAAAATTCTGGTTTTGATAGAATTCTTGGCAGCTCTGTCGTTCTGGGCCACTGCAGTGTCAGAGCACATTGGACGGGTGTGGTAAACACCTGGTTGATGAGGCTCCTCCCGCTGTCCTCCCAGCCTCGTCCCCCCGTCCCTCCCAAGCCCTCCTGTCACTCACCACAATGATTTCTCCTTGGTCCTGACTGCAAAACATCCCTTCGCAGCTTCAGACATTCGCTCATCCTGCTTCCTCTGCTGAGAATGTCCTTCCCCTCTCCTCCCATTTTCCCAACCTGACCACATTCTTCTTTTCTGTCATTATCAAAATGATACCTCCCTTGTGTCTGTCCTTCCAAACCACTAATGTAGAATGGTTGGCCCCCATTTTAAGCTTCCAAAGCAATTCATCCTCCTTTTCACACTGCACTCTGGTTGGTGATTTGCCTTTCTTCTTGCTCCCTGAACTTCAGGCTTCGTGAGGAAGGGATTGTATCAGCGGTGTTCTGGTAAATTGGTTCTCCAAAAACCCAGAAAATCCTGATTGGTATCATTTGCCCATTTCCGTGGTATAAATGCTCTCACCCAGGGCCAGTTTCAGCTACCACTGTGACGTCACTGAGCACAGAATTGGGAAGCGATGCATACAACTGACTGCAATGAGTGGCGAGAGCCAGCTCAGTACACCCTGGAAGGTATCCACAGCCTCAAAACCCCAAGCTAACAGAGTGTGACTTACTACGCCTTCAATCGGTGGTTGATGAATGAGTGCCTGGCATAGACGTGTCACGGGAGAGCCTCCACTGACAGTGTGTGGCGCACCAGGAGGGAAATCAGAATAGAAGTACTGTGGGGGTTTGCTGGATTGTGGGTACCCTTCATTCTTCATCTTTGCTCCTGAAATAAACCTTCAAGTGTGTTCTGTTCCAGATGCAGATTGAGTTCATAAAACAAGGAAGCATGAATTTCAGATTCATTCCTGTGCTCTTCCCAAATGCGAAAAAGGTAAACAAACTAACACAACCCCTTATACTTTGAGCTTGGCTTGTTTGCCATCTGGAATTTTAAGCGGAAAACCTTGTCAACTTTCTCGACCCGAGAGAGAGCAGGGTTACCAGAAAAACCAACCAGTTGTAGCACTCAAGTCAGCAGCGTGAATCAGAAAGGGTTCAAAGTGTTATGTGATCCATCATTGCTGTCCTAATTGTTCAGACAGCCACTGCACGCAAAGAAGTTGCTTGGGTTGAACGCAGGAGGGAGAAAGAGATGGTCCACGATATTTCCTGTCTCATGGACATAAAAGTGAGCTGTGTATTTCATTTTTCTGGTCCTTCCACTGAAGTGTTCTGTTGCACACAGTTCCTCCCTCAAAGCTGAGAAACACAGGAATTCAACCTACACTTTCACCAAAGCAAACTTCGCTGTTCCTGCGAGGGGTTTTGCACCAGAAGGGGACATGCCAGTAGGTGTGGGGAATGGGCACAAAAAAGAATCAGACCTGAGCTCTGGCCTAGCTTCATCCCAGAGGGTCCTTAGGTGTCTGGGCAGCATTGAGACCTCTGCCCTGGAAGAGAGTGGTCCCATGTATGGGAGTGAGACTCGGGCTGTGGCATTCGAAGGCTGCCCGAGGGTGTGCCTCTCCTCCCTCGCCCAGGCTCTCGTTGTCCTCACCTGCTGATCAGAGCTCCTTACCAATCTCTCTGTCTCCACTTGGACCCTGAATTCACCTTCCCCTGCTCTGCTATCAAGGAGGGACACCCGAAATGTATCTGCCTGGCTCCAGCTGAGAAATGTGGTGGTGGATGCCTTCTGATGACGGGATCATACCTACCTTTCTTAGCGCCCCTTCGAAGAGGGCTGTGCCCACTTGCTCCGCCTTCTGTGCACAGATGACTCCATGTTTGACTCCGCTCAGACTGCGCTATCTCAGCACACATGCCTCACACGCTCGATCGTGTTTCTCTGCCTTCGCGTTTTCAGCTCCCTCTGCTTGCACTGCTCTTCTCTGACTCTCCTTTCTGATGCACTCATGCTTTTCCTTTTTTTCATGCAAGTCTTTCATCCTTACCCCCATTCTTCCTATCCCCTGTCTTGTGTTTTTCTCTATTGAACACATTATACGTTTGCATATTCATTCTGTCTTTCCCCAACAGAATGTCCACTCCACGCGGGTAGCTTGGAAATGCACCCACACGATCCCAGCTTACAGTCTCTACCCATATACTTCATCCCCTTCCCTTGAGAATGTTCATTATGATACCTTGAGTCAATTGTAGGTGTTTGGGGTGAGGGTGCTGGGCATAATTGTTTATACTGGAGATGATGATAGGAAAAGCAGGTCAACTTTTAGGTGGTTTTATTAATGTTTTTCCAATGCCTTCAAACAATTCCCTTCTTGGTGGAATCAGGGGAGACTGTTCTGACTACTCTCCCCACCCCAGAGTAGACCACTGCCGAGAAAGTCGTGTCTTTACATTTTGCCTCCATCTGGTGACTATGAACTCCTCAAGGCAGTAACTGTCTTTTCCATTCAGGTATCAGCACTACCTAGCATGATGCCTGACATATGGCAGGTGCTGCTTTTGAGTTCATCCAAGGAGTTCCCTCTAGGCAGAGAAAACTTAGAAGGCCCTATCAGACCCAGCCACCTCCACCCTACTCTGTCTCACGCATTCTTCTCCAGCCGCACAGGCCTTCTCTGCTATTTGAACAGACCAGGCACATTCCCACCACCGGGGCTTTGCACTTGCTCTTAATTTGCCTGGACCCAGACAGCCAGAGTCTTTCCTTCACTCTTACAGGTCTTTGCGCCTTTTCTCATGAGAGATTTTTCCTAAACAACCTATTTAAAATTGCAAGTCTCTCATCCCTGCCCCCATGAGTCCTAGCCTGCCTTTCATTTTTTTCCGTTTTCCGTTTACATATTCATCTCTGTCTTTCCCCAACAGAATGTCCCCTCCACACGGGCACTTTGGACCTGCACCCCCAGCTTACAGTCTGCCCTGGCCTGCTAGCTGACATCTGTCGGGCTCCTTTTTGCTGCAGGCCAGACCTGTGTCTGGAGTGGAAAGATAATGAATTAGATTAAGCCCATAGCCTTGGCATCCTCCTTCCAGAACCGCAGGGGAATTCACATCATGCTGCGTGACCTCTGTCCTACCTCTTTTATGTGAGGGTGGTGAAAAGCATGTTGAAATGCAGAGGGCAGGTAGCCTGGGAGACTGACAGAAAACGCTGTGCACATGTGGTTTCCATAATGAGATATGCGGCTGGGCCCTAAAGCCAAGAGCAGTTCGCATGCCAGCTCCTTCCTACAGCAAAACAGCACGGCTCCCAGAAGAGCCCGCACGGTGGGGAACACCCGGCGAGGAAGCCAGAGGTGTGGGAGGCCAGCCTGGGTCTGGAACCCGGGTTTCTCTCTAACGCCCTCTGTGCCGTCACGCTCTCTCCTAGGAGCACGTGCCCACCTGGCTTCAGAACACTCACGTCTACAGCTGGCCCAAGAATAAGAAAAACATCCTGCTGCGCCTGCTCAGAGAGGAAGAGTACGTGGCTCCTCCCCGGGGACCTCTGCCCACCCTTCAGGTGGTGCCCTTGTGACTGTGCCCTCCCCGCGTCAGGCCTGTTGTGACAAGCCTGTCTGAGCTGATGCTGGCTGGCGGCATTCGTGGCTTTGTTTGCAGTCCCTCCCTAAGAGGCCCTCTGGCCCCCAGAAACGTGTCCTGAAGAATTCTCCCTCCTGAGACCTCGACTGCCTTCCCTGCGCCTTAAAGCCACCGCACGTTCCTCCTCGCGGTCCGATGGGTCACGCTGGGCCGCCCGGTGTTGGGAAGTAGACAGTACACTGGTGTCGCAGTGAATGTAAACCGCCACAGACACTCTCCCGTCGCGTCCGGCTGCTTTCATGAGTTAGCCAGATGCTCGTGTGTCCCGAGACCCAACGGATTTGTGTACAAATAATAAATGTGTTTACTCTTTTGTAAAATTGTTTCCTTTATCTCAGAGGAGTTACAGATATATACACGCATGTATATATCTGTTATGTATGTGTGTCTGTATATATGGGTGTATGTATATATGGATTGTATGGATGGATATATGTGTATGGGTGTGTGTATGTTATATATGTAAAAAATAATGCGCGCCATTGTTTTCAGGGACAGTAATAAGGACATTAATTAGATGTACTATTAGGTGAATATAATAGACTATTCTGTATTAAAGGACTAAAACCAGATAGTTCAACAATCCCTTTTAACATATCTTGAAAGCTTTATCCTTGCAGTAGAACTTTTCAACAAAGCGACTTTTTGCAACTCACAGCCATGATTCTAAAGCGTCCACCTCAGTAGGTAAACGTGTCTGTGTTGTGTGAAGCGACGGGGGCATGTGGTCCAGGGCAGAACTGTCCTGACTCTGCTGCTAACTTGTTATGACCTTAAGCAGTTTCTTCCACTTCGCTAAAGCTCCAGAGACTCATTTAGAAATGATATGGGCGAAAGTATCTCTCCTGACCCTGAAAAGGTCTTAAGGACCTAAATTTGAAATTTCCTTTTGAGGAGTGACTGAGTTTTTATGATTACATCTCCTAGGAGATAAAATTGATCTTTTGTTTTTTAAATTAGGGACAGTTTCTTCTTTCAAAAATATCTTCAACAATATTGACACATCAATTATTTTAAAAATAAGTACTCATCTGATGTCAAAAATGAATGCACAAACATCCATGTCCATATATATTTTTTCACATATGGACATATATGTTTGTAGGCATTTGTCTGAACATATATATTTTGTCCCTGAAAACAAAGGTGCTGGGATATACATACATATTCCCCCCCCACCCCCCGCATAAACTATAGAGCAAGGTTGGATGACTGTAATTATGGTCCAAGTAAATAAGCCAATATGAAGACTTTTGGGGAGAGAGAGCTACTGCTTCTCCTGCCTGTCTAACCTCTTAAACAAGGCTCAATTGTGCTAAGACAGAGTTCAGCCTTAAATGTTACTGTAAGGCAGACAAATCCTTAACAATCAAGAAATAAGAAACCTTGCTAATGAACTACAAAGAACCCTGATTTCATTTACTGATTTCATAACCCAGTGTCTCCTGGGTAAGGTGAATATCTTCGCTTTCTAAAAAAATAGGAAAAGCAAAGGAAAGCTATTATATGTAAGAATCTGTGAGAAGTACCTTGAGTTCTGCAGCATTGGAGACCTGGCAACACTGACTTTCTTTGACAGACTTAAAATGCATGGAAAATACCCCAAACACAAACGTCAAGCCTTCTTTTTCTCTTTTTATTATCTTTTTTGGAGGTGACACCATCATTAAGGAGTCTCCCCAGAGTGGCAAATAAAACTGGCTTAGTAAATGTTACTCTGAAATGCTTCCTGTTCGTAAAGGTTGAAGAATGCGATGGGATTCCACCTTCCTCTCTTTGGAGACCTGTCATGAGCTCTCCGTCATTGTTCCTGCTGCAGATGAATGATGAGAGAAAGCCCTGCGTGTTCCACAGACAGTCACTAAAGTATTATGGGTGGGAGCACTGATAGCAAAAAAAAAGCACACACACAAAACACCTGGCCAAGTGAGGAAAGTTTGACCCTGGAGTTTCTATGAAGTCTGATGACCATGAACATCAGAGAACTTTTAACAACTATTTCAGGGCACCAACGCTGAGATGAACACTGAGCTTATGTAGACGCTATCTTGGTCCTTGTGTGTTCACTGGCAGTTATTTCTGGGGTGGAAGGGGGATGGGTAACTCAGTAAAAATAGTTGCAGCTTAGAGGCCTTATTCAGACCTACACTGACGTAGCTGGGGCGCAGGTGGGGAGGTAAGCAGCATGCAAGGTTAGGTTCTCGTCTGATGTTTATTGACTATGCCCATCGACAGGTGACTGGTGAAGAAGCTGCCGTCTATATACTCAGTGGAACTGTAAGCAGCTGTTAAAAAAAAGATGAAATCCTGCCCTTTGCAACAACCTGGGTGGAACTGGAGGGGATCCTGTTAAGCAAAATAAGTCAGAAAAGAAAAAGAAATACAGGATGATTTCACTCGTATGTGGAATAGAATAAAACAAAGGAACATACAGATTCCAATAAAATTAGCAGCACAGGACAGTGGTTAGCAGGGAGGTGGGATGGGAGTAGGGAGGAAGGAGGGGAAAGGCGCTGGAAAAGGACACTGCAACTCTGGTGGAGGGTGTGTGAAATATAGACGGAGACGCATTTCAATATCCTAAAATGAGAAGAGCATTGTAAACTAGATCATAAATATTTTTTGAAAATTAGTGATTAACCTCTTCAAGACTCAATTGTCCTACCAGAGCTGAACCCTTGAATCTTACCACAATTTAACTCCTAATCTGCTCAGATATCTCAGAGCTGGTGGCTGTAATCAAACTATTTGACTTGTTATTTCTCAGGGCAGAAAAATCATTGTTGATCTCCCTAAGAAAAGGGCTCAGAAAAGTTATTATGGTTGATCCTCTATTTGAGTTCCCTATTAAATAAGTCACCTATTTAAAGGTTGAGTTTTTCTCAGAGCCCACTCAGCCAGGGAAGCAAGCTCTCCATTTTGAACATTCTGGACCTGGTTTCATGATGTTTTGCCAGGAGCATTTTTTCATAACTTCAGCCACAACATCGGCCAACTCGCCCACTTTGCCAAACACACCATTGTCACCATCACCTTTGCCAAATGGATTAGAAAGTCCTATGATCATTGGGAAGTGATCCAGAGTCTCAAAACACAAGATCTCTCTCTCTCTCTCTCTCTCTCTCTCTCTCTCTCTCTCTCTCTCTCTCTCTCTCTCTCTCTCTGTGTATGTGTGTGTAAACGTGCAAGCAGAAATAAAGGCAGGCAGGCTGAGAGGAGGAAGAAGCATTTTTATTTATTTTTATTTAATTGTGCATTTTAGTTGTTTCCCCCGGGCCCTGTGATGTGAACCCAGATCCTTAGGATGGATGCAGACTTTGCTCAGCCACAGGCGGCAAACTCAACTGCTCCTCCACCAGGGTGCTCCTTCTGTTTCTTCTTAATGAACCGAGAAGAATCAGCGACACCCACCTCCTAGCGGCCAATGAAAAGACAGGGAAGGTTAGACTGGGAAAAACACCACAAAGGAGAAATGCTTCTCAGCCTGAAGAATAATTATTTTTCAAGATAAATAGGTCTCTCTGAGCCCACCGATGAGAATCACAAGAACAAAATCCGGAAAGAAAACAAGCAAGCGCCAGAATGCATTTAATCTGCAGATCAGTTAATTCTGTCGTGGAATTTTCAGTCTGGAAAGGACCCAAGACATCAAATACCTCTGCGAGTTTGTGTCAGGATGAGAAAAGCGGGGTCCAGAGAGCCAGGGGCTTGCGAAGTTCACTGTAAGGTCAGAGCCCAGGGCTCCCGGCTTCCAGGCTGCAAACATGCGAAAACCTAGACAGTAGCTGGAAGATCTGCTCACGCATGACCCAGTGTCTCCCGGAGGGAAACTGAGCCCGGTGAACACTGGAGGCCTGAGGGAAGGGGCACCCCTTACTCCGTGTCTGGAGGATTAAGCGATCATGTTGCAACGGGTTCTGTGGGAAATGCTTTGGGGAATTAATTATTGCTGCGATTAAGTGGAGTGTGGCTTTTCTTGAAGGAGCCTGGCCTATTTCTTTTACACTGGCATTATCTGAAACCAAGGCACGCTTGAAAAGATCGTGACACCTTCCTGAAGTGTGCAGACAAAACCTGCTTCTAGATTCATGCCTTTTTGTTTCAGCTGGCCAAGCTCAAAAAAAAACAACAATGGACAAGGTTTCAATTTCTGAATACTGTGATATTTATCTTCCAACCCGCACACCTCTGATCGGCACGCTGGTAGGAGTGACACATGACTCTTGGGGATGTCGGCGCTACCTTTCGGATGGAGCAACGAGAAAGGCACATAGGTCGTGCAAACTCTCTTTTGGGCGGGAAGAGGCTGCAAGAAGGACATTTTGCATCAGGAGACCCATAGCCAGCACAAAGGAGCCTCCTCGGTCAATACATTTGGCAGTCTGGGAGCGCTTGTGCTCAGGCAGGAGAGCGTGTCCCTAATGTCATACTGATCTGTTCCATTTTCTATTGGAAACATTTTCAGATGGAATCAAATGAAACTTGGTGGGAGGCTTTCACTGACCTTGCACAGTCACATGCTGCCAACTCAGTCACCTGTGCCATGGTCCCTCCATCTGCGAGTGCGTGTTTATCCCCAAGTTTGTAGCCACGAGCAGGACAGATGAGACCCATGTAGTTGAAGTCTCTAACTTCTCAAGGATCGTATGCAGATGGTGGTAGGTCACATTTACCCAGGTGTGTCAGAAGCGATATTGGAGCCTTTGTTCAACAATGTAAGTCTTGAACCAAAGTGAACTTAAGCAAAGTGACCGGGTCTGCACTTTTCCAGAAATGCACGTATGGAAGGTGTCATTGCAGGCCCAGATCTCCCAGCACTTGTAAATGAAAACCACTGGGGCACACATTGCTTGCCCCTTGCCTGACCTCCCTCTGCTTCCTTCACCAGGAAGGCTGGATGGGAGAGAGCAGCTGAGGAGAGAGGAGAGAGAGGGAGGGAGGGAGAAAGCCAGAGAGCACGCATGCCTGATGGATCCCATTAGGCTTAGTGTGCAAAGCAAGTTGAAATGAAGTAGCTGCTCTGGTTTGTGTCCAGAACGGCTGCTCTATTTTTAGTGTCTCCCGCGCTTCTTAGCCCCGCATTGTGCACCCGGGCACCTGGATTGGCAACAAAACATGGAACCGAGCCACACGTTTGTAAAACTGGAAGGAAGAAGGCCAGAGATGCAGGACTTGCTTCTCACTGGCAGGGAAGGGGGACGTGGAATGTTAATGAGGACGCTCTGTGAAGCGTGCCTTCATGGTGAGCTAGGAGTTCAAAGCAGAAGGCAGCTCGGTCCTGGGCCCAACAAGTGTGAGCGGTGGATGGAGGGAAGGAGAAATCAATTATGCTGTCGCAGGCCTCCATGTCATTGTTGTCAGAGTTGTTAGGAAAGGTAGGACAAGGACCAGATCTCAAAAGGAAACAAAGCCACATGGCCTTGAAGTATCACGAGTTTGCCATGGTAACTGATGGAAATGAGCCTCCGGGGCCTGAGCAGGTGTGTTATTTTACAGAATAAACACACTTCTCTCGCTCCCTGGTTTTTATAATGAAACCTGTGTTTGAATTACTTTCTCTTCCTCTTTGTTACCAGGAGAACTTGGCTCTTGCTCAGCCAGCCAGCAGCTCGGCTGAGGGAAATGTAATCAGTATTATCAAAAGGGCTGCTTTTGAAAAGGCTGGTGCTTGGCGTGGCTGCCAGGCCTGTCACTGAGCGGCAGCTGGGCCGCAGGTACCTTTCTGGCCTCTGCCACCTCCCAGGCAGTACCCTGCCCATAAAGCTGCTCATTCAGGTGTTAATCACGTGACCTGCGGGCGAGTGCCTTCTCTTCTGGACAGGAGAGAGGAATTCAGGTGAGGCTGGGCTGCCCAGTTTTCAGTGGCTTGTTCTCTCTGGGATCAGAGCCAAGGCCTTCCTGAGTTCGGGGATTAACTGGTGCTATCTTCCAATCTGTTGTATCTACAAAGGTCAATTATTTAGAAACTGGCAGAGTTGCTGTTTCCTGGGCTTTAAACCTCTCTCAGATGAGTTCTGCAGTGGCAGTCTCCTAACACGTACACAAAAGGTGGGGATTTAGTAAACCTTCCCAAGTGAAAAAGAAAAGTTCACTTTTTATTGTTACAAAGCTCAAAAGGAACGAGAGAAGTAGGCGAGTCCTATTTTCATCACGCTCACTTTCTGACTAGAAGAAAATGTCCAGTCTAGCTTTAAATTGATTTTCAAAACAAGATGTTCATGGACAATGTTCCTAGAATACACTTCTCAGTGAGCTTGGGGCAAATGCAGCTGAACAGCGTGAGTGTGCCGGCTGGGCCGGCCAGCTCCAAGCAAACCTCCAGGGGCGCCCCCGTCCCCTGTTCAGCAGCCGGGGCCTCCCTGAGTACCACTGGCTGCTCCAGCAGGATGTCCTACGCCCCCTCTCCTGCCCCCTCATCCAGTCCTATCCTCTCCAGCCATGCCCCGGTTACCCCTTCACACACCACCTTACCTTGGATCCTTATGAGAAAAAGGAATGGGCACCTGAAGAACTCCTAGAGGCTCTAGCATCAGTGGTTGGTTCAGGTAGGAACCCTCCTGGGCAAGAGTATCACAAAGTTCAGGCACTCACCTAGGCTGGGAGGTTGAGCTTCTGGGGCATTCCAAAGTGGGGCGGGGGGCTTTCCACATTCAGGTTTTTAAAATTCAAGATTCTATAAACCTGCCTCGCAGTGGTCCAAACTGGCTCCTGGCCATGGGGTGTCCCACCATCCACATGGAACCTCAGCCCCTTCGATTCTGGTGTCTCCTGTTTGGGGAGTGACACAAGGGTCACATCTTGAGGAGCTGGCCCCTTTGACTTACTCTCTTATGTATGTCTGTGTAAGTAATGAACGTTTAAATTTAAAATAAAGAAGATTCAAGATTCTAAATTGACCCTACAAAGCAGAAGTTCCAGTGCGTGCATGAGAGGTCTGGTTCTGCTCTGCTACCATTTCTAATGAACCTTGAAAGCGAATACCAGAAGGGACACAGGGCAGAGGCTAAGCAGCTGACAGACCAGCTGCCCACCTCCAACTCTGTGGATGCTTACTCTGCCAGGCTGTTGCCTCGTCGCAATGATGAGTGATGCCTGCTCGTGCCCTCCAACTGTTTCAAAGCTGGTTGGGGAGGCAGGACCTGGTTGGGTTTCAAACAATCAAACCCAAAACAGAATCCAGTGAATGCTAAGCTAGTAGAACAGAGGATCCCTTCTCCCCTGACCTCCACTATGACCTAGGACTGAGCTCAACATTGATGCAGTTTCACGGTCAGATCTTCCAGAAGCAGATTTTCAAATTCATAGACCTGCTTGCTTCTCTGCACGTACACCTTTTAGATTGTAACAGTCTAAGGCCCTGTAAATCACCAAGAAAATGAGATCCAAGATTAGGGAAGAATTTAAGAAATAGAAAAAGTATGGAGCACCACTGAGTGCGCATATTAAACCAACAAATGTCAATGCAGCCCAGAGGGCATACAGCCCTCTCTAAGAGCAGCCTGGTTCCCCAGCTCAGGAAGGACCAGTCAAGAGTGGAAAGTGGGAAGGTAAGGGCGTGCTTTTTACACCGCAGCCTCCACATCTTGGAAGGAGGAAACCTGGCTGGTGCTGGCATCAGCTGGAAGAGAGCAAGTGGATTTCTGCTCTCTGCTGAGGAGGGCGTGGGGATATTCGCAGTTGAGCCTGTCAGCTAAATACACAAATAACTGAGCGAGAAAGCAGAAAATGATAATTTGCTAGAATGGGCAAAGAAACTCTCTCTGTGAATAAAAATTGGCATTATCCAATTTCCCCATAAGTCTGTGGGAGGAAGCACGAACCAAGCTGAGTCAGTGATGTGTCTTAACATGTTTTTCTCAATCATCCGTACAGGGTGGCTTTGTAATAAGACCAACCTGAGTTTGAAGCCCAGTTCCTTTATTTGCAAATCATGTGTAACTTAGCCAGGTGACTTTGCTTTTTGAGTTTCAGCCATACAACAGGGACAAAATAGTGGACTTCCAGGGACGGCCTCGGGGTAAGGTGTCTGGGTAAGATGAGATGGATAAGATAAAACTTCCATAATCGTGCCTGGTGTGTAGTAAATCCTAAGTAAATATCCCTTCCTTGCTTGCTCTTTCCTTGCTTTCTACTTCATCAGTAATGATTATTGACAGGGATTTTGATATCATTTCCAAAAAGTCCAATAGCAAATCCCCACCAGAAAATCTTTCATTTAAAAAATGAAGCCTTAGGCGTGGTCAGCATATGAGCCTTTCAGTTGAAATCGTCCATCTAGTTTTTTCAGGAAAGACCATCGGCATAGTTTGTTTTCTTCGTAAGACCCTGCAGAGGCCAACAGCAGGCTCCGAACAGGCAGACCATCTGCAGACAGCCTTCCTTTCCTCCTGAAACGGAGCAGAACTCCCAGTGGCGCTCGCTGGAATGATTAAAGGTGTGACACATCAAACTTGGCAATGATGTTTGACTTTAAAGGAAACTAACTTTAGAGATTCACAATGGGACCTCAAAAATAGGATAATGGATTTGAAAGTATTTTGAAAAGTAATTTGAAAGCCAGTATCATGTTGACATTATATCTATTATTAAACAGGAAACTTTGAATTCTGCTTGAGAAAACTGCTCTGCTCTTGTCTGGTTCTGCTTTTCAAGAAATGAGGTGTCGCCGTCATCTCCAACACAGCCCGCTCTGTGCCGCAGAGGAAAAGGGAGGAAGGTGGGCTAAGCAAACATTTACGTGGAAAGAGAGTTACCATATTGGTTGGTGTTCCTCAAACCTCTTTTTTTCCAAAAAGAAAAAACGTCTTCTTGAAACGCCCCCCATATGGACAAATAATTTTTATTATATTGTTCCTTAAATGTGTATAAATATATATAATGAGGTATGAATGCTTTATGCTTGCATCTCACTAGAAGTTAAAAGTACACAAAGTGAAAAAGTTCTAGAGATCTGTTGCCCAGCAATGTCAGTATATTTAACGTTACCAAATTGTACCCTTAAAAATGATTACCCTGGGTGCGCCCTGGTAGAGCAGCGGTTAGGCCAGTTGCCTCTGAAGGAGCAAGCCACATACTCCTGGGTTCGCAGGTCCGGGGTGAAACAACCGATCTGAACAGCTAAACAAAAGTAAAACTAAAATGCTTCTTCCTTCACTCTCTTCCCGTCTGCCTGCCTACTCGCCTTCATCTTTCCTGAAAAAAATAATGAAACGATTTAGGTGGTGAATTTTACATTGCGTTTTTTAATTACAATTTTAAAAACTATAAGAACAAATCATATTTACATATTAAATAAAAATAAAACACCAAAAGCAATCAAATGAAAAACATTCACTTAGTGTAAGGTGATGACACTGTACTCAAAATAAATAGCCAACGCTGGGTTTCATGACAGCTTATACATGTCATTATAAAAGCACAATAAGGTGATTTCATGAATTATGTTTCCATTGTTGACTCACAGTCATTATTGTAGTTTTCCCTTTCATCAGATGTCTCATTTGAAATCATCAGTTCATTTTGTTTTAAAAGAGGAAAAAAGGAAAGAAGAGACAAGAGGAAGAAACGTGTCTATTTATTAGTTGTTTATTTTGGTCCCACCCCCGCCCTGGATCTCCACCTCAGGGATGGAACCTGGGTCCCGGGGCTTTGCATGGTCCACACCCCAGTCATCTCAGCACACTGCCCCCCGCTTCAATGGATTACTTTCGTGGTTTAACGGATTTTAAATGATGTTCTCCAAAATTTAATATTGATGAATATTAACAAAAAGTTCTTTGTGGAGAATATTTGCAAATTGGCATATGATATAAATGCAGAATTAAATCAGTACATCTGTTTGTGCCCTGAATAGAGTAACTGTTTTGCCCATGGTAACTACGCTACCATGAGACCGGCCATGACTTGATTTTCTTGCCATTTCCCTCTGCTTGAACTGCCGTGAGACTTCATTTATTCTGGTGCCATCATACATCTGACCTTCATTTTGCATTAGTGCATCACTTGTGTGTTATATAGGCCCAGTTCTTTCCTCGTTAGCCTATGACAAAGTAGCATGGTTATTTTTATGAACATGGAAAATGAAAATTAATTTATTACATAAATGAAGAGCTTACATTTAGTTACATCTTATCACTGAAAAAGAGAGGTTTTTATTTTAAACCAATGAGATCATTCAATATGGTTTTTATCAAGCAGAAATCAAGATGTTTTCTGTTATGTTGATGCTAGGAATGCCAGTCTAATGACAAACAACACATTAAATAGACATCAAATAATGTCACATTAACGACCATGGGATGCCAACCCAATTTTAAACACAAACACTGGCATTAAGCCTATGTGGCTATACAATAATCCCAGGCACATTCTGGTGGAATAGCGGTTTGGTCTGCTGACTCTGAAGGAACACAGTCTGCATACATCCCAAGGACCCAGGTTTGCATGCCAGGTTGGGTGAGGGGTGGGGCGGTGGAATAACCAAAGTGAGCCAATGTTAATAACAGTAGTTTCTAGGAATATAAATGACTTTCAGTTTTTCCCTTTGTAGTTAGCAATATTTTCCAAAATATTTACAATGTTATATTGCTTTTGCAATTAGAGAAAATAACAAGAGAAAGTTGTCATTTAAAAAGTAAATCAGTGTCTCCTGGTGGGCTGGTGGATAAGACCACCAGACATAGTCCACATACAAACCAAGGGACCCAAGTTCGAGACCCAGGGCCAAGTGAACAATCATGATGAACAACTAAATAAGAAAATGTTTCTTCCTCCTCTCCCTGCCTGCCTGCCTGCCTACTCACCTACATTGCTGCCTGCACTGTTTCTTTAATAAAAATAAGTAAATAAACAAGTAAACAATTTATTGTGGGGCAATGTTGCAAAAATATTCTGATCATTCAAAACAGTATTGAACACCAAAACAGTTAATAGTGATTTGATCTCTTGGTAGTAGTATTTATTCTTGAGAATTTTCATTTTAAAAGTTTAGCTTCTCTGGAATTTTTTGTTTCTATAATTAATCCCCTCATTCACTCAACAGAGAGCATCTGCTATGATTTATATTTTATAAGACGATAACCCTTTCAAAGAAAAAATGTGTAGTGTGAATCCAATATTATAAATTTTATTAAAAAAAGCAGTTGGGAAGGATAGATGTATCCTCAGGAAAAAATCTGGGCACCAAAATTTTGGTAGCAGGTAAGTTTCAGTGGTGAGTTAGTGAACATTTTATCTTTTCTTAATATTTGTCTGCACTTTCCTAGGTTTCAACAATACATGCTACTTACATGTTCTATTCATAGTCCTGTCTCCAGTGCTTGAAACAATACCTGGCACACAGTTGGAGTTCAAGATTTGTTAAATGAATGAACGCTTTTGAGTAGAGAGCTTTTAAAAACAGTATTGACTGTCATCTATTCATTCCCTATGATGGTTGGCGAACCGCATGCAACCTATGCTTGCTTTGCTGGAGGAGACATGAAAGGCCCAGGTGTGCTAGGGTTCAAGATGCCATCAACGGGGTGCCAGTGATAGGGAGGGTCATGTTACAGGAAGACAGGGTGACCGGAAAGAGGGAACATGCTCCGTAAAAGAACACGACAATGCTGTTTTACTGTATTACTACCTTCAAGCGTATTGGCAACACCTGGCTAACCCAGCCTCCCCTGAGGATGCCCCTTAAGTTGTAATAGCAGGGTTTCCTGAGTGATATCTGAGGTTCACAGAGGAATGGGGGTTAGGATGAGGTTGGGATGGATTAGTCATCAGCTCCTTTTGCTTATATAAGTATAAAGTTTATATATCTGGTTTTGTAAATTAACTTGGATAATAAACTCTGAGACCAGATTTGGAGCCCAAGTGGACACAGAGATCCCCAAGCTAGTGCATGAATCAAGCTGACTGCCCAGCACCCGCATCTCCCTTTGGCTCTTCAACGCTTGATGCATTGATAAGGGAGGTTATCTGCTATCCTAACATTGCCGAAATTGAAGATTCTCAATACCACGTAAGATAGAGTATCTGTATCTATATAGCATCTGTATCTATATATCCTCTGTATCTGCATGTATCTATAGATAGATAGACAGACAGACAGACAGATAGATAGACGGATATCCAGACATGACTAAAAGAAAAACAACAATAACTACAAACTTCGAAGTCATCCTTGAATCCTCTTTGTCTCTGAGAGTAATACGCTGGTGAATCTGTTGGTTCTGCCTTCAGACTACATCCACAGTCCAACCCCTACCGCTCTTACCTCACTTGAGTTGTCAGAAGAATCTCTAACTGTCCCCTGGTTCAAACAGCAGCCATCAGGATCCTTTAACACCAACTCAGACCACGTCTTGCACGACGCCCGCGGTGGCTGTGGCCCTTAAAGTGTGGCCCAGTTGGCTGTATCTGCTCTGACCTGACTCTCTGCAGGGTCCCCCTGCGTCCCCACTTCCAGCCATTGACGTGCTTGCCGTTTGTCAGACGTGCCTGGCACACTTTGGCCTCTACAGGAAGCTGCCTCTGCCCCCATCCATAGGGTCCTCTCTCTCAACCTGAGTTTCTCTTCTCAAATGTCACCTTATCCATGACACCTTTCCTGACATCGCCGTCAGGCAGAAATTGTCTAAGCAGACATCATCTCCTCCACATTGCTTTTTACCTTCAGAGCAAATTGGCATCATATGGGACGGTCGTACCCACCAGCAAATCCGATTTTCCCAAGCATGTGGCATGACTGCATTTCCTCACCTTCTGGAGCCAACTGCAGCCACGTGACTTGTTTTGTCCAGTGAAATTGGAGAGGTGCCACGTGTCCCACTGAGGGATACGCTGTAAGAGCCAGGGTACAATTCACCTGTCTCTCTTCCTTCGTTCCTGTAGAGACCAGCCACTTACCAAATCAAATGGTAGTTCTCTGGGCAGCCGGGGTCCCAAAGGGCACAGAGCAAGCCCCCCGGCTGACCTGCAATGAACATGCAGTTTAATGAGAAAGTAACTGTCATTTTAAGCCACTGAGATACTCGTTTGTGGCCTGTGCTGTCCTGACTGATGTTAGATGTTTAATTGTTTAAGAGTCTCCCCCTGTGACCCTCTCCAATGCAGTCTCTCTGAGGGCAGGATTCTGTCCAGCACAGCTCTATCTCCAGAGCCTGGCACCGTGCCTGGTGTGTGGTGGGTATTCCACAGATACTTGTTGACTGAACGAATAACAGTGATCACAGCACTGGAATAGGAAGACAGAACGATGGCAGGTGAATCTAGTCCTGGACGCATCCACAAAAACATTCATTCGCTCTGCTCTGAAGGCCAACAAAATGGTTCCTCGCTCAGCATCCGAAGTGTGGAGGCTCATCTCGGCAGACACTGCTGGCAAGCACAGTCCGCCGATGGGCTCATCACACAGCTCGTCACGAGGGCACGAAAAGTCGCTCCAGTTGACAACACAAGCGCAGTTCTGTGCTGAGGGACTCGGCGACAGCCATAAATAAAAAGCCTGAGCAGTTTGCGTCGGGGCTGAATGCTGATGCGGTTGCCTTTCCCTGTGTGGACATCAGCATTTGTAATGAACGGAACGTCAGCGGCCCGGGATTTTATCCGGCGCTGCCATAAATGGGCGTGTGAGCCCCTCTGAGGACGTTTGCAAGAGCTGCGTGTGCGTGAGGGAGCTGCCTGCTCCTAGGCCGGCATTTGGAGGGCGGATCGTGCATTTCCTGTGTCGTGTGGCACAGCACAAGGCAGCTCATTGTACGCCTTCAGAGGAAGAGCGCATCTGTAAGCAGTTGTTAAGAGCGCACTGAAGGATCTTGTTAGGGTGACTTATTCTCTCCGTCCCATTTGGTTGCTGCAGTGGACCACGTGACCCATGCGCAGGCCGAGCCGCTTCAGTGGCTGCCAGGGGGAAGCTCGGCCTGTAAAATGCAGCATCTCTGGGGCTCATTGAGGGCACAGCAAGCTGATCACAGAAGAGAGGTCTGCTTCATTCCTCGTTGTCATTTCTCACTGCCTCACACAATGCACCAGTGTTACCAGGATTTCTCCCGCTCCCCACCGCCCCCCGGCCCCGAGGAACTGCCTTTCCAGTTTAGTCCTAATTCAAGCTGGAAAGGCGCTGTTTCTGGATCCAAGTCCCTAAATGTCAAATGTGATGAAGACCTGCCAGTAATTGTTCCTTAAGCACACTTGCAAGGAGTCTTTGTGTTTTGCATTAAAAAAAGAAATATTTACACGAGAGAGCAGGATTGCTGGGTTTTATGCTGTCTTTCACCCAGTCTTCTCCCCTCGCCGATTTCTGCTTTTCTCTTCTTTCTCAGTTCCACTGCCTCATTTTCTTCCCCCAGTCTTCAGTAATCCCTCATGGCTGCCATCATCAGGGATGTCATGCGTCTCCCGTGTCCCACGGGTGGCCCAGAACTGTGATGTCCAAGTCAAAATAACACACGACGCTCCTAGTCCAGGGACTTCTGGATCGCTGAGAGACAGAGAGGGACATAAAAAGCAGTAATGTACATTCTGGTCCTAGACATGCTACCAGGAGAAATGATATAAACACAAAAGGCTGTCAGGCAATTCACGTGGTTTCTACCACAGAGCGTCCCTAAGTGCTCAGCGCTGTGCCAGGCACTGGGCGGGGAGCTAAGGAGACAGATCACATGGCCCCTGACTTGAAAAATGTCTGGGAGACATGCTGTGGTGGCCTAGTGGTCTAGGACACCCTGGGTACGGTCCGTGTATGTCCCAGGGTTCAAGACCCAGGTTGGGGAGGAACAACCAACATGAACAATGAAATAAAAAGAAATGGGCTGCCGCTTCTTCCTCTCTCCCTGCCTACCCACTCACCTTCATTGCTGCCTGCACCTTTCCTTTAAAAAAAACAGCTCCATGAACACATGATGACGTGCGTGCCGACAAATCCAAATAGCATCACAGCTGCACAGAGAGTAGGGCTTCCTGCGGTCCCAAAGAGTTTTCAGCAAATGCTGAAATGATAAGGAAAGGCTGGAGGAAGGAACTGAGCTTTCGGGACAGGTAAATGTTAGATGCTGCTGAAACAGTGAAGCACACCATCGCAGAGGTCAAGAGTGCACGAGCCTTGATTGAATTCAGCTGTTGGGGGCAACGGACTTCCCAGCCCCAGTTTCCCAACTTCCACCTGTCAGCTGCACAGGTTATCTAAGGAACATTATTAAAATAGTCGCCAGAGGTTAGTATCAGGCTATAAAGGACCAAGACGTCACAGCAGTAAGCCCTACGTGGGTGATGCAGACAGCAGAATTCTCCTTCTTGTATATACCAGTGCTTTCCTGGAACAAAAGTGATGCTGACTTGAAGAACAATAGAAACTATAATCTGGAAAATGAGAGTTTAATCTTCTGGTAGCAAAACAGTTTACAAAACTTCTTCCGGAGACTTTCGTCGGATTTGGCATTGGTGAGTTTCGTGCATTTTCCTCAGGAGACCGAGAGCTGGCATGAAGGCACTGCAGAAAGGCCCCGGCACCTCTGCCGCCCCTTCTGACTCCGATGCTGGCGCTCAGCCTCCGGTGAGAATCTCTAGCTCTTTTCTGCAGAGGAATGGCCAAAGTTGGCAGCAACTGCTGACTTCACACAGAGATGGGGTGACTTGTTCTCCGGGTCAGCAGGAGTGAAGAAGGTAAGAGGCTGCTGAAGGCCGAGTTTGACTTCCTGACCCTTCCAGAAAGATGAAGCGCTCTTCTAATTTATTTCTGATTGGAAGACTTTGCTGTGGTTTTCCTGGTCGTAGGCATATGACCTTTTAACCACTTCCTCTCAAAAGGCCTTTGTTAGATTTGTTTTAGTTCTTTCAGTATCAAAATAGCTACCACCTAAAGTTACAAATGTCTTGGATTCCTGTGTTACATCTCTTAATAATATGGTTTCTGATGTCTTCGACTTGGGACAATTAGTTCCTTGGGTTGTGAAGGATTGGAAGGAAAAATTAAAGAGAGTTTATCAAAAATAGAAAGAAATCTTTGTGGACCATTTCCTTAATTCTGAAAGCCATGGATACTGGAATGTTCGTGTGTAAGCACATGGTTTGTACATGTGCACACACATTCTCACACTATCGTAAGGAAAAGCATTATGATTAAAGACATTATTTTTCTTTAAGCACGACTTCTAGTCCTCCAGTAACCGGCGCCTGACAGGCATGTTTGCAGGAAGTTCAAAGGCCCACTAAGTGATGTATCTAGATCTGAGAATTAGATTGAGCTGCTGATTCTAGTGGGAGAGATTTCTCCTGAGTGCTTTCATCCCCAAATTCTGTTACCCCCACTTCCTGGAGGCATTGAGTTTGTAGTAGATACTACTCAAAGCTAATAACACCCGAGAGACCCTAGAAAATCAGCATGCAGAAGGCAATTAGCCCCAGAAGTCAAGGACTGTGGCTAGAGTTAAGTCATAAAGCAGCAAAAGAAATTTGGGTTTTTCCTAGCTTTTCAAATTATCTATTGTTTCAGCTTTAGCTTAGTGTCGATGAAATCCCAGAAAGTAAAGTTTTGTTTTTAGAGTCTTTATAAAAAAAGATATTTTTGTTATTATATATGACCGAAATGAGGCACTAAGTTGTCGATGCCTTTGAGAATGACTTGGAATAGTTAAATTTGGTAAACTGGGCAGCCCCGCTATTGCCTGCTGCATAAATCAACTTTCATTATTCTTTAATGACTCTTGCAATTCTTTTTTTCTGGAACTTTGCAAGTTTGACTTGTGTTCACCTTGCTGTGGAATGCTTTAAAGGACATTCCATCTAATAGCAGAGGAACATGATAAATTATAGATGCCAAAGCATGTAGTAGTGCTTTACATAGCACTGGGGTAAGGCTGGAAGCAATAAAATAAAAGTTTTTCCAATCAACCTCCACATTAGGATCACAGAAGAAATAGCTCTCTGCATACTTAAGGAGATATGTTGGTTAAAATGCTTGTTAAAATGCTAACTGGGGGGCTTTGACATTTGAATTAAGAAAGCAAAATATTGCAAATATTTACCAGTTGAAATGAAGAAGTTCTGTATTTATAAAAGAGTATGAAGTCATTTCGTCATAAGTGAGCTCTGGAAATACAGATACCAAGAAAGAGACAGAAAAATAAAGAACACTGGTCTCAAGCTCTTAAGCATTTGGGGGAGCCAGTGCAAGGTGGTGGCCAATGCTCACCTGAGTCTACATCAGAAAAAAAATTTTTAAGAAAAGGTGCAGGCAGGAATGAAGGTGAGCAGACAGGCAGGCAGAGAGAGGAGGAAGAAACATTTACTTACATTATTTACTTGTTCATCTTGGTTGTTCCACTAGTCCCAGGCCTCAAACCTGAGTCCTGGGAATACATGTGGACTGCATCCAGTGGCCTTATCCACTAGGCCACCAGGACGAGCCTGAGTCTAAATGTTGGTTACGTCTCTGTTAGCTGTGTGACCTTAGACAAGTCATTCCACTTTTTTGGGCCTCTGCTTCTTCAGCTGTCAAATAGGAAAGATAGTGGGCCCAACCTCATAAGGTTATTGTGAGGATTCCAAAGAAAGCATTTAATACAGAATCTAACCAAGTAAGCACAGGTAAAAATAGTTTATATAGTATCTTACGATGCCTCTGCCCACACACCTTGGAGGCTTCTCTTCTTACTCTGAGTGAAAGCCTGAGTCCTTACTGCGTCCTCTGAGCTCTGTTTTCTCTCTGACCTGGCCTCGGACTGTTCTCCCTCCCTCCCTCAGCTGGAACACTGGCCCCCTGCTGTTCCTCAGACACACCCGGCACCCTCCATCTCAGGGCCTTGCAGATACTCCTTCCCCTGCCTTGAATGTTGTCCTTCTTATCTTATCTGGCTTTGTCACTGCTACTGGGCCTTTGTCTCAGAAGCACCTTCTCAATGAAGATTTTTCCCAGACTTTCATCTAACATTTCAACACCTCACCCCTTTTGATTGTCCCCTTTCCTTGACTTAGTTTTCCCATTGATTCTAGCAACTTCCTACTTACCAGATAGCTAACTAATCTATCCTGCTTGTTTTCTACCTCTTCCACCAGAACGCAAACTTTAGGAAGGCAGAGATATTTTGTTTCAGTCATAATTGTTTCCCCTAGTACCTAGAACTGTGTCACAATAATATGTCATTAAACACCTAAAGGCAGAATGAATGAATGAGAGTCCTTAATTTCTAAAAAAGAATTATGTTCTATACATATGTGTCCTCAATCCAAAGTTTCCTGATGTCTTTTTTCCCCCCACATACATTTGTCTTGGATACCATCATGGCTGCCCACCATCATGGCTGCCCACCATCATGGCTGCCCACCATCATGGCTGCCCACCACAGATAGAGCAA
Source organism: Solenodon paradoxus (assembly GCA_004363575.1). Lineage (NCBI taxonomy): Eukaryota > Metazoa > Chordata > Mammalia > Eulipotyphla > Solenodontidae > Solenodon > Solenodon paradoxus. The sequence continues at coordinate 170,140 of RJWH01000946.1, forward strand.
CAAGCATTTCTAAAGGCCTGGTATTTATAGCATGAAAGTGAAAGGACAAGATTCGGCCTCCCCTGCCATGATGCAGCGTCTTCTTCTAAGTCTTCATCAGCTCACCAAGGACAGTTTGTGATTTGTCCTTTTACCTTTGAAAAAGCTCTAAAGGAGTGGGGACATCGTTTCCACAATCTGAATGTGCACAACAGCAGGGTTTATAGAATACCATGAATCATCATGGTAGAACCATCTTTGCATGCACGCACTCTCTCCCCATCACCCGACCAGGGTCTTTTTTTTTAGACCTGTCATCCCTGATTGCGAACTCACATCTAAGGACTTTACATGGCCTATCCCTTAGCCACCTGAGTCACTGGGGTGTACTTCTCCCAGGGTCTTTAAAAGGGGGTGCTTCTAAATGTGGACAGGGAACAGAGGTGAAAATAGAAAATGAAATTTCCTCAATGTCTATGGTGCTCCAGGCATTACACTAGGGCCTGTACATACTCCATTTCATTTATCCCTCAAAATGATCCTGCAGGGTCAATATTGTTATTCCCCATTTCTAGATGGGTAACTGAGGTGGAACCAGGGCTCAGAGAGGGCACATGACCTCTCCAAGGTCACTTGACTATTTTGACTATTAAGTGACAGAGAATGACATGAGATATGACAACTCATTCCATTTTCTCTCTTTCTTTTGGTCCCTAAAAGCAGTTTCCCAAGCATTAGACTCATTGAGGGTCTTGAGCCAACAACTTCCTAATTAGTGTTCATGAGAGAGTTCTGCAGGAGTCAGCTTGGCAGAAGCTACCGGGCTCTCACAAGCTCTTCATCCTCCCATCGGTGACATGAGGATCTACACACTAGCGCTGGGCTAATCAGAGGAAGAGCACTCTGTGCCCTGTCCATACTCTTCTGTCCCCCAGATATGAGGTCTCCCTCCCCTAATGGCCATAGCGCCTCATTTCTTTGATGACACTTGTACTGCTCTGCTGTGTTTGATAAAATTATGTGATCTTTTAATTCTAACCCTTTTGGATACATAGCTGCCCTTCCTACCTGATTGCAGGTAGGATTCCACTGATAGGGTGTAAGCCTCTGCATCTCACTACCATACAATGTTAGAGAGAGAAGAAATCACCTAGTCCATCTCCTTAATGTTATTAATGGGGAAATTGAAGGCTAGGAATTAGGACAGAATTAGGACCAGAATTCTGGTTTTCTTGGTTCCTTAGTTTTCCATTATACAATACTACTCTTGTCTTTGAGCAGAGGTATGAGTGTATTGAATGTTTTTTGAGAAAATAGTTGTCTGATAAAGCTGTGTAGGCAACTGCAAGTAGGGAAAGGATGGCACTAATTCAGGAAACAAATGACAATCACTTTAACTAGGCTGGTGGCAGAACAAATGGAAAAAGAGGACCTAGGGCAAGAAACATGGTGATAATGGACCTGCTAGCACTCCTAACTAGTTTGGGTGGGTGAGTTTATGGAATGACACTAGGAAAGTCAAAGCTAAAAAGCAAGTGTAGTGTTGTGGTGAAAACTGAGGTCATATTCTAGACATTACATGTTTGTATGACCCTTCAGTCATTCAACAAATATTTACTGAATACCAGTATGGGCCAGTCATATCTATATCAGAGAATAAGACTGAGAAAGATTCTGGAGTTTATAGTCTAGCTATGACTTCGTCTTGTGTTTAGTTTATAGGCCTCAGATTTCTGATTTATAAAATGGATAAAATAGTATCCATCAATTTATAGTTGTTGGGAAGATTAAGTATTCAACAAATGCTAGGGTATCTTTTGCCCAAGTTTTGAGTATGATAAAAGTGTTATTAGAGACTTCTGGTCAAGATGGTCACCTGGTAGGAGCGAGAATCACAGCCTCTCCACAGAGGAACTAGGAATTCACCTCTTTTCCAGAAATAAACACTAAGGAAAAGCAGGCACAGAGGCTATAGAGATGCAGCAGCAATCACCACCACAAGGCTAGGTGAAGATGTCAGGGTTTGGGGTTGCACTGCAGATTCAGGATTCAAGTCATGGTGGAGAGGGTGGAACTGTGGGAAGAACCAGGCCTCCCAGGAATCGTGAAAGCAGCAGAGAGCCTGCCCAGTTGGACCAGGACATGGAGCGGGTGGATGGAGAGGGTCTTGGTGCAAAGTGGAAGGAAGACCAGTGCTCTTGTGGTTTGAACAGGATACCCAATGAGAAAATGACACTGGGACACTGTGGGAAGGCTCTGCATCCCTCATACAAGCTCCAAAGCCACAGGCTGAACTCTTGGGCCCCAGAAGAGATTACACATAAGAACTTCAACATTTCCAACCAGTAGTGATACCACAAAACTCAAGAAATCCCAGTGTTTAAACCAAGATCCAAGCTTACTCGGTGTAGTTGACAAGTCCATCAATGCAAGGAAACCTAATCTATAGAAGCAGAAACAGAATGCAGAAAAAGCAAAGACACAAAGAAATATATGCAAAATGATGCTGCAATTAAAAACCCCAGGGAAAATCTGAATATAATAGACATATGCAAACTTCCTGAGGACAAATTTAGAGCAACAGTGATAAACGTACTTTTTAAATGAATTTCACCAAAACTTCACAGAAGAATTAATACTTATTCTTCTCAAACGCTTCCAAAATATTGAAGAATAGGGTACCCAATAAATATTTTCTATGAGGCTAGCATCACACTGATACCAAAAGCTGATAGAGATGTCACCAGACCAACACCGCTAATGAACATAGATGGAAAAATTCTCAACAAAATATTAGTGGGATTTATCCCAGGGATGCAAGGATGGTTCAACATATATAAATCTATTAATATAATATGCCATATCAATAAGAGCAAGGAGAAAAAACACATATCAATAGATCCAGAGAAAGCTTTTGACAATATCCAACACCCATATGATAAAATTCCTGCATAAAATGGGGAGAAGGTACATGCCTCAACAAAATAAAGGTCATATCTGACAAACCCACAGCCAACATCATAGTCAATGGCAAAAAATTGAAAGCATTTCCTCTAAGGTCAGGGACCAGACAAGGCTGTGGACTCTCACCACTGCTATTTAACATCATACTGGAGGTCTTAGCCTGAGCAAGTAGGCAAGAAAAAGAAATAAAAGGAATACATATTGGAAAGGAGGAAATAAAACTATCACTATGTGCAGATGACAGAATTATATGTATTGAAAATCCTAAAAACTGTCAAAACACTACTAGAACTAATCAATAAATACAGAAAAGTGGCAGGCTACAAAATCAATGCATAAAAATCTGTCGCATTCATATGCACAAACAACACCCTAGAAAAATGAAATCAAGAACAGTGTGATTACACTGTTTAAAATAGAAGAAAAAAGGAATCATATATCTTGGGCTATGCTTAATAAAGGAGGTAAAAGACCTGTACAATGAAAATTACAATTCCTTCTTTAAAGAAACAGAGGAAGATACAAAGAGATGGAAAGACATTCCCTGCTCATGTTTGGAAGAATCAACATCATTAAAATGGGTATCTTACCTAAAGCAATATACAGATTTAATGCAATCTCCATTTGAATCTCATGGGCTTATTTCCAGGAAATAGAACAAAAAATCTTGAAATTCATATGGAACAGCAAAAGACCTCAAATAGCCAAAGCAATTACGAGAAAAAAGAATACATCTAGAGGGATTACACTCCTAGACACTGAGTTACACTACAAAGTGGTAGTGATCAAAACATTATGGTGCTGGAATAATAACAGAGGCACAAACTAGTGGAATAGAACTGAATCGGCAGAAACTGACCCACTCATATACAGTTAGCTAAATCTACAACAAAGGAGCCAAAAGCATACGCTGGAGAAAGGAAAGTCTCTTCAATAAATGGTGTTGGGATATCTGAACAGCCACACGCAAAAGAATAAAGCTGGTTCACTCTCTAACACCATTAACAAACAATAACTCAAAGTGGACTAGAGACTTGGACATAAGCCTGGAAACCATAAAATTCTTGGAATACAACATGGGAAAGACATTTTATGACATCAGCCTTAGAGAGGCCTTTGGGGACTCAACTCTACCATCAAGGGAAACAAAAAGAAAAATAAACAACTGGGACTGCATTAAACTAAAGAGTGTCTTCACAGTGAAATAAAACATCGAAATAAAAAGATAACCTACTACCTGGGAGAAGATATTTGCATTTCATATTTATGACAAGGGCTTAATATCTAAAATATACAAAAGACTCATAAACCTCAACAACAGGCAATCCAGTTAAAAAACGGGTATAGGAATCGGAGAGACATTTTTCCGAAATGGATATACAGAGGACCAACAGGCATGGGAAAAGATGTTCCCACTTGCTGGCCATCAGGGAAATGCAAATCAAAACAACAATGAGATATCGCCTTACCCTTGAGAGATTGACTGTTATCCAAAATTCTGGCGACAACAAATGTTGACAAGGATGTGGAAAAAAGGAAACACTTTTAAACTGTTGGTGGGAGTGCAAATTGGTGCAACCCCTGTGGAAAACAGTATAAAGATTCCTCAAAATGTTGAATATGGAGATCACATATGATTCCACCATTCCACTTCTGGGTATTTACTTGAAAAGATACAAAAACACTCATTTGCAGAGATGTATGCACCCCCACGCTTATTGCAGCCCTATTCACAATAGCTAAGAACTGGAAACTACCTAAGTGCCCAATGTCAAGTGACTGAAAAAGAAGATGTGGTATGTATATAGAATGAGATACTACACAGCCCTTAGAAGAGATGAAATTTTTGTCATTTGAATCAACATGGATGGCTCTAGAAGGAACTATGCTAAGTGAAATGAGTCAAAAGAAGAAAGATAGATATCAGATGACCTCACATGAGTAGACAAAATAAAGGAACAGGTGAAACAAAACCAACCCTTGGACACTTGCAATAGAACTGAAATTACCAACAGGGAATGGGACAGGGGTCGGGGGAGGGTTGAAAACAAGTGGTGACAGAGCCCACTGGACAATGGTGAAGAACACTTGATGATTTGGTAGAGAGCAGGGTGTGTTGACATACATGTAAGGACTGGAGAAACTGCACATATAGGGAACCTATGCATATGAGTTTATTTTACTGTGTGAAATCAAAGTTACTGCTATTAAAAGAATAAAAACATGTTTGGACATGCAAAAAAAGTGATATTAAAAAACTGTGAATTTGGAAGGATAAGATGGTCCTGAGGCAAGATTCAGTGCTGATATTATTAACAAATATTATGTGATTAGTAGCTTATCATCCCAAGTGTCTAATAACTTATGTGACCCAGCTCATTTCAAAAATTCCATTTGTATATTTACCTTGGGGAGCTTGCCTATATACAGTGATGAATTTGCCTGTGTACTATGATGTCTTTTCAAGAGCAACGTTGAGAATGTAACCCCACATCCCAGATTCTTATGTTTGCACTGTGCCAGATAGGAGTATGTGGCTGTTGTAGGTCATGCATTCTGTAAGGCTGGTGCTGTCTCCATATGCTAGAGCCCTTGGCAACTTGGAAATGAGATGGTGCATGACTGGTCAGCAGGCAAAGATGAATGCTCAACCATTCTCTGAAGTGAACTGTGAAATTCTACTGTTGGAGCTTTAGACTACCTAACGGTCAACTTTCAAGGGGCTGAACAATGTGTTGTTCAAGACTTGAGACTGAGAAGATACTACTGAACAGAAAACTAACACTGTCCCACGGCAACATCTAAGCCATTGTGAGAGAGAAGGATTCGGGGAATGCCCACCCATTATGTGAGGGTACAGGCAGGAAATCAATCTACACAGCCAGCAGGGTCTCAGAACACTCAGGTGACCACGAGATAGATGTCTAACCACCAGGGGTTCCCAAAATATGATCCTGCACCAGCAGCATCAGTTTCACCAGTAAATTTAGAAGAAATGCAAATTCTTAGACCTCATTCCTGACCTACTTTGAGAATCTCTGGGAGTTTGGCCCAGCAGTCTGTGTTTTCATAAGCACTCAGATGACTCTCTGATGTATGCTAAAGTTTGAGAACTACTGAGGCTGGCTGTTAAGCTAAGAACTATCCTAGCTAAAAGCATCCAGCCTCTGTTGCCCTCCTTCCTCCCTTGAAGTCCTCTATATTTACATAATTTAGTTGTTTTCTTTTAATAAGACTCTGAGAAATGGATAAATACCAAGGTCTCATAGGGGCCTGCCTCAGTGATGACCCTGAACTATAGCATTTATCTCAAAATCCAACAAAAGTTTGCACAAGAATATTTATCCCTATGGAATTTTTTACTCTTTTTCAGATTCATTAGTTAGTGTTTTTTTTAGTGTTTTCTGTAGAGCTATAAATAGAACTGATTGCACCTAAAACCCAGTATGAATTAATGGAAATATGGATGAGAACATAAAAAATATAACAGCTATTTGAACACTCTATGTTGTAGGCACTGTACTGTATTTTACACGACTTACTTAATCTAACAACCTTACGCAAAACTCTCATGAACCCATTTCACAGATAATAACATCAGAGTTCAGAGAGGTTGAGTAAATTGTTCCAGGTCAAATAGCATAAAATGAATGCAAGAAATTTGAGTGCAAGAAATTGACTTCAGAGATGAAGTTTTAATCACTATACTACAAGGTCCTCAGCATTAGAATAATCAGCATGCATTGAAAACAGACACATTCATGCCTGGGACCTAGCCCCAGAGAGTCTGACTTTAATGGTCTGGGTTAAAGCCTAGGCAGGGATACCTTTTAAGCAAATAGGTGATTCTACTACAGCCGGTTTAGAAACTCCAGTATATACACAGCATCCATGCTGTGCACAACGGCAGCCGCTAGTTATGTGGTGGCACTGGGTTCTGAATTCAAATCCGTGTGGGTTCGAATTTATTTCAATCATCACCACCCTCTTGGCCACTTTTCTACCATTTTCCTCCAGCACCACCTTATATTCTAAGGAGATTTACAACTTATACAACACACGCAAAGACAAAAATGAAGGTTCTCTTGTTAGCATTCGTTATCTTTTGTTTTCAAGAAATGTTTTTATAATTTCTTAAATAACCCAACGTTTTCTTTTCTTTTTTTCTCTTTCCTAAAGGCTTGGCCTCTGGAAAGTATTCCAAATATAATGACAAAACATTGAGTTTTCCTATGAGCTTATAAATTGAAGTGGTTCTTCTGAGCAAACAAAACCTCTTTTCATCTAAAATTTTAATTGAGACCAATTCAGTGTCCCGGGAATTAGTTCCAGTGTTTGGCTGAGGTTTCTGGCACTGAGCGCTGGCCCTGGCCTCAAGCCTGCTCTGGGTCACCTTACAGCTGCACCTCAGGGCTCTTTGCCAAGAAACTGGTCTCAGGGCAGCAGTGCCCGACAGCTTAGCATCAGAACCTTGAGCCTGGATGCCCAACCTGGCTGAAAACAATTACATGACTGCAGTTCTATTTAACAAACAACTTACCGGAGTCTCCCTGTGTAGCACTGGAGCACTCCGACATTTCAGAGAGAAAACAGGACTCATTTTCATTCGTTTGTCTAGGGGCAGAGAAAGATGTTTTGCAAAATTTCATTTACAACCAGAAAGTTGTGGATGGGTAGAAGCACCACTTAAAAAGAAAAAAATCTGTCACTTCCCTTTGTAGTCAACTTGTTCACAGAACGGGAAGTTTAGGGACTGGTTCACAGCTATCTTGGTGTAGGGACAAGAAGGACCCGGGTTTGAAATCTCGTCTTTGCACTAGCCATGTGGGTTTGGGTAGCTAACTTCCTCTCATTGTGCCTCAGTTTCCTCGTATACAAAATAAAATTTGGGTTCATTAAATGAACTCTAAATCTCAGACCTAAAACTGTATTCTATATATGACTATATATTTATACTCTCTCTACTTTAGTGTAATCATTTGAAACTCATTCTTAAGAGAATGAAATTCTAAAACTCTGAAACTGACATTCAAGATGGGATTTAAGGAAAGGACTTCCAGAGTCTGAGCTGTGAACTGCTATGTAGATCATTTAGTCCCATGTCTTCATTTCATGTCCTCCCTCTTCTCTTTCCTTTTTTACTTTCTTCAACAAATATTTTGAGTTTTTCTATGCACGAGGCACTGAGCTAAGTACCGGGAACCAAGATTGAGATCTTAGCTTCAAAGAACTTCCAGAACAGTAAAGACAGACAAGTAGGACAGGTGCTTAAAATACAACGAGCAGGTACCATGGTGGAGGTGAGCAGATGTCATGGAAGGAGGCTCAGGGGGAGGTGGGAGTTGGAGTGAAGGAAAGGTTCCCGGAAAAATGACATCTACACTTAGGCCAGAAAAGAGGACCACGTTTCTAGGCAGAAAAGTAGTAGGTCCCCTTGACTATCACAGGGGGACTCTGGGACAGCGGGGAGGATTGACCAAGGCCATACAAGCAGCCAGCAGCAGCGCTAGTGGTGGAACCAGAGATTCAAGGTCTAACTCCAAAACTGCAGGTCGGGTTCAATGTCAATGGCATAGATTAATAACTTTTTTTTGACTTTCGACACAAGTGAAACATCCCAGGTCCTGCCTTTGATTGCCACCAACTTAATTCAGATTCTGGATTCTTTTCTGAGTTCTTTAGTCTTACAAACTTCTCTTTCTAGCTCCAGCCTCTTCAGCAGTAGCACATCGACACTACCCCAAATAGGCCTCTCTGCTGAGGCTGAATCACCACCAGTGCCAGAATATTTCTGTTACCGTTGGGTGAAGATGGAGAAAGATCCTAGTTCTGATTGGTTTAGGAGATGAGGCTTGGTTAATGATGGCTCAGTAACAGGTCAGTTATAAGACAAGATGATTATCTTCAAATATTTAAAGGATTGTAGACAGGGTGGGATTTATTTCGTGCGGGTTGAAGAGAAAAAATAAAAACCAAATGAATGCATAAGTTACAAAGAATTGTTTTTTCCCTAAATACGATAAACTTGAGACCAGCTCTGGTAAGGATGGAGTATCCCTGTACCCAAAGCATGGAAAACAAAGGCAGAATGTAGCTTTAACTGTCAAAAGCTATTTAAATATTTAGTTCAGCTTCATCATCGTATCTTCTCCCTCATCTCTTGCCTTTCTTATGTTTTTCAACAAATACTTTCTGTATTTTTCAGCATTGATCTTCAAAAATTTGAACTTCACTGGGATGTTCAAAAGGAATCAACCCTCTAAAAGGCTCTGGATTACAGAGGCCTAATCTAATCTTCCCAGTTCAGAGCTGCTGTGATTCTACATTTTCACAGTCGACCCAGGCGAACTGAGGTACAATTGTTCTAATTTCTTTTTTGTCAGAAATATTTACTCTCAGTTGTAGTTAACTAGCATCTTTAAGCACATTATTTTTACATTTCTAAGCAAAGATCCATTATGTTTGATATTTAAGAAGACAATTTAGTGGATATTTTTCCATTAAGCATTAATATATGTACTGTGAAGTAGTGACGCTGCTCTATTTATGTGAGAAATGGGTGGTTTGGCTTATGTGTAAGGCACATTCCAGACCCACAGATCCAGTCTGCCTTATTTTCAGCATCCTTTGCCTGTGTACATAGTTGACGGTCATACTAAAATCCATCCTTTTATGCCCCAAATAAATTTTCTAAATTCTTCCTTTCTTCTTGTTCCCCTTTGTTTTATATTGTGGAAACTGTGCTGCTGTTTCATTAACCTAAAGAAATGGAGAGAGAGAGAGACAAAGTGAGAGAGAGAGAGAGAGCGAGAGAAGACAGTATAGTCAGTCAGTATTAAAGATATTACTGGCAGTTCTGACAGATGCAATTTAGATTTTGGGAACCCCAAATTATTTTCCGGGAGCAGTGGTAAAGATGATTTAGACTGCTTTTTAAGGCAGACGACTCTTGCCCACAAACTCAAATAAAACAAGGAAGCTGTATTTACCTTCTTCTTGGCTTGCTGCCTATGAACTGTGTTATCCATCAAACCTGCTAAATACAATTTTGTTTTCAATTACTTTTGGGATAATAGATTATCTGAAGTTTAACATAGGTCTGGTGTTTTTTTTTTTTTTTTTTTGAACAACATCATGGCTTTTTCAAAAACAGAACAAAAATGCAAGCCCATTTTCTAAGTGTTCACGTGCTAATAACAGCAAATAACATGAGTTGGCTCTTCCTTTAAAAGCCACGGGCTGGACATGAATTCCTTTAACGTATCGTGCAAAAGAGCTGGCCCTGCACTAGGCCATAGTCTATCTTAGAGAGAGGCTGATGCTCAGCTATACATTAAAAAAAAAAAAGGGTTCCCTGGCTGCTGGTTGTACAGTTGATTGTGCCCCTAGAGGAAAGCTGGGCTGCTAACTCAGTCCCTAGGCGCTCTGGCAAGTGCCGGGGAACAGCCTCTGGGCTCTCTGTGCGCTGCTTGGAGGATGCATGAATCATTTCTCTCCAGGTAATTCTGTGGCGGCTGCCCCTCAAAGAGTTGTAATCCTCTGGCCTCTGCACTCAGTGTACAATGAGAGCTTTATCTGACGGAGGCACGCTGAAGACAGCGCGACCGAAATGACAGGCTGAGCTGGTGGGGTCAGCAGCCAGCAGCCATCTCTTGGCTGATAGATTTTGTTTTCCTTCTGGTTGTTTTTCATCATGAAACCATTTTCACGGATGGTCTTTCTGCCATGAAAGTACAGTAAAAGCAAGGTGCGGGGGGGACACAAGGCAAAAATCCCTGAAGTCACTCCAGGACCGAACCAGGACCCAGGAGGGGTCCAGGGTAGGAGAGGGTAATGGGTCATTTTGCAAGGAAGAAAAGGACAACTGGGAGGGAAAGATGGGACAAAGCCTGCAAAGCAGAGACGCAGAGGACAGAAGCACCTACAGCTGCCCTGCTATACCTCCTTTAATAGTCTCATTTCCGAGTCTGGGCAAATGTGCTTACAAATGAAAGGCAAGAGGAGAGAAGAAAAATGTGCCTTCCATTTCTAACCAACTGGAATCTAATCTTCACAAAGCTCATCCTGTGCTCATGAAGTGGTTATTTTTAGGATTCAAATACAGGCAAATCCTCACCAGCAAACCCCATGTGCTTCTTAGCTGCAAGCACGTTGGGAGCACCCAAATTACTGAGAGCGTGTTGCAATTTCTGAGGACCAACTTGTTGGAGCCTTGAGTGTTAGGAATGGTAGCAATTTAGTAAAATGATACTTATGGCCTTGCCCAACTGTTCCTGAACTCATAAAATGCTTTGTCACATGGAACTGTAATTTTTACATGCTTTAGGCCATATAATGACATTAAGCCATTATTTCTTGTTTTAAACTCAGTGCAAATAAGGATAATTGGTCCCTCTACTCAGTTGATTTCTAAGAACTCTGGACCCCATTGATTTCTGTGCTATCTTAAGGATTAACTCTGGAAATCCTATTCTAAGGAAAGAAGAAAATAATACATGGTTGGGAAGGGGGAGGCAGGAGATGTGTCAGCTCCAACTAGCCCTATATTTTCTTTTGCATCCATCGGCTTCCTAAAATAGTAGACTTTTCACCTTCTTGATTGCAGAGAGCACTTTGTGATCAGAAAAGGATGTTCTTCCAAAATGTGAGGGACGGAGGGAAGTCAAAAAAAGAGGAGGAGGGAGAGTTAGTGGCTTCATAGTTCCTGGGCTGTTTTACAGATTAAAAAAGGCTTGGCACACTGGTGGCTTCGGTGTTAAGTCTGCGGCTACAGTGCAGACCACATAAAGCCTTAGGACCCAGGTTTGTGACCTGGGACCAGGTGCTGGGTGGGAGGAGAACAATCAAAATGAACAAATGAATAAATAAAAATGCTTTTTCCTCCTCTCTCTTCCTTCTTGCCTGCTTGCCTTCATTATTGCCTGCCTCCCTTTCTCTTTAAAAATAAATACATACATACATACATAAGACCAGCTGATACATATTTTGTAAATTCTCTAAAGTCACACAAGACATCAGAAGTCAAGGAAGTATCTTTGAGACCCCAAACCTTGTTTCTACTACCATAAGACAGCGTGGGGGCTCCGAATTCTATAGAGTTCTTCCTCCTTAAGGCTTTTAAAATGCAGAGAAGGAATGCATATTTCAGATCCAAAAGAACATTGAAGGTATTTCTCAGCTATATGCCTTTGAAGGGCAGTGGCACTCTCCCATCTCCCCAACTCCCATCAGGTACTTAGAACCGCTGAAGCTTGCTCGCAGGCCTCCAGCAAGCCTGAGTCTGTGGAGGCCCAGGGCTAACAGTTGCATTCTGTCACAGCTCAGTCAGTCACGACGTGACTCTAGAAGAGGCAGAGGTACACACAGTATGCTGTAGTCTGAGCAAACATTCTATTAAACACAAAGCAATTAGTTCTGTTAAAATGAGTTTTTACAAGCATGTTTAGAGAATGGAGATCATTTCAACGAGCGGTTCAGCTAACAGAATAATAATGCTGACCTCCAGCTGGAAGCCCCACTTTGTCTAGTCTTGCTGTATATCCCATTACTCCTACAGTCCTTCTGTTCCAAAGAGGATGTCTCTCATTGTTCCCACAGATTCCCTCCTTCCGGCCTTCCTGCCCCAGCTGCCACTGAATCCTCAATGCAAAATGCCTTCACTTCTCCCCGCCAACAGATCTTACCCCGTCTTTCAGGGTTCGTCTCAAATGCACCTTTGCTCTGCTGCAGCTCAGCAGTGGCCTGTGAATCCTGCCATCACTCTTCATTTTCATAATTGATTATACTGGAATTTGACTGTGAGCGCTCTGCAAACCCTCATCTCGTCTCTGAACAAATCCCCAGTTGCCAAACTGTACGCGCCTAATGAAGGCAGGCTTCTCCGACACGCCCTGCAAGGACTTCTGCTCATCCACTGCCATGGCTCAAGCAGCTAAGACGTAGGCTATGGGACCGTAGTGGAGGCTGGGGGCAGGGGTGACAGAGAAAACCAAAAAAAAGAACAAAAATAAAGTAACGGTAGAGAGCACCGAAGCAGTGTTTCCTCACTCCAAGTCTTTTGTTTATTTATTTATGTTTTAAACTTTGGCTTCAAACCAGATGTGAGCTGAGGAACATTGTCCTCTGAGACGCAACTAAATGGGCTCAAATCTTATTCCTTTTGTGCAGTGGGTACCCTACATTCCTTCCCAGCTGTTCGGGGATTCTGTAAGGGGTCGGGGAGGTTTACTGTTTCTTTCCCTGACCCCTCTGACTTTGGCTTCTGTAGACTCAGCTCATGGAGGAGCACCTTGCTATCCCGGAGTCCAACAGACCTGGAGCTCAGTTCATTTTTTGTTTGGTTTATTGTTTTTGTTTTATTTATTTTTTTTTTTTTGCTGCTTAGAAGGAAAACCAGAAGTAAGATGAGTGTGCTCTAGGTTTCCAAATATCAACACTTCATTGTGGATACTGTTTGCTTTGGAAGATTTAGAAGAACACTACTTCGTATTAACTATTACATAGTTAATGCCAGCAACTTTGAATTTTCTTTGTCATTTTCTCAGTGATGATAGATCATTTGTGCCCTAAGAAGAAATGAATAAAATCAGATTCATTATTTTTCAGGCATCATAGCCTAGTAATGGTTAATTAAACATAAGGAGTTGAAGCTTATCACAAGCTTACCTCAAATAGGTATGACTATGTTTTGTTTCTTTGGTTCAAATGGAGGCTGCTTTTTGAGAAGGGCCGTATAATAGGGGATGAGTACAGCCTCTGGCATCACTGTGTGGATTTAAATCCTGTCTGACCACTTAGGAGTCATGTGGCTTTGGACAAACTACGACATGTCTCAGTTACAAAAGAGATAACAGTACAGTGTGAAACTCATGTGGATTCAATACGTGTGTTTTTGACACATAGTAAATATTCCATAAGGGATCTTTTTCATTAGGTGCCACACATTTTATGCTAAATATGTATTGTGATGGGTTGAACAGTGTCCCCTTCAAATGTACGTGCTGAAGCCCTGGCCTCTAGAACCGCAGAATGTGACTTATTTGGAAATAGGGTTCTGGGTTTGGTGAATTTTTTTTTAATTTATTTTTTAACCAGATAAGAAAGTAGAGACCTGTAGGAATTAAGTAATTTCTTCAAAGTTATAAAGAGTATGGCAGACCTGGGATTAATAGGCAGATCTTTTGACTCAAAGATCATTCTCCTTCCACTAGAATATATTATCTGTCCCATTAGTTTTCTAAAACCTATAGGGACCAGAGTATTAAGAAATTAAATAACATCTCAAAAGCTCCCCTCATGCGTGAGGGAAAAAATATGTACATACATACATAAAATAAAATCCAAACTTAGGTAGAAACAATTCTGACTTTGGTAACTCTGCTGTCCCGGGAAATAGTCATGGTGTAAAGGCCTCATAAGAACATGCCATGAGTGATTTATATTCTCACGTTGCGGTGTCCTGATTTGAACCAACAGACTGATTATGAAAGGATTGCAACTCGCATTGCTATTGGACCAACCCCAATGTCTAATTTTAGCACAGATCTTGGTCTGGCAGTATTTAGTCCTAGTTAAATAAGCAAAGTGTGTTCTCAATTGCTAAATGATAGCTCTCCATTTCATTTTGTAACTTTTCCATACCCCAAGGCAGGAATCACAAACCAGCTACCTATACAGTTATTTTAAGATACCTCAACAAGGCATTTTTTCCCAACCAGTTTCTTAAGCAAAATAAACAAATACAAACAATGAGGCAATCATTTCTTGAATTATTTACTAAATTAACTCCCAGAAAATACTTAATTCCCTCATGTGAGCCGCTATTTCATTTTTTTTTTTTTTTTTTTTGGTTAAAAACAGACGAGCCCTTAAAGAAAAAGATACCATGCAGTATCAGTTTTTAAATGTCTCAGTGAAAGGTCACATACACATTTCTGCTGCTTCAATGAAAAACAGAAGCCCAAAGCTGACTGATGGGAAAATTTTCTAAGTAGAACTAAGATGATAACTGGGACCTACTTTGCTCTCGAAGTATTTTTGCTACTTCACTAGTTTGTGCTAGAACAGAAGCTTGGTTTGCTGGGTATTCACAGACGAGTTTGAAATGTGAAAACCCCTATGTTCAAAAATTCTTTAATCCAGTAGAAATATTTTAAATGCTTACTACAAACCACAATGTAATCTGCGAGTCAATTCTTTGAATTTTGTTACTCTCTCCACAGAATGGAAAAAGTAAATGAATGAAAATTATTTTTAAAAATCTTCACATCTAAAAGAATAGTTTGAGGTGAGTCAAAAGGTTTTTCCTGCTCGTTTGCCCAGTTCCAGGAATGATAACTCTTTTTGTGGGGTGGGGGGGAAGCCTCCAAAGTTGTTACAAAGGATGCCAGAATTCACATGTATTCCAAAAACAGATTGAGGGTTAGAAAAACAAAAGTCTCTCATTTTCAAAGCAGTTGGAAACCACTAACTTTCTTTTGACTTTCTCCTCTTCAGGAATGGAGGAATAAGAAAAGGGGAATATCCAGAAGTAGAGTGGAAATGATGGTAAAGCACTGAAACCATTTCCCTCAATGGAAAGATACTGGCGAGAGCAAAGCTAGGATGCTATTTCATCTTTGTCCATTCTAACTTAAGTACTGAGTTACAATGCCCTCAAATAAATAAATAAATAAATAAATAAATAAAAGAATAGAACCACGGTAAGGACATTGACTTTATTTCACCTGAATTTCTTCGATTTGTGGTCCCTCAAAAATGACCGGAAGGGCTGGGAGGGCTTCTTAAATAAATGACATTACTTCCTAAACCAAGAAAATATCAAATGCAAAGAGAATCAGTAGGATTTCCAGTCAAGGGGGCACAGTGAATTCATGATTCAGTGCATCCTTCAGCACGTGCTTCAGCTCATCATTGCTGAGCTCAGAAAGCAGGAAACACTTCTTCGTGGACCAGAAAGACAACAAACACAAAGCAGTGAGCTGGGTTAAAACTGTCCATTGGGTCTGGGTCTAGAAACTGACAGTAGCAGCTTGAAATTCTGCTCTAGTGGAATACCCAGGCTATCATGCACATTGAAAGATGGAACCTGAGGTCAGCATTGTCACTGAAAGCCAGGAAGTGAGACAGACCAAGCATTTCCAGAACTTTCCTGTTTTACGCTGAAAATCCCCAATCCTAGGCAATGGTCAATCACTCAACCTTCCCCATGAAAGGAGGCAGAATAAAATGGCTACTGACTGCTGCCAGGAGCCTTGGATTTACAGGAAGCAGAGAACCCAGAAAAACAGAAGGATAAAAGGAAAACATTACTATAGCAATAGAACTGAGATAGCAGTTGGCTCAGTGTCTAGTTAGCAATGTTTCCAGTGTCGATAAGGAGCAGGAGTTCTCTAAAGCTATTCAAGACCTTGTTCTGAACTTGGTGTGGACTGTGGATAAGGAAAGATGGAGCTATTCATCAAACTGAAAATTGGGTAAGAAAGCATGACAATCAAAGTAACTCCCACTCAAAGCGACTGTGCAAATCAAAATTCCAAAACATCTAAAGAAGTTAATGCTAAAAAGGACAGCTGGGAAATATGATGGGTACTGGTACCAGCTTAGCTCTCCTGTTATAAAAATAAACAAAATATATAAAACAATCACTTTCTGAAGTTGAAGGAGAGGCATACAGGACTGTCATCTCTGGGAGAGAGAAAATAAGTAAGACAATTTCCACAAGACTCAGCTTTCTGCCTAGAGGCTCTCTGAGCACTGACTTACAAAGAGGGAGAACTCCACACCATGGCTTCACTGAGCTTAAAGGAGGCTGGCACTCAGGAAGGTGATGGCAATTTGAGAAACAGAGTAGCAGAGAAGAGAAAGGTGTGCAGGTACAGAGCATCAGAGAACTGCACGAAGTCATCTTGAGTGTGTGTTTGAAGACTAAGTCACATATACTTAAGGTGGAACATCCAAAGGGCAACTACTGGGAGAAGATTAGCTCTCAAAAGCACTACGAGGGCTCTGATACTCAGCAACACTTTCAACGGCCTGGGAAGCATTTGAGTTTCAATGGGTAGAGAGTCCTCTTGAACAAGAAAGAATGAGACTCTTTTCCATGGTATTTCTACTTGTCTTCTGACAACTTTTGTCCTGAGTTACCTTTCTGAGGATGTTTACATAGTCAGTAACCTTTGGAAGGTATAACGGTGCCCTCCAGGACAAATCTGCTTCCTGACCAGCATAATTAAGAGAATGGACCTTTCCAGGGCCAAGTTTGGACAGATTTGCTAGCCACTGTCTAATAAAATGGGAGGTTTTCTAGGATCAGGGTTCCTTAGCGGTGACTCAGACCCACCGTGTATGACGCATCTTCTGGGATTCATTCCCCATTGCTCCCATGGGGTTGGGGGGACAAGGGAATCAATGAGGACGTGAAGATCATGATGCCGATTCTGAGCTATAATGTCTTTGTCTGGGACCTGGAGTCTCATCATGGCTTTTGCCAGCATCTCTGCAAACTGTTGCAGGCTCACCTGCTGGTTACGAGTAGAGGTAAAGCAGGGTGTAATCTCAGACACTGGGACTAAGGGGAGACAGACTAAAACAAACATTATCAAGTAAAAGCATATAGTATGTCATCACATGGAAGTAAGTGCAAAGAAGACGAAATAGAGCAGGGGAGCCGGGAGGAATTTCAACTTAAAAGAGTGAGCAAGGAAGGTCTCCTGGAGAAGGGGATTTGAGGGAAAAGCAAAAGAAAGGGAACAGCCTTGTGAAAATCTGAGGCAAGTGGCAGGGTTGTGCCTGGTGCTCAGGAAAACATGAAACAGTGTGGCTGGTGCAGGAAGACCCCAGGCAGAGGAGCAGGAGGGCCGCAGAGTGGTCATGGGAGAAACAGGGAAGACCAAATCGGGCCATGAAAATCTTTGAAGTAGTGGCTTTTACACTCGGTGACATGTGAAGCTTCTGGGGGATTTTCTAGCAAAGAAATGACAGTCTGCTTGGTTTTTCATAGACTCATTCTGGCTATTGAGAGGAGGACATATTGAAGGGGAGCAGAAGCTGAAAGGAGACCAGTTAGGAGGCTCTGTAAGAATTCAGGAGGATAAAAAGACGTGCCCTGGTGGAGCAGCAGTTAGGTCAGTCTCCTCAGAAGGAGCAAGCCACGTACCCCTAGGTTCCAGTGCCGGGTCTGGCGGAAACAACCATGTGACCAACTAAATAAAAATAAAGTGCTTCTTCTTCCTTTCTCTTTCTACCTGCCTGCCCACTGGCCTTCACTTCTGTCTGCACCTTTTCTTAAAAAAAAAAAAAAAAATTTCAGGAGAGAACTGATAGGGGTGGTAGTAGTTTGTGCAAATGAGGATGTCCAATAAAGGGCGGGAATGATGATGCAAGAGAAAGGATAGGAACTGCAGAGACCTGAGCAGCAAGGAAGATTTTCTTCCATAGTCACCAGAAGGAAGGCAGAGAGCGTGGGCATGGATACCAGTGGGTAAGTGTCATTGGTGGTGGGGGGGACTTGGACATTTTTTTCTGATCACCCCTATTTTTCAGGAAGATAGAAAACCAGGGTTGAAAGGGAAAATAGGGGAGAGTATTTGTGGTTTCAGGAGGTGTGAAACAGCAGATTAGGAGAGTAAGAGAATGAATGGATTGGATTTGTCCTGGTGAGTCTTCTCAACCCAAGATACATTTGAAGCATTTTTTTTAAGTATTCTGCTCCTGAATCTATGTTCATGAAAAAAAAGCATTTTGAAGTCAAGTAATTATCAATATATCTATCCATCTTTGTGATGTATCTTCTATTCTGGGGAGGGGAAGGCGAAGGGAGCTGTCCCTTACTCTCTAGCAAGAATCGATTGCCTCGAAAATATACAGGCTGAATGTGAGTGAAGTGTTGGCAGATTTGCAGCTTTCTTGTACTGTCACAGAAAGGAGATTACAGTTTTCTGTTGTGAATTCCTGCTTTATTACAAGATACCCTCATAAGGGAATCAATTATTATAAGTTTAAATGTACTTCTTATTAAGTTTGTTTTCCATTTACATTAAAATTACAGCTGAAGTAAAAATTTTAAGAAATGAATGTCATGGAGGGAAAAATGTTTACTTAAGAGTCTAGAATATTTGAATTTTTTTTTCAATAAGACCATGAATCTTTCTAATGACTACCTGACATGAAAAACTTAGAAAAGTGGCTGATTTTTCATAGCCTGCAAATATCACCTAATAAAATTATCTCAAATAAATAAGGTTATATGTTGTCATAAATATGCCATATATCAAAATGATGAATCTATAAAACTTCTGATGAGGTGACAAGAATTGTTATTTTGTATTTTTTCTATTGACGCAACTCAGGAAAACAGAAAGCAATCTTTGTGTTTTATAAGATATGAGCCATGTGTTGATTCTGCTAACACAACTTGTATTCCTAAAGCTGTGTGTTTGAGAAGAAAGAATTCATACCTCAATTACATTATTGGATTATACTTATATGTATATGCATTATCAGAACTGAAACCTGGTGTTAATGTCTTTTCATTATATATCGCCCTATGATGGGATTGTTAGGTAGGTAGATCTTCACCCCTGAACATGCTGATCCAAAGCACAGGTATCTTTACAACATTCGAAACACATTTTTAACATTACAGGTGTATTGTGTGTGTGTGATGGAAAATTATAAAGAAAATGACATCACTGCCTATACATAATTATAGCTCATGTTTAGGAAGGAGATGTTTAAAAATTGTTTAGACACTAAAGATTCAATACACTCTAAATTTTAGTATAAATACAGCAAAATGAACTCTACTGACTCATTGGTTCCTAGTAAACATTTAGTGTTCTGAAAAAACGTTGACCAGTGACTTTTTTTTTAAAGAGTAAGGAAGGCAGGCAAGAATTAAGGCAGAAAGAGATAAGAGGAAGAAACACTCTATTTACTTTCTTGTTCATTTTCAGTTGTCCCCCTGTCCCTGAGCCTCAGGACTCAAACCCAGGTCCTTGAGTGTGTGGATTGGTCCCCAGACATGGGCTTAACACTTGAGCCACCAGAACCTGCACTTAAAGTCAAAGGGAAACCGTCAGAGTTCTTAGGCAGAACTATTTTCTCTGCTTACTTCAAGCTTTATTTAGTTTTGAGTGGGTTTAGTTTTTCACTATTGAGCAAGGCCCATCCAGCCCTCAGGTAGGTTTGACTTTTTCCAGATGTGCAATCTAAAAAATACTGGTTGAAAATGAATATTATAAATATTCAGAGTGCATCCAATCCATCGGGCCTTTGGGTTATGCCTATAATGAGGGAAGACGTTTCTTTACAGGTTTAAGGCTGCATAACCAAAGCATCTGGAGTCCCTTAAGACTGCATTATAAATCAATGAATTATTATGGGGAGGACTCCAACTTTAACTGAAAAAAATTGGAAAGGACTATTTGTACTTTCACCCCATACTACCTCTTGAAGTAGTGCCAATGATTTTTGCAATTCACATGCTTTATTGTTTATCCTAAATTTGACTTTTCATTCTCACCAGGGATGTAACTCAAACAAGAGCATGTTTTAGTCATAGTCTTGCTATATTTTTGATAAATAGGTTTCAAAAATTCTAAAAAGAGCTTTTTGTGTTATTCATGGTTTTTACTCATTTCAGCAATTCTTGTCCCGCATTTGCACATATAACGGAAAGTTGACCATACTCCAAATTTTGTTCTGCTGCCATCAACCATGTTGAAACCTTCAAGTTTCTCAGGTCTTCGCTTTCTGATAATAGTGTGTCTATTTTGTGTGAGCGTGTAGAAGGGACAGAGTGCCTTACATTGATTATTCAGTTAATCCTAAAGCCTTCTTTGCATCACTGATACAAATCAGAAGCTAGAAAACCTGAGGAATCCTATAGAGCCAGTTCACATGAGCCCTTTTGTATAGTGTGTGTCCGATTCTTCCTCAGGGAAAACGAGTCTGTGTGGGCCTCTGCCTCTGTCTGAGACACTGTCAACGTGTCTCATGGACTGCTGCCACCCAAGGTGGGCAATTCTCCTTATCTCTCTTTCTCTTTCTCTCCTTTTAAAGGAAAGGTGCAGGCAGGAACAAAGTGAGTAGGCAGGCAGGGAGGAGGAAAGAGGAGGAAGAAACATTTATTTTATTTAGTTGTTCACCTACCCTGGGTCCTTGGGATGTGGACTACATCCTGTGGCTTGCTCACTAGGCCACCGGGGCATGCCTATCTAACTGCTGTGTAAGTGCCTACTCAGTACTCAAAGATATTTTACAGCAGGTCCTTGAGTCATGTCCTTTTGTTCAATGTTGTTTCATTCTAACATAAATGAATCCGGTACTTCAACTGACTTTGAACAAAACATTACTTGAAGGCCTGGTTTCCTCATACAGTCTTTCATTTAAAGTCTGTTTCCAAGAAAGTATGACAACGTTGTGAGGACTTACTGTCCTGAAATTATCTTTATCAAATTAATGAATAATTCCCTAGGACAAGAGGTTTGAACTTGACTTCAGAGTTTCCTGCCTTATCCGAAATTCGATGATTTCTACTTGTTTCACTCTCCATCTATAGATTTTAAGAATTCCAAGGAATGTGAATTTCATGTGAATATAGAAAAGTGGCCAATTTGGTCATTTCTAAGGTGTTAAATCTTTCCCTGCAGTAATGGTGATGATTTAAGAACCAGAGTGAAGTAAAATCCTACTAATAGTCATTCTTGATCAATTCTGTCCAATGAAAATAAAATACAAGCCAAAAATACAAACCAAAAAAATGTAATTTAAAATTTTCTGGTAGCCACATTAAAGTAGTAAAGAGAAACAGGTGAAACTAATTTTAATAATATATTTTGACACCGGATGCCCCCAAATATCATTTCAACAACGAATTAATGTACAATGATTGCCAGATAATTTACATTTGTGTGTGTTAAGACTTAAAAATCCATTATGTATTTTACGCGTGTACACCTGAATTCGGACTAACTACCTTTTAAGTGCATAAGAACCACATATGGCTACTTAGTGGCTGTTCTTGAACAGGGTAGTTTTAGAGCTTTGACGCTCAGTGTGCTTTGTGGGCCTGGAGCTTTGGAATCATACAGGAGCTTGTTAATGTCGAAAACCCTTGGCATCAGAATCTGTACTTCAACAAGCACTTGGGTGACCTTTGTGGACATAACATTTAAGAAGTACTTTTCTAGTAGGAGCATCTAAATTCTTCTTCCAGTGAAACTTTGTTTTGAATATCTTAATAACTTACATATTTCTAATTTGAATAAATGTTCTAAGTCAGTATGCTTCCTGGGTCTCCCCTTAGTTTTTCAATAACTTGTTTTTTTTCTTGTTACAGAAGTACAACTTGTTTACATAGCAATGAC
The DNA here is from genome assembly GCA_004363575.1 of Solenodon paradoxus. Classification (NCBI taxonomy): domain Eukaryota; kingdom Metazoa; phylum Chordata; class Mammalia; order Eulipotyphla; family Solenodontidae; genus Solenodon; species Solenodon paradoxus. Next base: position 192,453 of record RJWH01000946.1, read on the forward strand.
TTATTTATATAGAAAAATTGTATATAAAGTCCAACTTGTTTATATGAAGCTACAGATAAGAAAAAAGAAAAAAAATCACTTGTCATCCCACCAACCAGTGATAACTACTATTGCCATTTTGAATGTTTACACTGCTGGTATCAAACGGTTTATTTCTTAACTACATTATGCATAAATAAATTCTTATAATAATTCAAACAGAACTTATATATAACTGGTTTCCCAAATGTAGTCCCCTCCTTAAAAAGGCAAATAATTGTCATTGTGAGTTTGAAGCATATTCTTTCAAATCTTTTTCTAGGCATTTATAAACATCTTACATAACCCACAAACACACATGCACAATGACTTACATGGATGGTACTTGTTTAGTTTTTAGGAAAACAGTACCATATATTGTTTTATGACTTGCCTTTTCACTTAAGAATGTCAGATACATCCTACCATGCATTCAAAACCAATGTTAAAATCTTGAGTAGACTTTTTTTTTAAAGTCAGGTTTGTGAAGTATATACAGTACAATGGTCCCGTATGTTTTGGTGAATGCATCCAGTGGTGTAACCATCGTCACAGACAAGATTTAGGCCAGGTTCATCGTCCTCAAAAACTTCCTCGTGTCCGTGCGTATTTAACGGGCACTTACTCTTTTCCCAGGGTTCGCAGATCTGTCAAAATGATCCCTATGGTTTTACCTTTTCCACATTGGTCACATAAATGAAATCATAATTTGCCTTTTGAATCTGGTTTCTCTCATTTAGCCAAATGCACTTGTGATTTATCCGGATTCTTGCCTGTAAAGGTCATTTGATTCTCTGCAGAGCCAAGCAGTGTTCTGTTCTATGGAGGTACATGGTATGGATGCTTGTGGATTCTTTCACCAGATGAAGGACATTTGAATTCTCTCTGGTTTTGGCAATTACAAAGAAAGTTGCTAATAAACACTGACTTTTGGGAGCCTTGTGAAAGCTGCTGGGCATTCACTGGAGACTTCAGGGAGCTGGGAAGAAGGAATGTGCTTATCCTGGATTTGGAGGCCAGGAGCTAGCTGTGGGAGCTGCAGGGTGCGGAGCCCACAGGCAGAAGAGCCAGCATTCTGAGAGTTGCTGTGTAAAGCTAACTGCAGAGGAGGCTTGGTCTCTCTCTCTCTCTCTCTCTCTCTCTCTCTCTCTCTCTCTCTCATCTGATCTCTGTGATAAAGTCTAGTCTGATGAAGGCGTCAGACTCGGGACTCTGCAACTTCTGTTGCTTGATGTCTGAGGACACCAGTGAGGCCACCAGACCCTGGTGGGGCGGCAGCAATACCAGGTTTGAATCCAGTCTCACCACTGCCTAGCTCATCGCTAACTAGTTCTGGAGACACTTTTCATCTGTGAATTGAGACGAGAGCCCCACCCTTCAGGGTTACCGTGCAGACTGACACGGTAACTTACGGAGCACCTCGCTGCTGCGGTACTTGACACGCAGTAGGTCCCTCTTCATTTCATTGGGAGTATGCGTGGTGGTGAAGCTGTGGGAACTTCAGGGGCTCCTCAGTCTGCCTGGTTCTCTGCTTGGGGTGCCAGCACCTTTTTCTCTGGAGCTTGAGGCTAGCTCACTTTGGGACCTGCTGTCAACTCACACAAGCACACACATCTCTGGAGTTGTGGGTGGAAGCCACGCTAGCTGACAAGAGACCCGCCAGGCTGCACGGGCATTTGAAGACTACAGAACCTAGGGTGACGTTTCACAGTTGGGGCTTTAGAAGGAGCAGGACCCATTCATTTCAATCATTCATTCTCTAAATATCCTGGGAGGTTAAGTGACTTTCTCAGGGTCAGAGTATTGCAATATTTTAAAAGCGTAACTCTGAGCTGGACTTCTCTTTAGCTACTTCACTTTCAGAATTTTGCCCACTTTGCTTTATCCATAAAACGCTTGCTTTATTTCTTCCTTCCTTTTTTTTTTTTTTAAAGAAAGGTGCAGGCAGAAATGGAGAGCAGGTGGGCAGGAAGAGAGAGGAAGAAGCATTTATGAATTTTATTTACATGTTCATCACCCTGGGAGGCAAACCTGGATTCCTGGGATGTATGTGGACTGCATTGGCAGAAGTCTGCAGACTTAACCAAGAAGATATTAGGGCATGCCTTCCTTTTAATATATATATATTTTATATAAAATTTATATATAATGTACTTTTAAAAAGAAGTTAACTAGCACAGCTCTGTGGCTCCAAGTTCTTGCCCAGAGGATTTTGAAATTGAAAGTCCATTTGGAAGAGGAGAGGAGAGACGGGCATGACCATGGCGCTAGAGCCCCTCTTTCTCTCATTTGTCCTTCCCAGAGACTTTCCAAGGTTAATACTACTTGTAGGCTCACTAGAAACATCACTATAACAACCTGATTTTTGACAATTGGCAGCTTAGTGCCTATGTGTGTATTTCAACGTTAAGTTTTAGTTGTCAGGAATCTTTTCTCATTGTCTTAAGCATATCTCAGCCAGTAAAAATAACTTTCCTCCTATGTCAGAAACTTACTCAGAGAAGAAAATAATCAGAAAGTTATTTCTTAAAAAGTCAATAAAATGTAAAAGTTAGATCAAGCATTATGAGTATTTTGTTTTGTAAAGCAAGTTACTTTAAAAAAAATCTGGTGCACCCTGGTAGAGGAGCGGTTACGTCAACCACCTCCCAAGGTCACAGGTCATATACTCCTGGGTGCAATTTCCACGTTCAGGGGGGAAACAACCAATGTGAACAACTGAAATGGAAATAATTCCTCCTCTCTTCCTGCCTATTCATCTTCATTCCTGCCTGCACCTTTCCTTAAAAAAAAACCCCAAAAACAAAAAAAAACCAACTTTTTAAAAGTACAAAATTTAATTCACTAGCAGCAGAAATGGTAAATAATTTCAGAATGGCATGTGCAGTGTGCACACCCATCTCCCACAAGCCTTTCTACTATCTTGAGTTCCTGCTACTCAGAGGATTCATCCTGGACATGAATTCGCAAGACCAGAGGGTTTGACTTCCCATTCCTCTAGCCCTGTACTTAATAGGACAGATGGGTGGTGGTATTACCTAGTATTCCAATTGCAAAGAAGGTGTTATCTCATTAAAATGATGTTAAAAATGGTGCATGGGTTTCACTTAGCTGTGAATTAAATTACTGAGAGCTGCCCTGAAGAGGCAACAGCCATTTTAAGATTTCTCTGAAAAGCACATTTGCAGTTCCAAAAATTGGCTGACCAGTAACAACATTTGAAATACAATCTGTCACAGGTTGGAAAATGGTTGGATATTTTTAAAACTTTCATTTATACAAATTCTTTCAATTGTGCATTAAGCCATAAGCATTTCTTGGTTCCTGACATCTGTTGCATTAACAAAGGCTCAAACGTAACTAGGGCATTTATCATATGAGTTGCTATATATTATTTTTTCAAAACCTTTCCCAGTTATGGGTCTTGAACCCAGGTCCTTGGGCTTTATATGGTCTGCATCTGAGCCACTGAGCCAAGAGATAGGCTCTATTTGCTCACTTTAATTAGTTAAAAAATTATTCATAATAAAAGTAAAATTTGAAAAATTTCAAATAAAATATTTCATTAAAAAACCCTGAAAACCTTCAAACAAAATTTCAAAAATCTTCAAAGAATGAGCTGAGGGCAAAATTAGGAGGCAATCTAAGAACCTCTAATAAAAAGTAAACATTTGAATTTTGAATTGCAATCCATAGCATAGCAAAATGTTGAACATTTGAAATAATGGACCTATTTTGAAGCCTCCAAAATCAATGTTGTTCATAATTAAGAATGTCTTTGAAATGCCTAAGTCTGATTATATTTTAACAAATCCATTGCAATTAATTTAAAAAAAGGAAAATTCATTTTCTGAAGCATCTCTTTTTAGTATGTTTATCTAAGATGTAGCTTAATATAAGGCTCTAAGACATTCTAAGATATTATTGATTAAAGTCAGTTAAAATTTACTCTTTATATATCTCAGTCAACTAATACATTTTCTATAACATCCTTTCATATCTTTTATAAACAAAATAATTTTTAAAGTACAATGGCATGATATAGAGCAATAATTACACTAGACAAATAATAAATGAAAGATGATATGCCTTCTGCTATGTACCTATGAGTTGCACAGAATAATCATTGCAGCAGCTGTCCTTAGAGAACAAAGGAGGATGAGAATGCATAAAGGTGGAGGAAGGCATGGAGATATTTTCTGTTATCTTCTACTGTGTGGTCCTTCCCGGCACTGTTCTTTAAACAAAAAAAGGTCTCCGCAAGGGCAAGTCCTGCTTCAAATGTCCTTTCCCCCTCGTGACGGGAGAATAATGTGTTTGTGTAGTATATGATTACACAGACAAGACTGCAGACACATGTGATTTACCCAGTGATTCTATTCTGCTTCCTTTTAAAGATAAAGAATGCATTTAAGTGGATTGTGTGTGAGACTGTGTAATTCCTTAGAAGGCTCCATTCAAACAGAATAATATTACCGTATTTTAAAACAGGAAGAGCAGAACCATTTCCTAGGTCTGCATTTTCTTTCCAGATCATATCAAGTAATACTTTCATTTATTTTAAAAGCGAGAAATATGAGACAAGTAATTATTTTTAAATAGCTTTAATGTTTCTTTGTATAAGAAAATATCCCCAGAAAACCTTCACTTTTCAAAAAATCTTTACGCACAAAAATAACTGTATCAGATGCAAGAAATAACTGCAAACAACACAACCACCAACACAAGCCGCGCCTAACGGTCGGCCAGGTCAGGGCACCGGTCTCATGAAAACAAGCGGCTCCTGTTCCCAGAACCACACAGTCCCCTGGGGGGAATCTTGTCCTCTCGAACTTGCTGGGTGGCAGAGCTCAGAGGAATTACTCAAACTACGAAAATCCCAAAGCATGGTCACCTAGGGGGAAATGAGGAGACAGATATGACTTGAGCATGATAATTATTTCCTTGTAATAACAGTAACGAAAACAACTTTAAACGATAAAGGTTGTGTGAGTCCACCTTCAACAGGTAGCTAATGGTGTGTATTTCTCAAACGTGGTATTTTGTTAGCTAGGGCAGAAAGTATGCAATGAGAGTTGCATTTACTTTTCAAATTATATTCTCGAAAGCATTTGCATTTATTGATTATAGATACATTTAAGAGGTATTTAAAATAATAAAAATAGCAAATGTGTGTGAACTTATTGTGTGTCAGATACACTGTTGCAGGTACTTCAAATGGTTTATTTCACTTAATCTTCACAATAACCCTATCAGCGCAGCCATTATTATTCCTACTTTACAAATCAAGCACTAAGGCAGAGGAAGTTCAATTATTTGACCATGACCATCGGATAGAATGCAAAACCAGAAAACCTGTCTCCAGAGCTCTTAATGCAGCTCTGAATCTGTAATGCGATAGTCGTGAATTTAAAAACATGTTCCAAATAAAAATGTCTTTACAAAAAACAGGAACCGGGCCATATTTGGCCCATGGCCTAGTATTTGCAAGCTATATGTCAGTTTAACCTAGATTTTTAATTTTCCTGTTGAAATTGGACTTCTGACCCCATTATCACACGGAACTATTCCTCCAAGATTGTAGCTTGTTTCTTCACTGTGAACTCCCTCCCACCTCCCTCTGGTTTCTCCGGGACAGCCTTGAGCCTCGTGACTTCAATTTTGTCCCAGACTCCCTACCGAGGCCTCTCTTCCTGAAGTGAAACCAAGGTGGCTGCCTGAGCCAACAATCTGTGTCCCAGCAGTTAGACGTTACTGCTGATTTCACCAAGAAGACTTCAGGCTGCCGGGTGGTAAGCAAGCCGCTCTCTGTAACCCTTTCCTTGACACTGGAAACATCCAGAGCAGCTGTTCTAAAGTGCTTCCAGGATTCAGACCCCAGATGGACCCACCTACCCTTTGTAGATAACCTTACCACGGATTTAAAATTCATCCAAAGTAGGTTGTCAGATAAAATACAGGGTGTTCAATTAAATTCTGAATTTCAAATAAACAAGGAGTCACATTTTAGTGTAAATTATATCCCAAAGATTGCACTACAGAAATATTTAAATGGTATTTGAAAAAAATAAGAAATAGCAGATTATGTATTAGAGCGTACCAAATCTAGTATAGAACATACTTAATATTAAACAATTATTAACTGTTTGCCTGATCTTCAAAATTGGACTGGGCACCCTGCATTTTACTGGTTAAATCTAATTCAATCCGATTCTCTTCTTTCCATTCCTCCAAAAACCCTTCCTTTTTTCCAGGATTAATTCTCTGACTTGTTATTGATCTTCCTCCTTCAATTCTTTCTTTATCCTACATATTCTTTCGCTTCCACTTTCAAGCATGCTCAGGTCATGCCTATTATTGGTCTGATTTTTACCCTCTGGATACACGTCTTCTGTGAAATCATTTTGCAATTTCTTAAGGAGATGAATTCTATTTCCTCAACTGCCTTTGAATCTGGGCTTGGCCAAGAGCAGGAGGCAGAAGTGCCGGAGTGTCTTAACTCTTCTATGCCTGTGAGAAAGAAAGCACCAGGAGGAGGGTAACAGAAAGTGAAACAGGGTCCAGCCTAGACCAGACTCCGCAGGGGGCTTGCAGAGAAGCCAGGGCAAACCCAGCTGAGGTCAGATGTGAGCTACAATAATTACTATTTAAGATGTTCTGCCCTAGAATGTTTTAGAGCAAAAGCTAACTGAAACACCTACCCCGAGAAAACTCTTCCTGACCCTCCCGCCCCAACTTTCTTGCGCACCTCAAGTGCTGCCAGAGTCCTTTGTTTTGCTTCTGGTCTCTTGCCACATATTCTTGCTCTCTGCACTACTTTTTAAAATGACACCCAAGCCTCCTAATGTTCAGTCCTAGAGCTTCTGCTGTCCTCATCCACTCTGGCCTCTACGACAAATGACAGTGGACAACTGATGTCTCTGTTCAATTCCCACACACACACCTTTGATTGTACTCTGCTATTTTCAATGCCTTCGATTCGTTCATCTACTTCAGGAGCTGATCTTACCATCTTTCCATTTTCATTCTCCCAACAGCAACTACCATGCATTTGACTCACACGTCTTTATCTCGACCCCCAATTCTCCCTTGTACGCTCTCGTTCAGTTGGTTCTCAAACTACAGCACGCACTAGAATCACCCAGAGGGCTCATTGCTGTTCAGTTTCTGGGGCCCCGCTCCTTGAGTTTAAGTCTGGGGTGAGCCTGAGAATCTGCAATGCTGACGCATCCCTTTGAGAACTATTTTAGTTTCATATTTCCAACAATCTAACAGTTTCTAGCCCCTTATCCTTTGGTGCCTCACACATTACATGTGGTCTCAGTTTTAATACTGTCAGCCCTGGGAACCAATTTGGGCTTGCTAACGCAAAACCAAGAATGTATCAGGAAGGGGAGTTCATGGAATCTCTGGGTAGGCTGGAGAACCGTGTTCCAAGTGAAGAAGCAAGCAGAAGAGACCACCTGACAGTAGGAGCACCACCTCAAAGTCAGGAGAAGTAAACAGTGCTTCTTGTGTTACGGAGTCGCTCGATTCAAGGGTCAATGCCAAACAAGTCCCCTCCTCACCCCTTAGTTACTCCAGGTGGTGATCAAAAGGCTTATGGTAGAAACAGCCACGAAGGGCTCCTCTCCCTTTCATGCTATCTTAGTGCAGGCTCTCAACAGGCAGGAGGACGACTACAATATCCTCTAATCTAGCAGGCACTTAAACGAAGTCTTCATTTCCAGGCCCTCCCTACTGCTGATTACTGTACGAGTTTCCTAACTGATCTCCTGGTCTCAGTCTCTGCCTGCCTCTCGTCCTTCCTGTATATCCCGGCTAAGTGCAGACAATTATCATTTCCTGCTCAAAACCCTCGACTCCTCAAGACACGCCTGCCAATTCCAGTCTCCTCGGCAGTCAAAGCCTTCCATAACCTGGTTATAACCAGTTTTTCTGGACTTTCTTCCCTTCTTACATTGTCAACTAATCAAGATGAATAAAGTTTCCTTAAGATAACCTAGTTTTCCTGCTCTAGTGGTTTAATTCCACTTTTTCAACGTCTTCTATGTCTGTCTTTGCTCTCAATATCTAGTTAATACCTATCAGTGTCGTCATCTTTTCTAACCCATGACCAGCCTCCCAGGTTCTTATAAACAATGGCCTATGGTATCCCACACCCTCCTAATCCCTGGTTAAAGACATTACTATCTGCAGCTATTGTTAACTATTGTTTTACGTACATTCTTCATAAGAGTTGCATACATACTATCCTTATCATACTATCATTATATACTTGTATTTTTTACTCTACCAGATTTTAAGAGCTTTAAGAAGTTTTTTTGTGACTGATTTATCTTCCATATTCCGCAGAAACTATTTGAGTGCATCACACAGCAACAATGAACAAAATCTGTTCAACAGATGAATACAGGGATGTTTTCAAGGTGGAACTAATGTTTGGGGCTGGTCTCCTTGGGCTGCGGTGTCAGGAATTTCTGAATTGCTGGACTCCACCTCCATTTTGGTAGGTGGAAGTGGAAGGTGAGTCTAACCCAAAGATGGTCTTGTTGAGCAGAGTCAAATGCCAGGAAGCCAAGGTCATGTAAAAGGTCCAAAGGTCAAACTTGAGATGAAGTGTACAGCTAAGGGTGTAGAATCAGGCAAAGACGCAGAAGGAAGGAAGGAATAGTTTACTAACAGGATGATGGAAGTCTAAGAGGGCAACAATTTTGGGGGTTGGTGCAGATCATCTATGAAGTCAATATGAGTGGTTTGTTAGTAAAATGGATTTGCCGAAGAATCCAAAATTGGGTTGGCAGCCCTTTATCACTTCTGGCAAAGAAGCACATACAGAGAAATAAATTTGTAATAGCAAATATAGTAAAATATAAATAGCCCTGCTGTGAGCGGTAGACTTAATTCGAACTCCATTTTCTTGTTTCTGCCCTGTCACCTTAATTTGTTTTACACATTTGTACCAGTTCATTTCTAAGTTTTAATGTAATTTTTTGATTCCTTTATATAATGGGTAATGAAAAACATATTTTAAGAGATATAAGATCATAGTACCCAATAACAAGTATGAAAACTCAGGAAAAAAATGTTGCTATCTTTTTTACTTTTAATCTACCAACTAGTAAAGTGATAATAAGAACACTGTACCTAATAACCACTAATTTTTCTACCTTTTTCATAATTGTATTTCATATTTTAATGATAAGAAATACATATTTTATTACTGAGTGCTTGGAGGAGCTGAATTCAAACAGCGACTTTGCCTGGAAAGCACTTGTTTGCCCACAACCTGGGAGGCTGGGCTGAGCAGCTCCCTGCCACACACAGTGTTTCCTGTACTAATTAGCAGCAGACACTGTGGCGAAGACTAGTGTCCACATGGAAAGCACAGCAAAATTCACTTCAAATCCTCTTGTAAACGTGGAAGATTCCTCTGCAAGAACAGTAAAATACATTTTGTTATTTTGAACTAAATTAAATGCTGGATAAAGCCTATATTATTCTTCTTGATATGACTGGGGAAAGGATAAACTCTAATATTATTAGTTTCTTTAAAAGTGAATATATTGGCAAGCAACATCGAATAGGAAGATCATTTAGTAGGAGCTATGTGACCTGGATCCCAGTTAATCTACGGGGTCTTAAGCAAGTCATTTGTTCTAAGTCTCATTTTCTTGATCATCACATCTAAAGACTTGAATTTATTTCAATCTTGTGAGGAAGACTACATAGCAATTGCTTGTGGACATTTTGACTTTGTCAGTGTGAGAAGGGAGGGCCTCTGTAATGGTGATTCTGGTAAGAACCAATGGGCTAAATCATTTCTTGGGGTTTTTGCAATTCTAAAAGTCTACTTTGTACAACTAATCAATGGAATTTTAATAGCTACCAGTTTTTAATCATCATTCTCTTTTCATTAATGAATAAATGCAGTTTAGGAAATGCCTCTGAATTATGAATAATAGCTTAGAGCTACAGAGTATTACCATATCCAAGGTAGGAACACATCTAATATAGGTGATTCAATCACACTGACACTATGAGGTAGGTACTTGTATCATCTGTATGTTGGTGTGACAATAGATGTGAGTGGCTGAAAATCATGGGAGACAACATATCATGGAACTTTGAGGCAGGTGCTAGGAGGGCTGGTCTCCTTGGGGGATGAATTCACTCAAGGTGAGGGCAGGAGTTAAGGGGAAGAGAAGGCTCTGTCATGTGCCACAGTCTTTAAAAATTGTTTTCTTCTTTCTTGTATTTACGTTGCTGTATGCCTTTTAGGAACCTGAATTTGCATCTCAGTCTGTGTGTATTTCACACCACATTCATCATAAATTAAGTCTTTAAAGACTCTGAACACGCTCAGTAGAGAAGAGTGGATATTCTAGAATGAAGACCCTGCCCGCTTGTGCAGGAGCTTTCAGACTAAAAACAGTTCCTGCTAATACAGAAGCAGCAGCTTAAGAAAAATGAGTAATGTTTCCCTTTTACTCCACTTTTCAGACTTGGCATGAACCTTTGGCTCACATTTTCATCCTAAGGCTAGGTCTTCTCCATTAAAGTTGAATGGAGAATTAGATTTCCTGCTAATAAAGATGAGGAAAATCTCAGCTCCCTGCTCTCATACATTTATAAAAATTAAAAAAATAAATTACAACTCAATGTCCCAGTTCTGATTTGAAAATATCTGGTGATACCACTGGGTACTCTCTTTTTTTTTTAAGTGTAAAAACACATACACACAAAGACTTCTTATAATCTCTTTTTTTTTTTCTTTAAAGGAAAAGTGCAGGCAGGAATGAAGGTGAATAGGCAACCAGGAAGAGACAGGGGGAAGAAGCATTTATTTATTTGTATTTATTTGTTCATCTTGGTTGTTTCACAAATCCTGGGACATGAAACTAGGTCCTTGGGACGTATGTGGACTATGCCCAGTGGACTTAACCACCAAGCCACTAGCAGACACCTTTCTTATAATCTTCAAAGAATCGGGTGACATGTTATTTACTGACAGGCTGACCTTTACACAAAGAACTTCCACCTTTAGCAATCTGAAACTACTATTACTGATGCCTTCAGAATATCACTGTCTCAGAAAGCAGCATGTTTTGTCCAAGTCATACAGATGTGGCTATATGGACAACATGTGGTCACCAAATGGTGTCGTGCAGAGGGCGGCAGGGGCCGGGCAGGGTGGGGAATTATTTCTGCAGCACTAACCATATGTCTGGTACTGTGAAAAGAAAACCGGAAATTTCAATCATGATTCCTAATGTCAAGAAGTTTACATAATACTTGAGCCAAGAGTCATGTCTTACTGTTTTCTGAATCACCCATAGCATCTATCACAGGACTTGTAGATATCAGCAAGAAGTTAAATAAAGGTGGCTCCTGGTGGCTCAGGCACTGGCTAAGTTGGAGGCTGGGGCACAGACCATGCAAAATCCAAGGGCTGAAGGAACAACCAAAAATAAATAAATGAAAGTGCTTCTTCCTCCTCTCCTTTCCTTCTTTTCTTAAAAAAGTTAAAAAGTTAAAAAAGCCTAGGCTAAAATAAATAATAAAGTTGAAAACAATGTTACAGCAGTCTAGGCTAATAAAGAAACGTTTACTGTAGATGACCAAGCAAACAGGCAGCAGTGGAACTCATGTCACTGCTCTACAAACAAACCTGACTCCTAATTGTACAATATTTTTGTTTTGAGCTGTAGAGACACATGAAGGTCCCTACTCCTACTCACTGAAATCTTTAAGGAAGGAAAGAGCCAGATCAAGTTTCCCTAGAGGTAGGAACTGAATGTCAGGTTTATCCTGGGCTAGGGCATCACGAGTGGCTGAATCCTTCCTGCATCATCTCCCAGAGAGCCATGGAAACTAGATTTGAGTAACTGCTCTTTTAAGCATTCAAATTTATGGACCAACCTGTTACTGAAACTGTTATTCAACCTGTTATTGATCCCTCTTGGATTCTTTGATCTTATATTGTTATCTTTTCATTCATTGATTAAAAAAAAACAAAATTAAGGAGCATCTACTATAGGCCAGAATGTGTTCCTCTCTCTTCCTTCTGATCCCTTTGCGACCTACTTATCTTCTATCCTCCCACTCCCCTTTACCCCTTACTTAGCCCTCAGCTCTAGTCTTTATAAGAACATCTATAGGAATATAAGAATCTATCTATCTAGCATTTATCTTTCAGAAAGTGTATCAGTTGTCTGAAGTTCCCACAGCCTTTAAAATGCTAGTATCTTTCAACTACATCACTTAGAAATCCAGATGGAAGAGGAGGCTAGCGCGTGTGTAAAGTCTTGAACGTCCTTCTACTGCTCCATCTCGGTGATCGCTTCTTCTCATTTTTCCCCGATGGCATCTCTTCCTCTAGGGAGGTATTAGGTTTTGGCAGTTCTTCAATACTCTGAGTCTGTCTTTTCACTCGATACTCTAACCTTATGCAATTTCATCTCCCTGTCTCTATCAATAGTCAAGCTTAAGAATGAATTTCTCTCTATTCTTGTTCTTTCATGTTTTAGACCTTCACTAAGCCTGTTGTCCCTACTTTCATCCAGAGTAACACCTCTTCTTTACGAAAACCTTAGTTTAAACTCATGTTCCTCAAAAAGTCTTCATTCCTCTCCTAGATGAGGTTAGGTAGCTCTCCAGGTGACTTCATTTTACCTTGTCCTTTTCTTTTGCAGTAGTCATCATCTTGAATGATCTGTTTAATGGTTGTCTTGTCCACTAGACCAGGGTTTGTCAGTGATGGCCCCGGGGTCAAATTCAGCTCCCCAGCTGTTTTTTAAATAAAGTTTTATTGGAAACCAGACTCTTTATGTATTGCTGAATGCTTTTGCATTTCAAGGGTAGAGTAGTTAGAGAGAGAACATATGGCCTGAAAAAGTGAAAATGTTTATTATCCACCCCTTTATAGGAAAAGTTTGCCAAACCTTGCGCTAAATTAAAAGCACCGCGAACAATGAAATCTTGCCTGTTGTTCTCACTTCTGTGGCCCCAGCACCTAACATAAAACCTGCACATAAATATTGTTTGACTAACTGTATTTCAGTCTCAAGTTTAAACCCATTTTGCCAATGACACATATGCGATCACGATAATTGGCCTGTGTTTTTAAAAGCATTACAATCACTGCCTATTCAGATAATGATTGTATTCTTGTATTCAAGTGTTCTTGTCCAACGGGGAGAAAAAGAAATTAATCAAATAATACACAAATGAACAAATTATTACACCGAGAGGTAAGCACTCTGGAAAAGAAGAACACAGTACATTTAAAGTATGAAGGAAGAACCATAATCAAATGTAGAATTTGGGAAATCATTCCTGAGGAAGTGACCTTTTACCTGAATTCTACAGGTAGGTTAATAGCAAAAGAGATTAGGGGATTAGATGATTCTCCTTCAGTCTAGAAGGATGTTGGTACTGAGCTTGGAGAACAACTATAATAGCTTCCAGTGCTTTGTCAAAACCTCAGATGCATGGTCTTCTGGTCACAGGTCTGAGAGTTCATATTGTTGGAGCATTTATTTTAACCTTGGGGGTTTCTACTAGATTGCTGTGGCTGAACTAAGAAAGAAGGCATACACAGATATCTACAGAAATTTTGATTCTATGAAAGATGAAGAAGGCTGGTATCTTTCAGAATGCAAAGTGATGTTGGAATGTAAAGAATTCCTTGGGTTGAATTCCACGGAAGCTTTCCACTGACATGTGTTTCTGAATGATGAAACATGAATATTTGGGCTAAGAAACAAAGTTTCTCTTAATAAAACAAATACAAAAAAACAAACAAACAAACAAACTCAACAAACAATAGAGTGAGAGCAAACCAGGCAGAAAGATGATCACAGCTCTCTTCCATGGAGATAAGGAACATAGCATGTACCAGAAAGTGATGTTCTTGTTAAACGATAAACTATATAGGAAGTTCCTTGAAAAGTTAGGATTCAACATGGAGCAAATGCTCAGAGGGATATTTACAGTACTGTAAAACTTGAAACATTCTGTTGTTGGCCAACAAGTGGGAAATGGTAAACTATCATATGTCCACAGAGTATGTTCTGTATCCATTAAAATAATGTATATGAAGAATTTTAATTTGCACGGGAAATGCTTTGGTTATAATGCAAAGTTAAAAAGAAAACCCAGGACACTATCCACTATGAAATATAGTTACACAAACATTTTCTAGAAAAAATATGGACAAAAGTGTTAATCACTTTTGGGTGAGTGTGTTTCATATTTTCTCTATAATTTTCCATATTTTCTATGCTCTGCATTTAAAATCTTTAAAATTGAAAAAGTACATTGTATTAGAGAAGAAGGAAACCTCAGCGTTCATCTTTATCTACATCTCTGAGAACAAAGAGCCTTTCCTAGCCACTGGAATGAGGATATAAAATGAGGATCAAAACCCAGGAGAGTTCACTGTCAGTAACAAAAGCTACTAGTGGAAGTTTTCCTGGAATGTGATTTAAGTTGTGAATATAAAAGTGCAATGGAAAACCACCGAGATATGCTGCTCTATAGAGACACCTTGCTTCTGAGATTCTGTGTCTTGATTATTTAAAATGTGAACCTAATCTAACCGTACTGTTTGTGTGTTTGGTTGCTTCCTGCTTAGCCAAACTCCATCAGCAATGCTCCGCCATCAATTCTAGATAAGTAATTTAAATGGGGGTTCTGGAGACCTCAAGCATCACCTCTAATATTACTCTTTTCAGGCAGCTTCTTTTCTTTTTTCTTCTTCAAACATCATGTTTAATTTATAGGCTCATTGGTTTCTCCCTTAAAACGATTATTGCTAATTTATGGAAGTAGGAAAGTTGAGTTGTTTTTTTAAGTTTTGCTTCTCCCTGTCACTTAGCAGATTGATTAAAAAGATAAGAACAGAGAAATTCAGCTCTCACAACAATGATTAATTTGCTTCCTTTTAGTTTTAGAAAAAGAAAAATTAAACTCATTCTCTGAGCCAAAAAAATATTTTATTAATCTTTCAGGCAATACCTATTTGTATGCCTATTTATGTGCCTGGGTATACCAGGCAGATGCTTATGAATAAATTGGGGAAACCTGCATGAAGTCTTCGGGGAGCGGGTAGAGTTGACAGCAATTGCCACTAGAGTTTGCCATATTTACTTAGGGATTCCAAATCCCTTCTGGGAAGGAATGAGTTTATTTTCCATCATGATTTCATAGAGGCAAGAGACTGGATGAAGTACTGAGTAAAAACTCCCTTTAGAGAAGATCAGGATTTTTCAACTTCAGTGTTATTGGCACTTTGGACTAGAGTTCATTTTGTTGTGGAAGATATCCTATGCATTCTAAGATGTTTAACTGCATCTTTGATCTCTTTCTTATCTAAGATACCTAAGATATGATCATTAGTAATGTCCCATGTTAATGGAGGTGGAGTTAAAATTGCCCTGGTTGAGAACCACTGAAATGAATGCATCAGCCAACCCAACAGTAGTCAAGAAATCTAGAGTTTTATGAAGGTAATGGGATAACACAAAGAATAATTTACCACAAATTTCACTGAATTTACTAGAAAAAAAACACAAGCAGCCAAGTAAGTGAAGAACATATGAACTTGCCACTAGGTCCCGCTTCTCCCTAGGTCAGGGACGAATGAAAATAGGCTGACAAGACAGGCCGTTTCCTATAACAGAGGACTAGTATAGAAAGGATAACTCAGAAGGCAATCCACAGTTGTGAAAGTAATAGAACTGAAGTCAGAAGGCATGGCTTCTCACTGAGCTGTTTCATTTCTTTAGGTCTCAGATTCCTCATCTGTAAAATGGAGGTGTGGTGGGAAGGCAGTAGAGAAGTTTGTAAATAAATCTTCTAATTAGTTTATTATTTTTTTTACCCCTCATCCTGGGTCTTGAACCCAGGTCCATAGGTTTTATACAGCCTTCACCTCAGCCACCTCAGCCACCTCAGCCACAAGGATGCACCTGACTTTAACGTTTTTAATTCAATAAATGTTGAAGGCATATTGTTCTGCACTATCCTTGGAGTTAGTATATAAACGATGAGAAGACACATGGTCCCTTCCTTCAAGGAGAGTACTGTCTATTAGAATGACAGACACAGGAACAAAAGCTTCATTAACCTAGGAGTTATAACAGAAGTATGCACAAAGAGCAATGGAAGTGAAAAAAAAAAAGAACACCTATATCTACCTGGGGAAATCAGGGAAACCTTTCTAAGGGAAGTGGCATTTTAGCTAAAACTTGAAAGATGAAGAATTTTGGCAGGAGACAAGTAGGGAGAAGATATTGCCAGTGGAAAGGCAAATGCATAGAGGTCTGATGGCTTTTCAAAAACAACACCACATTTAAGGAGCCACTAGTCCTTCAGTGATGCTACAGGGTACATGGAAAAGCTGAAATGAAATGGAGTGGGGTCTCTAGGTCGAATCATGAGGTGTGAGGCCATGAAAATTGCCTATCTGTTGTAGGTGACAGATGATAATTGAGAACTTATCTGGGAGACCACGCTTGTGGAAATGTGGAAAGTCAGTTTGGATGGCAGCTGAGTAACAAGACCAATCAAGGCGCTACTGTGACAGTCCCCACAAAGGCCGTGCGTCCTGCAGAAGGACAGTGATTTGTGAGAAAAAACAGGACATATTCAGGAAAGAGAATGGGTAAGACTTGAAGTAATAATGTTGAAGAGATTATAGCAAAGATTTATTAAGCATTTTGCTTAGTTTTTTTTTTTTTTTGGGGGGGGCAATACCTCATTTACTCCTTAATATGCCTAATAAAGACAGGAAACAGTTCAATTTGCTAAAAACTTATTTGCCAAAGAATCACTTTACTATATTTACCAAATACTTGTTTTAGGGAATATTCATCTTGAATATATTTACTAAATGAATTATTTTTAATGAATTAACTGTTGGTTAAATGATTTAGAACCTAAGAATAATTATTCTTATTATTCCCATTTTACTGAAGAGAAAACTAAGTTTCATAGAACTGAAGTTCAAAGTTAGCAAAGGCAAGTCAGGTCTATAGAACTAGAGATTTTAATCTCTGCACAGCCCACAGTATAAAGGAGACGAAATGATCTGGATCATTGTTTCAGCCCCAATACATGATGACATTAATTTTCTTAAATAAGAATTACAACTGAGACAGAGGGGGAGAGAGGTGAAGCAAAAATCAGAATCTCATATAGTGAGAATACCATAGCACTTTCTTAGTTTTCTTCCCTGGGAGCTTTATATTTCACCCTTCAGTCAACTGATTTAGATATAGCAAGACGGTTCGCAGTGCTTTTTTGTGGTCCTGATTTTTCTTAACTACCAGAAATTGCTCTCTCTCTGGAGTCAAATACCATTTACATGCGTGTGACACATAAAATCACTAGTCAACTTTAAACTTCCATCCCAAATATTTGTTTCATCACCAACATAGGTAGTAGTGTTTCTCCGACAATGAGAAAAAAGTCACCATTGTTCTGTTCCTGTGGGTATGAGAACTGTGAAATCTGTTAAACTCAACGCTGATTCTGCTCTGCATGGAAATCACTCGTGGCCTTTCTCGTGTTTGTAATGATCATGATTCTTTGCTGCAGTCTGTGGAGTCCAGTCTAGTATCTGAGTGGAGAGCAGTAATTCTTCTTTGGGGACATTCAGAAATGTATGGCGCAGTTTGGATGATCCCAGGGGCCAGGGATGTCAAACATCCCGCCCAGTGAAGAACTGTTTCAGGGTCAACTCTGACTGTGCGGTCACATCGGACCCTGTGCTTGGTTTATGACTCACGAGTCAACATCTTGAAAATGTTAATACTTTTATGTTTGAATGTGTGTTTTATAAATCAAATACAGCGCTACAACAGGTCATACACACAAGCGAAGGAGGCAATGTGTGTGGTTTTTCCCTTGTCACCCTGTTTGCACACAGTTTTCATGATGCCTCATGAGCACCAGATTCTGGTGGACCTAGGAAGTAGAGAAACTCAAGGGTCACGAAGTAAGTATAAGGCAAGAATGTTACACCTCTGACTGATTCAGTGGAGGTGCTGTCGGCACAGTTCCAAGAGGCTATATTTTCCCACTGAAAAGAGAACTTGTTTCAAGTGCAAAGGGAAGACAGGAATCCTAAGAAATACAAGTGACCTCTGTACCCTATCATAGCCTTCCTTGCTTCTGTGTGCTTCCCTGTGTTACCATCTAGGGAAAGGCAGGGCAACCCATACTTCCCTTTCCTTTCAACCCTTCCTTACTCACGTTAGTAGAAAAGGAAAGAGAAAAATAATAATGGAGTGAGCTTTGTGCATAATTTACATTGTTCTGATAAGCACAAAATACATATGTATGTATAAGCTATAAAATATGAATTACATAATTTTGGTGAGTCCACATATGAGTTAAAGGCTGTTATGTCTGCACTTATAAATGGCAAGGCACAATATAAAGGTGAATGGTAAAATTTACTTTAAAATGTTTAAATTTAAATGTCTCTTACTTAGAATGACATTAGAGAGCAAATAAAAAATACCTGACAAGTCAAGGGATAGATGATAGAAGAAAACAAAGCTTTGTATTTTAGCATATATAATGGTAGCTTGCTCCATGCTTTTTGAATGAGACCCCCTTATTTTTCATTTTGCTCTGGGCCCCAAAATTATGTAGTCTAGCAGAAAAGGGATTAAAAGATAGCATTTAGCTCACAGATCACTGAGAGAGCCAGAGAAGCAGATTTGGATTAGAAATAGCTAGAAACAACATCCAGGAAAAAAGAAACCAGGGGGAACTCTCCTAATATCACAGGACTATTCTAGTGGAGACCCTTTCTGGCACCATGTGCCAGTCACGACCTGTGACTCCAGAAATGAATGCAGAACTCTTTCCCTGTCCCCGAGTATAACCAGCACCTCTACCATGGTGTTTGCCAGAAAATGCCATCATTCTCAGTGCCGCTCAAGCATCATTTTGTGGACGTTCACATCCACATCTTGAATGTGTGCATTCTATCGAGGGCACCTAGGCTCTCTGCACCGATGTGCTGAAGCCAGCCTGTGATTAGCAGCGTCTTCTCCTACTGACTCCATATTCAGTGATGCCACATGGTCGTAAGGACATATTCACACCATGAAAAATGGCCAGTGCTTCAAGTCCCCTTCCCCAGCCATTGTTAACCAATTAAGAACATGCTACTCTCCTCATGCTAGTGTTCTAGCTGCAAGGGAATGTGGAAACTAGTTCATTTTCTAGCTTTGGAAGTCCAGAAAAGCAAGCTAGAAAGGGGTTGGATGAATGCTGAGTAAGCCATCTTAGAATATCCAGCACAAACATACAGTAGCCAAGATACACACCCACAAAGATACCGTATCAACTGCTAAGAGGCGGACTTTAAAAGCAGTTATTGGTACAGAAGGCTGGGCAGGTTTTTACTAAAGACATGACATGGTAAGTACAGGTCAGTGAGTTAGGAGAGCTAGTAAACTGTCACTTGCTATGACTAAAATACATTTCTCAGATACCAGATTATAAACTCTCTAAGGTCAGGGATTAAGTATGTTTTGTTTCTCACCATATCTCAAATAATCTGGCAAATAGTAGTTACTCAACAATAACAACAAAATAAATGCTTTGAAGAGATTAAGCATTGAGTTCAATTTTGACATTTTTCATATTGTATGTAGTAGGTCGGACAATTCCAAATGACTTTGCTGCCTTTAGATGAGTTAAACTTCTAGATGTCAACAGTTTACTTTGACACCTTCATATATATGATCTCACTTGAGCTTATAGCATCATTGAGTAATGAAGACAAGAATTACCATCCATTTCATAGACAAAAAAAAAATTAAAAAATACATAAAGTGATCTGTCCAAATTAATTTAGTTAGTCAGTGATGGTTTAATTTTTTCATTCTCAAATCAAAATTCCAGGGATTTTCTGACTTTAGGAAGAGTTTATTTATAAACACATTTGATAGTGATTAATTAGGCAAGCTGTCAGGTTTTCAATTTAAGCATCAACTTTAAATTACATGCAATGAACACAACATCCTAATTTTATGCTGCAAATGCTTTTTCTTTAGAGCTTTCATTCCTTGGAATTCTAGAAGAATTTGGATCGTGGTTGAAAGTATCTTTTCTTAAAGTAAATGCTATTGATTCAGGAGTTAGTAGGAAAGAAATTTTATTCTAGAAATAGCTAGTCTGTGAAGTCAGCGCTTTTTTTACCTCTTTCTAGTTAAGCCTAGTATAATTTAAAAATTATAGATGTACTTGATTATAATGTACAAGATTCTCAATTTTACCTGAAGAATCATGTGAGTGTTGGGGATGATTGCAAATGGAAGATTTGCAGGCTCTGTCGCTGCAGCAGACCTGGGGGGAGTTCAGACAACCGTGTCGGAGCTGCCAAATGGTCTACGAGCTATGCGTGTGAATGAAGTCTCTGAGATTAGCGCCTCAGAGTCAGTCATCAATAGCTCTACTCCAGAGAATATCAGGCCTTCCATATGATGCGATTCTCTGGTCAGTCAGATGAAGCCCGTCTGCCTGTCAAAAGCAGACCCAAGGTTGGCGGATTCTACACCACAATCAACCTTCGGCAACCTCAGAAGAAGTGGTGGAATATCTAAAATATACAAAAAAGAAACCAAAACCAAAACTTCACAAAACTCAACAACAGAAGAACAGGCAATCCAACCAAAAAATGGGAGGACAAACTGGAGGATGTAAGATGGCCAAAAGGCACATGAAATTATGTTCCCACTCACTGGCTAGGGAAATGCAAATTAAAACAACAATGAGATATCACCTTATACCTGAAAGACAGGCTATTGTCCAAAAGTCTGGAAACAACAAATGCTGGATTTGAGGATGTGGAGAAAAGGGAACAATTTTGCACTGTTGGTGGGAGTGCAAACTGGTACGGCCCCTGTGAACGGTTTGGAGATACGGCAAAAAACTGAATGATCCTGTCATTTTACTTCTGGGCATCTACCCAAAACATACAAAAGCCCCCATCTGCAGAGATGTATGCATCCCCACGTGTATTGCAGCCCTATTCACAATAGCTAAGAACTGGAAATTACCTAAGTGCCCAACATCAGATGAATAGATAAAGAACATGTGGTACATATATACAACGGAATACAACGCAGCCCTTAGAAGAGAGGAAACCCTGTCATTTGAATCAACATGGATGGAACTAGAGGGGATGATGCTAAGTGAAACAAGTCAAAAGAAGAAAGACAGATGCCAGATAACCTTACTCATAGGTGGAATGTGAATAGACAAAATTAAGGAACAGAGGAAACATAACCAACCCTGGAACATTTGCAACAGAACTGAGGTGACCAAAAGGGAATGGGATGGGCGGGGGCAAATGGTGGTGGAGTCCACTGGACAAGAGGGAAGAACACTTGGTGATTTGGTGGTGGGCAGGGTGTGTTTACATATATCTAAGAGATAGGGAACCGACACATAGGAAATTATTTTAATGTGTAGAATAATTACTACAATAAAAATAAATTAATTAAAACAAAAGGGTGATGGAAGTTAAGAGTGGACTTCAACCCAGAAACCAGGTTCTGGACTGCTCAGAGAAAGAATTCAAGGACGAGTCTGAGGAAGGGTTGGGAGTAAAAGAAAGGCTAATTGGCAAGGTGAAAGTACACACTTAAGGGGCATGTGGGCGTTCTCCAAGTTAGAGTAGAGCCTGCTGAGATTTGGAGGCAGTGGCCATATGGTGCCTTTGGGAAGAATTTCATTCATTTAACTCCTCTTTATGAAATTCCTGTAAAATGGGTGGGATTTCTTTGGTAAAGGGAAGGTCTTTTGATTCTAAAGTGGGGGGCAGAGCATTTCAAATCTTCTATGGTATATATGTCTCAGAAGTGTCATGTTTTCCAAGGAGGTAATCCTCTTAATATGCTAAGATGGCAAAGGGACAGAGGTTGGCATCTGAGGTTTGGGATGACTGTGGATCACACTGTGGGCATGTCAGGGACTGTGCTGGCTCAACAGGTACAGACTATTGGTTCACATGGTACAGACTGGTTAGCGAGTGACGTTTACCTTTCATAATCTTGTGACAGGATTTCTTCTTACTGCCAGTAGTTTCTCCTAATTACTGTTGCTAACTAGCCTGCCTCAGCTTTACCCCACAATGTGATTCAGTACAAGCCAAAATATTAAATTTTTTTTAAAAACTGTAGAGACACACAATACCATGAGAATCACTGGTATTGTGTACCTTCAGTTTGTATACACATTTTACCAGAAAATAGTTCCGCATGGTAGTCCTATTTTTACATTGCTTCCATAGCCTTTCAAAATTTGAATCAATTTAAGAGATTTTTGCCTCTAAAAATATTAGGTAATTTCCTGTAGATTAGTAGAAATCTTGCCACCTATGTTTATAATCATACTTAGGTTGAAAACTGCAGGCTAATTTACTGTGGTATCATTCTTAAATCCCTTGGAGCATAAACTCTTATTAGTTTTATGGTATGTAATTTGTAGACAGTTTCTTACCAGTTATCTGTCTCTCTGAGCTTTCTGCTTCTATTTGAAGAACTCTAAATGAGAATCTCTCACACCACTTCAAACATATGGTCACCTATTAATTATGAAAATGTATGTCTATACCTGTATAACATCTACGTGTGAAAAAAAGATCTCTGTTTTGGATGGGCTGAAAACAAAAAGTCCCCATCCAGAGGCACATTTCAGACCTGCAATCCTGATTTCTGTCTGTCTGTTTAAATCTTTGCTGCGAAGATACCCTCACAGATTAAGTAAAAAACATTACATTTCAAAGGCGAGGAAACTGAAGCCCTAAGAAATCTATTACTCGAAGGTCACCCCCAAACGTGATCAAACGAGACAAAAATCTAGCCAAAATAATGGCCAACTCGGCTGCAACTGTTAACATCCGCCCCCATTTTTATCTGATTTCATAACTGCACCCCGACTCACCCATCCTTTTTTATTCTGGGTAAAGTTGTTTTGTCAGTGGTCCGCCCCACCCCCTTTTGCATGTACACCTTTGGGTAATAAAACTTGGCAGAACCTGTTAATGAGTAACACTGGGAGTCCCCATCAAATGCGGTGACACAAGCGGGCTTTTCTTTTTTTTTTTTTTTTTTTTTCGGATCGAACATTTCTGTGAAAGGCTCCGAATCCTACATTCCGCTGCGGGAAGAGAACAGGGGTGGAGGGAGGTCACCCGCAGCGGACAAGTCCTTACAAGCCCACGCGCGCGCCCGGGACGCAACCCGCAGGTCGGAGGGGGAAACCAAGGGAGGCGATTCCAGGGCGCAGGGGCGTGGAGGGGCGGGGAGAAACACCGCGGCGGGAAATCCCTGGGCGCTGCATTTGCCAAAGCCCGGCAGAGCCGAGCAGCGCAGAGCGCGAGTAAATCTCATTAGCGGCCGGGCGCCGGCACTGCCGCAGCGAAGGCGGAGGAGGCGGGGCGGCGGCGGCGCCGCACGTTCGGGCGGGAGCGCCCGGGCGGCCCATTTATAGGCCGAAGCCCGCGCCCGCGCGCCCCCGCCCCTCGCGCCGCCCCCAGGCCCCTCGCGAGCTGCCGCGCGGCCCCGCCCGCCCCCCGCCCTCCGGCGAGGTCGCGGCGGCACAAGAGCCGCGCTCGCCGCCCGACTCCGGCGGGCGGGTGTTCTTACCTGGTGGCACGCCTGCTCCCCGCCTCCTCTGCAGGACGTGAAATGGCGGTCGGCGAGGCGAGCTCGAGCGCCGCTGCTCCGACCAGTCCCTCCTAGCCGCCCTCCTGCGAGTCCCTCGGAGCCCATCCATGACATCGGCGCTCCGGCGGCCCCTCACTCAGGTGGCCGTGCCCATCGGCCGAGTGATCGATTCCCGGCGCGGCTGGCCGCGGGCCGGGCTCTCCGCCAGCCTCCCCCCGCCGCGTGCCCGGGGGCGGGAGAGAAACCCCGCTCGGCCCCCGCCTCGGCGTCCTGCGCGGGTGCCCCTCCCCCAACACTCACCGCCCTCCCCCGCCACGCCCCTCCCCCTGTGGTTGCGTCCGTGACATCATCATCATGGCAACAAGAGCTGCAGCCTGGGACCGAGGAGCCCGCGTGATTCCCGGCGGCCGCGGCAGTGGCGGCAGCACCAGCACCGGCACCAGCACCGGCACCGACGAGAGCGCGAGGGCTCGTCGCCCGCTGCCCGTCGCCCGCTGCTCCTGAGGCGGCGGCAGCAGCAGCGCCCACGCCGCCCCGCCCGCCGCCGCTCGCGGTGCCTGTGTGCGCGAGGAGGGGGACGAGCGAGAGGGGAGGGGGCGCCGCCGCTGCGGAAGGAGCCGCCGCCGCCGCCGGTCGCTGGAGAAGAGGGGGCGGTGGCGGCGAACATGTTCGCAGTGAGGATAGTGACTGCCGACTACTACATGGCCAGCCCGCTGCCGGGGCTGGACATCTGCCAATCCCCCCTCACCCAGGCCCCTGTCAAGAAGGTGCCGGTGGTGCGAGTGTTCGGAGCGACCCCGGCAGGTAAGCGGGCGCGGGGCGCGGGGCGCGGGCGCGGGCGCGGGCGGGAGCCGGCGGGGCGCCGGGGCTGCGCTCCCCGCCGCGCACACGCGCGCACGCCGCCGGCGCCGGCCCAGGCTGTGGGGACCGCCGCGCCTCCCCTGCCCTGCCTTCCGCCTTGCTTGCCGCGCCTCCGGTGCGTGGCCAGAGGCGCAAAAATGTGGGAGCGCGCGAGCGCCCCTCTCCCCCGTCTCACTGCGTGCGGCGGGCGCCCAGTGTTTACTCTGCGTGCGGCGGGCGCGGGCCGGTTCCGCACTCCCGCCTCGCGGGAAGGGCGAGCGGCGAGCACCGCTCTGGCCCCCGAGGTTGGATCGGGTGGGCGCGCCTTGGCCTCGGTGGATGGGTTCGCACGGCCCTAGCCCTGGTCGCCGGTGGACACCCCCTGCGTCGCCCAGGACCCCTTTCTGGAAATGGCTTTCGGGGGAGGGGGGAGTGTCAGTTCTGTTGTCAGTCGCTCCTTGTCGCCTCTTCTTGCCAGCGCTCTCCTCTGCCCCTTCCGGAGAGGCGGTGGGCTGGAGAGTGGCGCCTGGGGCCACCTAATCTTCGACGAGTGACCGTGTGGCTCTGCCGGGAGTGCGGTCGTGACTTCTTCGAGTTTAATGCTTCTCAGTCTGGGGACAGGGCAGCAGCCTCAGGTGCAGTGCTTTTAGGGGAATGTGACCAGGCAAGTAGGAAATGCGTGTTTGTGTTTGCCTGACGGAAAACATCCCACTGAATAGGGTTGGATTTCTTAAGGCCCCCAAGCCGAACTCAGCACTAAAACATTAACACGTTAGTTACATGTTAAACATGAAAACCTGTTAGGTCATAGGACTGCGGTTTAGAGACACGTATATTTAAAAGATAACTATTTTGAAGAATGAGTAGGGTGGGGAGCCAGCAGTGACCAGCGATGTTCTCTAAAGCTCTTGGGAATTTATAATATAAATAGAATAGTGGCCAGATTTACAAGGTGTTTTTAATTGGTTTGCTTTCCTACACGCTTTGAATTGCCTACAGGAAATAATGGAGCTGCCTCCTAGAAAAGGGCCGCTCTTTCCTCTAGCTGTGTATTGTCCTATGGGATTTTAGATAGCATTTCCCACTTGATGCTCCTTGCCTTAATCACCATTCATCTTATTACTACAGATGGTTTCTGGGGACTATCAAGATAATAGCACTTTTCCAAACACAAGCACTCATTCCAAGCAGTTATCTTTTAATGTGAATTCTCTTTGTTAAAAATTTCAGTGTTACTGAGATTTGGCGTTTTTAAAATAGTGGAAAATACTTAGATTATACGACCTTGTAATTTGGAGAATTTGGGTGCTCTTCAGTATTTGTCGAAAGTGTAATACTTGAAACTTAAGAGACTAGAAAGTAGAAGCAGTAACCTGTTCTGAAAGATATTTTTTTGCCCCTTAAATACAGTGGTAATGTCTTTGTTTCTAATTGGAATGTCAATGTAATACATACTGTTTGTTCTCACTTCAGGTGCTGAGAAACAATAAGGTAGTGACGTTCATATTCTTCTCTGTTCAGCTGGATTTTTAAATTGCAAAATGATATGCTAATAGAATATATTGTGGCATTTCTGTATGGCAGTTTGTATGGGTCTGAGTGACTTTTCTAGGCATAAGTGTTTTGTTTTTTTCTTTGCACAAGACATTAAAGATGTATCCCTGAGTGATTTTCAAGTCTGTTTTATAGGATAAGTTTTGTTTGTGGCAGTTAATGGATTTCACTGTGAGCTGGCAGTAATTCTGTTACATGAGAAAATATTCTTTAAAAAGTAAAGAAAATGGTATACTTTTGTGTTTCTTAATGTATTTTAAAAAAACCCAAAAAACCACATGTGAACTCTGGTAAGCAGTATGTATTTCTTCCCTTGTAGACATCTTACAATAGCTTACCAGACCCCGTGCTCCTTAAAAAATAACAATACCCATACTAGATTTTTTAAAAATATACTTTGACATGTATGTTACTGAATAAAAGACTTTTGTATATGCATTGAAAGATATGAATGATATAAAGAAGCCCAACCTTCAAGTCATTAAGGATTATCAGTTGATTTCAGTTACAAATATAACATTTTTTGTTTTCTCAACAGAAGAAAAAATTGGAAGTCACTGGTATATAGATTTCAGAAATCTAACCAACATTTTTAGCATATCAGAACCTCAGTAAAATTAATACTAATGGGAAAGCAAAACTGTAAAATTACTTGTTTCAGAATTCTCTGCCCAAAAAAAACTAGTCCAGTTCACCCTAAAATAAAAGTTGAAAGTAATGACTATGAAAGAAAAGTCTGCATGGTTTAGTCTTGAATGGTAGAATTCTTAATGAAAACGTTGTTGGAAATTACAGACTATTTACTAATAAGTAAAATAAATTAATAAGAAATTGTAACACATAAAAACCCATATTATATAAAGTATTGTAAACTTAAATCTTCCATTAATTTTGGAAGTTCTTAATTCTTTACCTTCGTTTGGAAAAAAATATATTTTTAAATTGAGGTTGCTTTACAATTAAATTATCAGAAGGAATTTTCTCTCAAAGTGGCCATTTCAGATTTATATAATAAATTCTGGAGAGTTTATTTTAATACATTTTTTCTGGTTCACTTTTTCTATGATTGCATTAAAAGTATCTTTCTGCTTTAGAAAACAGTCCAGTTGACTTCCGATTGTTCAGTGTTTTGAGGCATATCTTGAGTAATTTAAGAAATCAGTTAATTTTCTTGAATTTAAAGGTCTCATGTCTTAAGTTGGTGAAACTTGAAAAGGTATGAAATGGCATTTTCACATTTGAATGGTAAATCCTGAAGGACTGATTTAGTCCCTTACTGACTGAGAATAGTGATTCCCGAAAGAATCACTTGAATTTTCTTCATGTGAGTGTTGCAGTTAATTCAAAAAGAAAAGAAAAAAACACTACACAAACCCAAAACTTCTGCTTTTCTTTTACTCATTTTTTAAAAGTCTTGAACATTGTTTTGGCATAACAATGTTAAAAACAGTATAATTTGTTTTAATGTAGGGCAACTAGGTTCTAAATAAAGTACAGAACAACGGTTTTCATTTCATTGTGGATGTAACTGCTCTGAGAATTCACTACAAATGAAACCCTAAGGCTTTGTTGTGAAGACCTGACTCAGGTGGACCTAGGAATGGACCAGTTTCTACATCCCACCATCCCACCTCTTGCTTAGTGTAACTTCTTGTTGAGTTTAGACAGCTCTCTTCAGTTTTCTCAGCACCAGTTTAAACAAAATCATTCCTTCAAAAAGCTTCCCTGCTGAGATGCAGAATAGACGTAAATAAAAGAATGGGGGTGAGACGTTCACAAAGCAAGTAATTAAACAAAATAGGCCAAACAGACTATAGAGGGAGCTGCTTGTCTTGAAGGTTACTGTAAGGAGCTCTGCCAATCTCCACTCTAAATCCCTCCAGCTAGTGAAATTGTAACTATTAAACCTGAAATAAAGTTTTCAACACAATAAATTGATACTGTTGAAATGCTCTATAAAGTTTCATAGCAGCTTAAACTTATTTTGGTTCATTGGTGGGTTTTTATGTTTGAGATGAGTGCAATTTGAAAACTAGTTTTTATTAGCAACTCAGATTATAAATATCTCTTAAAAGATTTATTTATTCTTAGCCATTTTTGTTAAGCGATGTGGTAATACTTTCAGATCACTTAATACCTATTTAATAATTACTAGAACGATTTTTCAAAAGCACTACTGAGATTTAGTGAATCCACAAGCAGTCACTTTTTTAAATAGATACTTGAATCCTTGAGTAGTTAATTTTATTAGATTTTTTTTTTGTATGATACTTGGTTTAAAATCACAAACAGTAAGATCAGAAGAGCAGTGGACACTGTAGACTTTGGTAATATGTGTTCAGTTCATTCAGTGTGCACTTAATGAGAACCTGCTATGAATATTGAGTTCCTTTTTAGATACTGTCCTTAAGAACTGCTTTTGTCCTCCAGAACCTCAGAGTGTAGTGCAGATGATTGACATGTAAACCTAAGTCAAAAGTAGTTTGGTGTAGAATAGAATGTGTATAAGAGTGAATAACCGAGCATTCAAAGGAAGATGACTACAGAGCAGGCAAAAAGGGGAATCAGGGAAGGCTTCCTGAAGGAAGTATGGATTAGTCACTTTAAAGGGATTTTTAAAAGAACTAAAAAATTTGCATAGAGGAACAGATACAAGGTAATTCGCAAATGAAGAGAAACTTACTCTTGGCAGGGCAGCTGGCAAAGTATATCAGAATCCTTGAACAAATTTTTTGACCCGATAGTTGTAGAGTTTTAGGAATTTTATTAACCTGTGAAATGTAGTAAGTCTTTTGGCAAAATCTAGTTATCCTTTGAATCATCTGTTTCTTTTCATTATCCATCACCACCCAAGTGTAAACTGCTAGCATTTTTGGATGCCCTGACAATTGTAGTTCCTAATCTTGGCCTGCTCCAATCCACTCTGTCCCCTTTTAATCTCTTTTCTACGTTGTAATCAGAATGCAAACCTGATTATATCACCCTACTACTTGATATGCTTCAATAGCTTTCCATTGCATTTGGGATAAGTCAAAACTATATGTCTTATGTGGTGGCATCACATATCTTACAAGGTCTTGCACAGTCTGGCCCCTACCTTTCTATCCAGTCATGGCTTGAGCCATGTTCTTCTTGCCTTGTTCTTTGTGTTCCAGCCATAAGGGACTTATTTCAGTTCCTTTTTCTTGCCATGCTCCCTCCCACAATGAGGTCTTTGTACCTGCTGTTCCTTGTGCCTAGAATGTTTTTCCTTTTCCTTTATCTAAACTCAGATACATCTTTCCTCAGGGAAGCCTTCCCTATCAGACTCTCACAATTCCATAAATTCTCCTTCATAGCACTTGCTGTGTTGTAAATTTATATATATTGGAGAGTGTGTTTTTTTACTGATAACCTCCCTATATGTTGGTAATGTGTTCATTTTTGCTCACTCTTATATAGTCAATACTTAGCACAGTGCTTGAAACACAAACATTTATTGCAAGAATTAATCGATAAATCATCAGAGAACCATCCCAAGTGTCCAACAGTTGGGAAATATTTACATAAATTGGGCATATTCATATATAGTAGAATTTGTGTGCCATTCAAATCATGTTTTAGAAGAATGTATCATGGGAAAATGCTATCAGTATATTATGTGAAAAAAATCAGCCTACAAAATAGTCATTTATTAATGCAGAAAAATGCATCACAGTATAAAGATTAGTTATCTTGGAAGACGTGTTTTATATTTTTCAGATTTTCTACATGGAGCACATTAATTTTATAATTTGAAAAAACTTCATATACAAAAATACAGAAAAATTATTCCAGATAGGGTTCAAAGATATAGTAGAAAATACTTGCGGTTCATGTTGGGCTCCGAAATAAGTATCGGCCAAAATATATGATTACATGATCATAGTATTAAACTTGATTATGTAAATTCAATTTAGGAATTGCAGTTCTTCTTTCATTAAAGGAATCCAGTAACTTCTGGTTTTACTATAACCGATTATATGTAAACTGACTTTAATTTTAAAAACTTTTGAAAACTAGCAATGAAATAGAGCAGAGGCCAAAAATGGATTGATTTTTATATATATATATATATATATATATATATGTGTGCGTGTGTGTGTGTGTATGTGTGTGTATATATACATATATATGAACTTAATATATGATAATGGATGCTACTGTACCAATCAGTAGGGAAAAGACCTATATAATAAACAGTGGTGAGATAACTAATTATCTGGAAAAATTAAAAATTGGCTTCTAGATGAGTGAAAAATTTGAATGTAAAAATAAGAAACATAGGATAATTATTTTCATATAATTTAGGTGTGGTCAAGGCCTTTCAAATATAAAATAGAACTGAAGTCATTGCTGAATTTTACAACATAAAATGAAAATCTGTATAGAGAAAAAAATCAAAATTAAAAGAAAAACAAACTAGTAAAAACTTACTTTGTACACTTTTCACAAAGAGCTCATTTCCTCTTAATAAAACAAAGAGTTCCTGGAAGTAATTCAGTGTAAAATATGAGCAAAGAGAATTCATATAAAAAGATGTGCAATTTTATTTTGCAATGAAGAAGTAGGTTGAAGTTGCAACATGCCATTTGTTATCAAACTAGGAAAGATGAATTATATACCGTTTGACTTGGGGAGAATGAGAGGAAGGGGAAGTGGGCATTCTCATATAGCTGGTGGGAATACAAAGCGTTCATATTCTATGGAAAGTAATTTAGAAATTATTTCCAAAATAAAAGCTGCACATATATTCTGACCTAGCAATTTCATTTTAAGTTTTTATTTTCAAAAAGATTTTTATGACATATTCGTGGCAGCACTATTTGTCATTGCAAATGATTGACAACAACCTAAGCATACCTCAGCGAAATAATGATGGTATATCTATTCACTGGAATCCTAGGCAACGCATAACAAACATTGAAGCAGCACTGTGTTGTTACGGCGTCGTAGCTAAGGTGGAGGAAAAGGGAAAGAGAAACAAGACTCCGTTTGTAGTGTGCTGCTGTTGTATGATTTAAAATCTGTTTGTGTATCTGTATCTTTGTCCCTCCCTGGAAGGATCCAGGAGAGTGGTAACTGGTTGCCTCCAGTAAGGGGAACTGGTGCCCTAGAGGACAAAGGTGGGAGACTTTTTTTGAGTATACTGTTCGGTAATTTCTAAATGTTCTTTTTACCATGTGCATGGAATACCTATTCAAAGTTAATTTTTTGGTTTTGTTTTGTTGTGCTTACAGGATTTG
The DNA here is from genome assembly GCA_004363575.1 of Solenodon paradoxus. Classification (NCBI taxonomy): domain Eukaryota; kingdom Metazoa; phylum Chordata; class Mammalia; order Eulipotyphla; family Solenodontidae; genus Solenodon; species Solenodon paradoxus. Next base: position 223,828 of record RJWH01000946.1, read on the forward strand.
GTAAAGAAGAACTAAAAGAAAAAGCCATAGTATATGTAAATAGTTGTTAAATGATCACTGCAATATTGTATTTAATTTTAGGTTTTGCTAGATGTCTTCTATTCAGAGGTTCAGGTTCACTTTCCATGGTTCCCTGGAGGGTGGCCCTCACTTCGCGGGGTCTGAAGGAAGGCTGGGGGATTCCTGTAAGCAAACAGCATGATGAATGACATGCAGATGCTACTCCTTTTGATATTTTAAATGACTGGAGGAGATTGATCCCTACTTGGAATCTGCTTCAACCAGGAGGAGTGTACTGCTGTTTCTTGTGGAGCGGGGATAGGGGACCTCCTACCGGAGTTTGTATTCCAGGTGCTTGCAGGGCATGTCAACCACCACAGGTGCAGCCCACGGCTGAGAGGACTGGGTAGCAGGGATGTTGCCCTGCGGGTCCCAGCTCTAGATCTGCATCTCTGTGTCTGCCTGAATTGTATCATCCTAGCCATGTGCTTCTGATGTGCCGATTCAGCTTGCTGGGAGGTTCCTGCCTGATAATGCATGCAGATTCCACAGAAATGAAGCATAAATGTTATTTTGAAATATTGTCACTGATGTGAAAAGGTTTGGATTTGAAGTGTATTCACATTTTTACAAATTTCATTTAAATTTAAATTTTGCTTCTGTAATTATGTAAAGAAAATGTGCTAATTTTTTCACCAAGCACCACATCAATACCTCCAAATGGCCTACTACTGAGCAGTGTGCTGAACAAATATTTGCACTGTGAAAAAGATTGGAAAGCACTGTTTTAATCACATCCTCTCACTTTATCTATAAGAAAACTGAAAATCTAGAAAGGTAGGCTCAAGGATTCGTTTGTTTATTGTCCTCTAGTTGTTTGATGGGGGACTGGGTCTGAAAACTGGGGATTTGGCTTGCCAGCTTCGCCCCCTCACACTGCTTTCCTCCTCCCAAACCCGAGGGAAAGTTGGAAGAAGGCATTAGTAATAATTGAAAGACAAAAATACAAAGCTCACAGGATTTATAAAAGAACTGTACATGCATAGTGTAGAAATCTTTGAAGGCCTACTTTGTCCTTTAGTTCTTAGAATCTTCCTCTTGATAGATTAGAGTAGGATTCATTTGCCATGATTGTAGCTATTGCCTTTTTTTTAAAAAAAAAAGAATAATAGAAGTCAGTATAGAAAGAGGCTTTAGGACAGATACAAGCAAAAATTAATACTAGAATTATATGTATACAGTTTTCCCTTTTGGGGGAAAAACTATGTTTTAGGAGACTTCAAGTTCCTCTGGTGTTATAATTATGTTTTCTCTGGTCTTTAAATTGGATTAGAATTTGTTCGTCTGAAAATCATCTGAGTGAAAACTTATCTAGTTTTAAATAGGTAGAGTTAAGTGGCTTCAAAGAATGTCCCATTAGCCTTGGATATTTTCAAAGGTATATTAGAAAATTAAGAGAGGGGATGAGGTATGGGTTAATTCACTTGGTACCTGATTGCCATTTTAACGTCTTAGTGACACTAAACACAAGAAGAAATGGTAGACAAGGTGTCTTAAGTGACTGTTCAAATGTAAAACACAAGTAAAAGTAGTTCCCTCTGAATGACAGTCTATTTAACCATTGAGTATGTGGTTTTTTTGTCTTGGAGTTTTTTGTTTTGTTTTGTTTTGAGGGTTTTGTTTTTTTTATCATTTCTTTTAAGTTTCCCAGATGATCATCTGTTTTTTTTCCAGTTGTGTAGATTTATAAATATTTTAATTTTTAAATGAAAAATTTGTGTTGTTTAATTAGTATTGGCAAACTGGACTGTTTTCTGCAGCAGAAATTGAATATTTTCCTAGGGAATTAAGTTGTGAGAAAAAAAGGACATTGGAAAATGTAGTGTTTTTTTGCCCAATTCTGTTTTCTTTTTTGATGATAGTTATGGGAAATACTAAGAATTCGAGGTCAATTTCCTTGGAGGGAAGTTATTCAATTTTCTTTGGGTTGAGAGAGCATTTACTATATAAACACTTGAAAAAAATAAAAGAAAGTGTGCTGCCTCAAGAATGCTTGTGCAATATTTAACAATATAGCAAGAGTTTTCTATTTTCTTCTATTTATTATAATTTCCAAGGAAGTATAGCAGTAATTAAAAGAAATTTATTTTTGCATATACTTTTATACTTCAAAAGTAATTTCTATATTAAATTAGATTTTGTTTGAGATGGTGAAATGAAAGACTTTGTAAGGATACATGTTGATATGTGGGAAAAAAAATGTAAAGTTAAAACATGTTGGCATACTCCTAGTTTCTCAGAACAAGAAAATGACTAATCTAAATTTCATTTCAGAATAAAAACCAAGACAAGCCACATAAAAGCAACCTAAAAATTAAACTGTCATCATATTATTTGTTTTAAAACTATGGAATAATATATCTGAGGAAGATTTCTCTCAAAATTGTTTTTCTCAATTTCAAGTAAGTAATTCATTTTGGTTAATATATTGGGGATGAGGGGGCGGGGGGAGCCTTGACATTGAAGTTGGTAAATCCTACTCATCCTTAAAATAGCTCAAATATCAACCTCTCAAAAACCTTCTGTGATTCCTTTGCCCACTCCCCCAAAATTACCTCCTTTGTTTCCCATAACCTGAGCCGGTGTGCTTTGTTGTTCAAGGATTTCCTACTACACTGAGTGTTGTGTCTGTCTGTAGAACAGTCACATGACACTGCCCTCCTGTGCCTCCCCTGTCTCCTCACACTTCTGCTGCTGCTGAGACCTTGGGCAACTTACTTTACTTCTCTGAGCCTTAATTTCCTCCTCTGTAAAATGAGTTTTAATAATCGTTACTACATAGGCATTATGACTGAATAAGATAACCAGCACATGTCTGGCATATAGAGTATCATAAGCATTTCTTTGCCCTTCTATCTCCAAAATCTGCCAAGCTATTTCATAATGTAATTCAGGCTTCAAAATGTTTCAATTGGATTGAAATGAAAAATGGAATTTTGTAGCATTTATTCATTCCTCACAGTAGAATAAACTTAAGTACCTGCACATTGTGGCGTAAGATGTTTTACAGTTGGTTACTGACTCATGTCTACAGGTTAGGTAACTACTTGCTTAAGATACTTTTCTTTTAAATGAACTTTTAATAAGAACCCCACTCAGGCCTGATTTTTCTTTTTTTTTTTTTTTAAACTGTAGATAGAAAAGTATACAGGTCTGACCTTGCCTTGAAAAAGAATAGTGTTGAGTTCTTGGAGTAATGAAAGTTTTTCAGTACTACAGATTAGGTTAAGTATATTTTTTGTGAAAGAGCCTTATTTTCCAAAGCCATCTGTAGTACCTTTTTTTTTTTTTTTAAAATGATTGGTAAAACATGTTGAAAATGTATGTCACAGTAAAGGTGACAATAAACTTTATTGCTCTCTTGTTCCTATTGTTTTTTAAATTCATAGCATATGTGAAAATGGAAACTTTTGGTTTTTAAATTTATTTAAGATACTGGAATGAAACCAAATGAATTAATTTTTGCCTGGTGTTTCAATTCTCTTCATATGTAGTTTTTCTACATATATTGTTTGGTTTTGTTTTATTGTCTTTTAATTTTTTTCACAATGCCTTTAAAAAGATTTTCAAATTAATTTTAATGAATCATACCTTGATCGTTGATGCTTAGTGATTTAAAAATAGAATCCAGGTTAATTTGAAGACCTTAATTTTACAGCATTTTACAAATTGAAGTTACAGAAAATCCTTTTGAGTCCTGTGTGCCTACTCAAAGTATTTACTCTTCATGACAACTCTGATACACTAAGGTACTATTATTCCCATTTTGCAGATGAGGAAATAAGGACAAAAATCTGTTTGGGAGGGGCTTCCTAAGCGTGATGTTAATTAATGTTAATTACCTAAACTTATTCAGCATGCTTACCCCAAAGTTTATGAGATTAAAATGAAGGAACATTTATTAGGGCATTAACTGCCTAAGGGAGGAAGTAGAGAAGCAAATTCTGAAGTGTATGTCTCCTAACACTTCAAGAATTTGATACTAGTCATTACTGAGACATGACAGTGACCATCAATATATTGTTACTCACTTTTTTCTCATATACCCTAGTACTCTGTACTGACCCATTTTTTTCCTGAATAATATTAATGTTTTCTCTCAAATTAATTTTCTCTGTTTGGACTGAGTTATTTTGTTTCCAATATATGTTTATAAGGTAATATCAAATCTGATGCAAAAATTTTTTAAGTTTAATTTAACAAGTAATATATGAATGTATTCTCATTGTGAAATTTAAAAAGCAAATGCAAACAGAAAAATTTTCTGTGAATGCCAGTCCTATTCCCCTTCCAACCTTGATCAGTTTTTGCCTGACAAATTGCCATAAAGCTTGATCTAAAACAATAGCCATTTCTTAGCCTAGGTTCTAGGATAAGCTCAGTTAGCAATTCTGCTCCATCTCCGGCTGGGTTTGCTTCTGTGACTGCAATCAGCTGACAGGTCAGCTGGAAGCTGGGTGGTCTAGGATGGCTTCGCTCATGGTTATTGGTGTTGGCCGTTAGCTGGGGTGGTGGATGACCATGTGTCTCCAGCAGACAAGCCTGCATTTGGAGACAGTATGGGTTTACAGGAGCAGCAAGTGATGGCAAGCCGCATGTATTTTCTCTAGTACTATAGACCAAAACAAATCACATGGACAAAACCATTGTCAGTTCGGGAGGGGTTTCCTATGTGTGTGACTCATTAGGAGACTTGCTGCAGCAATCGGCTACCTCTGTTGCTGTTGGACTCCTTTTTCAGGAAACATTGCAGCGTGATAGTGCCCTGCTCTTGAAAAAGTACAGTGTTTATGGAAGCTGTTTATTCAGCAGTCAGATAAATCTGATTAGTTCTTTATTCTTGTTTTATTCCATTCTCATTGTCTTTCTCTGCATGGTTCCTGATGCCATGTAAAAGCAAGTATATTTTTGAGTGCCCACTAAGTGCACAGTAAGGCTCATGACTAGAGGCAGGCAGAGCGAGGCTACCCTGTTCATCATCTAAGTTTCTTAAACCTGACTACCTATTTGCTCATATGAACAGGCTATTAAAACAATTTTTTGAAATGATCAACAGCCCACATTGGACTGAATAAATCTTGTCTGCTACATTTTTTAAATGTCTTAGGAAGATTTCTTCAAGTGAGAAAAAACTGTAATACAGTTTCAGTCTGTACTCCCACCAGCAACATGAGACTTTTCCCATCGCTTTGCCAAGATTATGTTCTCAAATGTTTTGATCTTTGCCAATATAATAGATAAAAACATGGAGCTAAATGTAGTTTTAATTTCTTTATTATGTATGAGATTGAGTATCTTTCCGTATGCTTGAGAACCATTTGTATTTCCATTTCAGCGCTCCACTAGTTTATCTTTTACCAATTTTCCTATTACGAGTCTTGATTTTTTTCTTATGGATTGCAAGGAGCTCTTCAAATATTAGGAAAATTGATCTCATGAACAGTGCAAATATTTTCCCCATTTATTCTTATGGTAAATATCTTTTTTTAAATAATGTTTTTTCATTTTATAAAGAACTTCAACATCTTAAATGAGGCTTTTATATAACATTTAGTTGAAGTTGGGGTTAAATATTAGGTATGGGAATTTCTGAAAGAAAAGGATCCTGACTTTAGCATGTCTTAGAGAATTAACTAAACTTCTGTGACTTGAACAGTTTCAAAAGGATCCTATCTTTGAGTTAAGTTTTTCCTTTCTAGGTTTGATTCTGTGAGAGACCACTCCTTTTGACAGACCTATCTAATAATTAGGATCATCTTTTGGAAGGCTGTTTTTAGATGATTAGGCTGTATACCATAGGTGGAAGATATTGTTACTTTCACTAAGTTAATATTCTTGCTCAGTCTTATCTTTTCCTTTTGTGTATGTATGTAAAATGTGTACAATACGTAAATATACATAAATATGCATATAGAGGTAGTGATTCAAGCAATGCTCTGAATCATATGTAACCCTTTAACTATTCTGCCAGCCTTTACCTAGCCTACCTTAGTTATACTAGGGTGACTAAATTAGGTTAGCTTTTATCCATTAGATCACATAGGAGAAAGATGAGCAGACTGCAACCTTTTTAAAGAAAGCAATAAAGCTACCACCACCCAAATAATTCCATGTATTTTTAATAAGATTGTGGGGAACTAGGAAGAGGGCGGCCGAGGAATCTATGACACCCCACCCCCACCCCCCCACCCCCACCCCGCCATGCAGCAGCTGATACTTTTTCCTTCACTTCTGTATAAACAGGGATTAGAAAACTTCAGGCCTGGACAGATTAGTGTGTTTTGAGCCTTTTAATGTGGTCTTCAAAAGTTTTGAAAATGGGTAAACCCTTTCTTGCATATGTAATTTCGTCCAGCAACATCAAAAAAAGCAAAAACAAAAAACCCCCCAGGAATTCTTAAGTGATTTATAGTGAGAAATGGTAGAAAATCAGTTTCATCGTGTTTTAGATTATTTGTAATTTTTCAGTTATTTGTGTTTTTTAGAATATGTTGTATCATCAGTACCTTTATAAATGTTTCACTGACCAGTTTTCCATTTACTTGATACCAATTGGTAACATGCTATTCTTGATCCTTTTAAAATAATTTTTAACATTTGTGAGGTTGTAGTACATCTCACAGTATGTACATTTAGTACCACAATTTTCTATCTAAAAAGCTGACAGCACATCTCACAGCAGATAACTTCCTCAAGAAAATCTATGCTTACTTCATGATTTTTCATTCTCTATATACTTACTATTTAAAAATCTAATCTGTTATGGAATGAGATTATTTCCCAATATATTTGTTCTTCATTTTTGCTTTGCTCTGGTCTCTAATTATCTTAACTTTGTATATTTTGATATTGTGTTATTTAGCACACAAAGCTTCATAACTGAGGTGTCTCAATAGAGGTGCTTTTCGAACTATTTGACGAGAATCAATTTTTTTCTGATATTTGAAATTTATTAAAGTGAGTTACAGGAAAACTGAAAAACAAAAAATGAAGCACAGCTTCCTTTTATTATTATGATACTAATATTAAACAGGTTTAGAATTCCCATCGGATTGGTATGAGTTTCTAAATGTCTGCTTTCAAGTTTTATATACAACAACTAGTTTGTAGACCAGTCTGTTGGATCTTTTTAGCAGTCTGAAGAGATCCTTTCATTCTTTTCTTCTTAAATCCTTCTTGTCCCGTGTCAAAATTGTTATTCCTGTTTTCTTCAAGCTTGACACTTTTTATGATAAATCATTGTCAATATTTGATCCCTTTAAACCCCATTCAAGGCTCTTTGCATAAGGGTTTAAGATAATAAAATGGTTAAAATTGATGTCTTTGATTTTTAATCTTTTAATTTTCTACCTTTTAGTAAATTTGTTTTATTCTTTCTGTTGGTTTTTGGTTTTCAAAGCATAGACATTTATGTGCTTTTTTTGAAAACAAAAATGATTTTTAAGAGCATATATACAGAAATGTAGTTGTAATTATAAAATTCAAAGGCAGAACAAAATTTCTATTTATGTAATAGAACGAGTTTGACTTATTTTCATTTTTTAACTCTGCTTCCTAAGTTAAATTTTTAAGACCAACTTATAAACGTTAAATGTTTGTCTTTCAGAAATGTTTTGACATATCCTCTAAATTTCAATAGAGCAATTGGGACAACTCCATGTTGCTTTGATGTCACCACTCAATCTATTTCTATCACATCATTTATACTCTTTTTAATTTCAGTTTTGATTTTTTTTTTGTTGCTGTTGCCTTAGGTACATTTTCAGGTACTATTTTTCAGGAGATAGTGGTGTGGTTTACTTTTCTGAACCCTTGAATATCCGAAAAGGAATATTTGTTGCATTTACATGTTAATCACAAAATGACTCAATATGGTATTCTGTCCCAAGCTTTCCCTTTAAAGTTCTCTAAATTCTGGTGTCTTTTAGTTTTGACTAGAGACCAGAAAATCATTTTGATGCTGGTGCTTTTTATTTTGGCATAAATCTTTGTTGTGCTTATGATTATTGCCTCTATTCCGTTTGTTTTCCTTTTTTTTTTTAAAGAACTATCCCATTAGAAAGTTAATATCGGTGACTTGTTTCTGTTAGACCAGACTTTGTCTCACTGTAAAGAATAGGATTACATATCTTAAATATTTTAATGAAACACCGCCATCATTATTGTAGCTCAGTAATTGGGTTGTCTCTTAGAATTAGTTGTACACCATATTTAATTGGTAGCAATATTTCTTAATCATGTAAAAACTAATGATGTTTTATAATCATTAGCATCTTAGATTCAATGAAATATATTAATAGATGTTTAACTCAGTATCATTCTAAATAAATTGAACCTCCCTATTGTGAATAAAGAGTTAATAATAGCTTTTCTTTTCTCTGCACAATTTTGGCCTTGGATTAACTTACTAGCATTTACCTGGAAACCTGATAAAAATAGAATGTCAGTTGTGTAACCAAGTCCCATTGCTTTTCATAAAAATGACTCATGATTAGTGATTACATATGCACAGGGAGGATTGTGAATGAGCCGTAGTACCTATGGGAGGCTGCAACTTCTGCTTCCCTGAGTGTGAGAACTCTTGTAGTTGATCAAGTCTCTTGTGAGGCTCAGGAAGCGATGTTTTGGGGGCTGCAGATATGCTGGTTGCTATTTGGTTTTTCTAAGGTAGGGCAGCTGCTACAGTGATCCTTGTGACCTCATTATCTTACCATTTGACCTGCCACTTGGTGGGAGAGGCTGTAGAGAGAGTACTGTGAAGACTTCTGAGAAAAACTGCCTGACACTGCCTTGCTGGCATTTCAATTTTTGGTGTATATTCTGCTAAGTATAACCAATATATAGGGTGGCCTGTTTGGGTCACGTGAGTCTAAATATCTAGTTGGGCCTATGGTAAATTATATAATTTAATTTTTTATATTTGCTGAGTGAATCTATTCTTTATAAGAATTTTAAGACAAATATGTAATAAATACGAGAATATTTGTAATATGCATAGAGTAAGGAATAAAGTTAACAAACATCTACTTACCCATCGTAAGAAATAGAACATTGCAGATACCTTTAAGTTCCCTATTACTGTACTCACCTAACTTTGGCTCCTAATTCTGGTTAATCATTTTCTTACTTTTCTTTATAGTTTTACCTCATGTGTATATGCCTAAACTATATATTATTTTATCTTTTTGAAACTATTTTTGTGTAATTATTCTGATTTTTTTCCCCCCCATTATGTTTTTGGGACTCATCCATGTTGAGCTATATAGCTGCAGTTCATTCATTTTCACTGCTTTCTAGTATTGTATTACGATTATACCACAATTTTATTTATTCATTCCCCTGTCTGCACATTCCTGTTTTCTATCCCTAGTTACAAATAATGCTGATTTGAAAATGTTGTGTATGTCTTCTAGTATATGTCTGTAAGATTTTGTCATGGTTGAAGTAGGGATGGAATTGTTGGTTAGGGTGTGCACATCTCTATTTCAGTGTCAAATTGTTTTCCAAAGTGGTTCAGCTGAGCTGTACTCCTACCAGCAGTCAATGAGCATTGCTTATGTTCACATCTTCATCAGCATTTAGAATTGTCAAGACTACCTAAGTCTGAAATTAATTCTTACAGGATTAAATGAGACTGCATATGTTCTCTATCTAGTAATAGGTTGAATTTTTCCATGTTTATCACCTGCTTGTCCTAGCAAATACTGAGAGACGTGTTGAGGAGTTCGATCTTATGGATTTGTCTGTTTCTCTTTCAGTCTTAACAGCTTTTGCTTCATGTATTTTTAAACTGTTAGGTTCTACATATTTAGGTTTATTATGTTTTCGTGGTGAAATGACCTCTTTATTCCTGGTAATTTTCCTTGTTCTGCAGTCTTCCTTGTCTATTATTAATACAACAACCCCAGCTTTCTCTGGATTGACAATGTTATCTTGTCGTTAATTGTGATTTAATTTTTTACACTCATTTTTAATATTTGCTGAATGTGTCCGTATTTTGTATATCTGAGATTTTACCTTTTTGCAAGATGGCAAGTTAATGTGCCACACATTTTATAGATTCTGGCAACAGATAAGAGATTGCTGCGTCTCTATTGTCTGTGGAACTGAGGAGATGGTTTCAGGCCACGTATTGAGAGGCAGGTTCAAAGAGGGCTGCCCCAACAGAGACCTATAGAGAATTATCTCCCAGCACATCTTTTCCCTCTTTTAACTTTCAGTTCATCTATTTTTTTTATACTTAAAATGGATTTCTTATAGATAGTAGGTAGTTGGGGTTTATTTGTTTATCCGGTTTCATAGTCCCTTTTAGTTGGTGTGTTTAGATTGTATACGTTTCATGTAATTAGCGACATCATTGAACTAAAACTTAACCACTGTGCTAGAAATTTTTTATTACTCTGTTCTTTGCTTGTTTTTTTCTTTTAGGTTACTTGAATATCTTAGATTTCAATTCTCTCCACTATTTATTTATACCTCTTTTTGAAATTATTTTAATAATAGCCCTGGGGTTTATAATATAGATTCGCAGCTAATAACAGTCATGTAATAGTAATAGCTTCATATGTACTCTAAAGACTTTGCAGTTGTTTATTCCCAATTCTTTCTGCTCATCTATTGTTCTTTTTTCTCATACATTTTTTAATATATGCTGTCAACACACGATCTACATTGCTACTGTTTTTGCTTTAGTCAGTCCTCTTAAAGCAATTACAATTAAGAAATATATGAAATTTCATGTTTATTTTTGTTAATGTCATTTCTACTGTTGTTGATTTCTTTGTGTGAATCTAAGCTTATATCTGGTCTCATATTCCATTTGTCCTTTAACATTTTGTAAGCAAATTTAGTGGTACTGAATTATCTCAGTTTTTGTTTTTCTGAGGGAGGCTTTTAATTTTTTCTTTATTTTTATAAAATATTTTTGCTGAGTATAGAATTGTGGATTGTCTTTGCTTTTCTTTAGCACTTACAAGATGTCAGTTTTGTTGTCTGGCTTGCATCATTTTGTTGTAATTCTTATCTTTGATTTGTCATGTAAGTAAAGTGCCTGTTGGGGTGGGAGGGCTCATGCTAAGATTTTCTCTGTGTTTAGAATTTATGTATCTTTACCTTTGAATATGATGTATCTGTTTTGTTTGATGTTCTCCAAACATCTTGATTCTATAATTTGATATCTTTAATTTGGAAAATTGTCAGCCATTATCTCTTTATGTATTCCTTTTGACTGTTTCTCTCTTTCTGATTTCAGTTGCTTGTGTGTTAGACTATATGAAAGTATCTCATAGCTTTTGTATGACACACACTTTTCCCTCGACATGATGTGATGTATCTTTTAGGGAGAATTTCTTAATGTAATGACTGTTGTTATTCCTGAAGTATTGATATTTCATAAGTTAAAGCTATGTAGAGGCGTGTACTTCTTGATATGTACTGAGACCTTTCAGATTATTTGTAAAATATAAGTTTGTATTTTTTTTGTCTCAACTAGAAGCTGATTTGGGAACCATGAGATAATGAACCATAATTGTGGTTATTTTGAAGATAGAATATAATGTAGTAATTCTGTGATTTATGGATTAATCTGCTTTTAGTTTTTTGTTAAACTACCTTGTTTTTTAAATATCACTGATCACTAAATTCATTAGATTTTCATTTTTTCATGCTTCATTTATTAGATTACATATTTGGGAAAATTACTATTACATATTATCAAGAGGCTAGGTACATATATGTTGAGTTTTACTTTCCTAGGACCATGTAGAATTTAAAAAGGCATTAAAGTCGAATTTATTTTATGCAGAGAATTTAAAACCAATAAAAATGAATAAGCCAATTAGTATAAGTAAAATAAATTGAAAACATGGCAATTTCAAAGTATGGGGGAAATTTAGTAGATAGAGATGTTTTGAATGATCAAAAATAATATTTAGTTTCTTTTAAAAATGACAGTTGACTCTTGAACAAAGGAGTTAGGGACACTGAATCTGCAGTCAGAACCTCTGTATAACTAAGTTGGTCCTCTGTGAATTCATGTTCTTCATTCACTTATTCAGTCAACCGAAACATGATTGGTTGGATGCGTGAATGCATATACATGGGTAGAAAAACCTCTCAATTCAAACCCATGTTGTTCAAGGAGCAACTCAATATGGTAGATGGATGCAAAAAATTATCGCAAAAAGAAAGATATTCTTCTAATTTGTTTCATTTACAAATGAACTTATGTTTGCTGAATAAAGAATTTTTGATTCAAGTATCAAAAGTTTCATCATAAAAATCCTTACATTTGAAATCTGAAACTTAATATTGTAGAATGATTGTTAGCATCTCATGAAAGTTGTGGGAGGGGTGACTGATACATTGTAAGACTCTTTATGTCATCTCAGTTATATTTACTAAAATTTGTTTTCATAAAACATTATGCTGTCACAGAGGAAGGTATTTTGTTTGACCGTGTTTCAGTAGCTAGCAGAATTCGAAATGGAGACATCTCCATGTTGATGTTAAAGAACGCCATATAAAGCACAAGGAACCAAATATATGCAGCACTTGCTTTTTTTGTCAGAAAGCCCAGTAACTAGAGATTCTTTTAATAATTGAAGTGGAGCTGATCATCCCTTGCCTAGTGTGTTTAATTCCCACTACATACAATTCTAGCAGATATTTGAGAACAGTGGGTCATGTGTCAACACAGGGTCACATGTCTGTTGACTGCTGACTCTCCTTTTGCAGTTGTAGAACCATAACCTAGAATTTTTTTCTAAGAGGGAAGACTGAAGGAGTCACAGGTACGAACTTCCAGTTATAAAATAAGTTGTGGGGGGCTACTGTGCAGCCCAGTGACTAGTCAGTTCTGTACTTCCTGTCGTGCCAAGAGCGTTCTCATCCCCGAAAGAACAAAACAAAACAACAGCTTTGTGTGATGACATGTTTATTAGACTTATCATGGTGATCATTTTGCCGTGTATATGCATATTAAATCATTATTGTATACCTGAAACCAGTAACGTTGTGTGTCAGCTATACAGCAATAGAAAAAATTATTTGTAAAGCAAGACTCTAAATGCAGTTAGAACCCTGATCTCATACATAAATCAACACAGATATAGAAGGAAAGTGAAAATGCATAGTGTCCTGTTGTTATGTTTATCTCAGTCATTGCTCTTGGATATATTGTAGGCCTTTGGTAAATATTGAAATGAAGAGGAAGCATTTTTCTTTTATAATCTTAAGCATAACAGACCCTTACATGTAAATTGTTGACTTTCAACTCCATTCTCTGTCCATTTTCATTGTTAATATGCTTTAATTGAGGTTTTATTACTTTTCCTCAGACCATCATAATAGCCTCTCAGCTTCCCTCAAATACCTTTTCCTATTTTCAAATTCAGCCTTTAGAATGTTAGAAGAGCAGTCTCCCTACAATCCACATTTCATAAATGTTGACATATTGAAAATGATACAGGAAAATAGGTGGAAAGTTGTTAGCGACCTGAATGCTCAAACAATGGGGGTTGTAGTCACAGCTGTAATGGTCTGCTTCACAGCCATCAGAAATCTTACTGTGTTCACTTTAAAATGGCTGTGAAAAAATTGGCTTCAAAATAGTTTGTGCAATATGAGCCTTCTATTTGAAAGTGTTTACAATGTACATAGAGAAAAATAAACCAGAAAGTGAACTGTTTATCTTTAGGTGATAGATTTATTTAATGTTTTTATTTTTATACATTATTTTAAATAATTTTTTGTTTATTTTTAAGGCAGATATGAAGGCAAGTAGACAGGCAGACAGGCAGGAAGAGACAGGAGTTAGAAGCACATTATTTTATTTAGTTGTTTGTCTTGGTTGTTTCCCCAGCCTGGATCTGCAGGGAACTTGGGATGTATGGGAACTACGCCCTGGTGAACTAAACTACTAGGCCACCATGGCGGGCCAGTATGTATTATTTTGTAATTAGGGAGATTAATAGACTAAGCATATAATCTGTTTTCATTCTCTGGCTTGAAGAGCAAAAAGTAATCCATGGATACTCCTACATTGGAGTCGTCTGGGGATGAATGCTGCTTGTCACTTGCCACCAATGATTCTTTCATATTCTGAAGTCCTCAAGCTGGCCTATCTTACAAAGTAAAACTCCTGACAAATCTTTCTGTGATCTGATTGAATATTTTTCAGCCTTATCTTCTTTTCTTCTTTTTCCCTAATCACTTTTGCTCTTTGGTCTGCACTGCTCACACTTTTTTTTTTTTTTAAGGAAAAATACAGCCAGAAATGAAGGTGAGTAGTCTGGCAGGCAGAAAGCGAGAGGAGGAAGAAGCATTGAATTTAATTTCATTTTTATTTAGTTGTTCACATTGTTTGCCTGGGATCCGGGTCCTTGGGTTGTGTACGGACTGCACTCCTTCGGAGGCAGCTGACCCAACCCCTACTCCACCAGGGCGCACCAAGAACTGCTTATTCTTGCTCAGATAAATTCTCTCATCACTGCATTTGCCCTTTTCTTAAAGAAAATGAAGGAAATTTGACTTTTTTCTGTGTGGAATGTCTAGCATAGTGCTGTCCCACATTAAATTTGGTGAATGAGTGGATGATACTGCATTTAGTAATTAAAATTGGATGGTTATCATGGTGAAACAGAGGAAATATGGCTTCATGGGATATCAAACTTGGTAAGGTCAAAGAGTCTTTAACTGTTTTCTGCTTAGAATAACCAGTCCACCTTCAAGTTTATGATGTTTGGTAAAACATTGAGTAACATGATCTCATTTGAGCCCTTTGTATCTCCATGAAGTGGGAATGATGTTCTGTTGCTGTAAGGAAAGCATCTGTGCTACTGAATACTCTTTATGCAAACCCAGTTGATGTATGTGTCTGTTTGTACATGTGCAAATTCTTTCTAGTACAGTGGTTCTCTTAGACGCTACAGAATAATTTTTTGGGAACAGTTTAAAATACAAACTAGGATAGTTTGTTAGGAATACTTATTCCACTCTTGATCACTTTTAAGGTTTGTAAAATGAATACTATGCAGTCCTCTTTTTGATGCTTAGCATACTTCCTGGGTGGATGTATTATCTTGTGCATAACACAGATTGATTGATTCTTTCTCAGCCTAAACAGCATAAGCACTAGATTGAACAGAAGAGAGGTGAGAACTCAGCTGCTACTTCCTCCTCCTCCTCCTCCCCTCTCCCCTCCCCTTCCCCATCCTCC
Source organism: Solenodon paradoxus (assembly GCA_004363575.1). Lineage (NCBI taxonomy): Eukaryota > Metazoa > Chordata > Mammalia > Eulipotyphla > Solenodontidae > Solenodon > Solenodon paradoxus. The sequence continues at coordinate 239,105 of RJWH01000946.1, forward strand.
CTAGTCCCCTCCCCCCCACCTCCCTTCCCTGGTTTAAGCCACTAGGCCACCAGGACATACCTGTTGTGTTTTTCATCCTAAACCTTGTCATCTCTAATGAGTTGAAAATTTTGATTTGTGTTTTTATATTGTTATATCTCTCACATTTAACATATTCCTCTACTTTTTTCAACATATAGATTATATCTCTAATAACTAAATATTATTGCTAGCTCATTCTAATATCTTAACATTTCTTGATGTGTTTCTGTTGCTGCTTGTCTTCTCATTTGGATCATGTTTTCCATTGGATACCATACATTGCGAATTTTACTTCGTGATCTGGATGTTCTTGTTTTTCTAGAAATATTCTTGAGTTTTATTTTGGGACACTTTTAAGCTATTTGGAAATAGTTTGATACTTTCCATGCTTATTTTTATGTTTGATTAGGTGGAACCAGAGCAAACTTTTTCTAGGGCTAATATTACTTCACTTCTGAAGCAATGAGCTAAACTTTCTACTTGATACCTTGTGAATTATGAGATTTTTTTTTTTCATTCTGAATGAAACACAAATTACTCCTAACCACTGACTGAGCCCCTGAGATTCTCCTTTCTGTTGCTCCTTTTAGTTGATTCTTTTTCTTTTTTAAGTAGGTAACTATTTGCTGATACTACTCAGTGAAGACTTAAGGGGAAGACCCTGTGAGATTCATATCTCTTAGTCTCTCTCTCTCTCTCTCTCTCTCTCTCTCTCTCTCTCTCTCACACACACACACACACACACACACACACACACACTGTTTCCCTTTTCTTGGGAGTTATTCTATACTCAGCCATTGGTCAGTGTCTGAAAACCATTATTTCACATAGTTGTTAGGAATTTTAGTTGTTTGAGGTGGGAAGGGTAAATCTGTTTCTTATTACTGCATATTATAACCCTGTTTGTTCATTTTCTCGAGATTCCACTCAAGTATTAGCTCCTTTCTGAAATGTTTCATAATCAATTTTCTAGTCAGAAATCATTTCAGTTGCAAAGAACAGATGCCCTATCAAAAAGCTCTAAGAAGAAGGAGACTTACTATAACACAGAGACATCTCTCAGATTGTCATTGTGTAGTACAAACAGGTCTGTCCTCTCCCATTCTCTTCTGTGAACTTCAGTTTTTGTGGCAGAGTTCTTCCATGTTGCCTTTGGCTCTCACTTGCCGGGGTATTAACTCTAGCCTTAATTTCAAGTGACCTTTTAGTGCTAATCCTTACACTGTGTAGTCAGATTATCTCATTTGTGATTGATCCCGAAGGGTCAGAGAATTAATATTAACTTAGGTAAGCATAGATCAGTAGTGACATGAGCGTGATTAATAACAAAGTTTTTATTAAAGAAGAATTTAAATACTTTGAGAAAAACCAAGCTATAAATTCCAACCTAGAAAGTTAATGTTTCAAATAATACTCAGTATTAACTCTTTCCATGTCTGAGGTAGCTTAGACATTTTGTTTGTTTTTTGAGCATTAAAAATGATTCATCTATAAACATTTACAGAACATACATTATATACCAGATACCTTCCAAAGCACTAGTGATACAGGCTCTTATATTCCAGCAAAGAATTCTGCGAACTGCAGTGCTGAGCGCCAAATACAGCCCCGCCACCTGTTTTTATAAAAAAGTTGTACTGAATCTCAGCCCTCTGTTCATTTGCGTGTTATCTGTGGCTGCTTTCCTGCTTCAGCAGGTGTGTGTAGTCACAACACTCTGACCCACAAGCCTAAAAATTTACTGTTTTTGTAAAATTTGGCCATCCTGAAATCGTGATATTATGTTTCACATATATATAAAATGCTAAGTGTCTGACTTATTTTTGTAGTGTCCTAGCCTTTGACCAAAATTAATATTTAGAAAGAGGTTAACTTACTAAAATTCTGACATTAAATTAAGAAGCCCTCAGTTTCACGCATTAAGACCGTAGGATTGTTTTGCCTCATAATTTCTGACTGGATTTGAAACATCTCATTTGAGGGCACTGGGGTTTACTGGTGACTCAACACGTGGTGCCATGTTCAGCAAGAGGCTAATGGGCAACTGTTACAACTGCCCACATAACAATCTTTTGTAACTCATCAGATGTTTTTTGTGATTTTAGGAATAAAAACAGATTTCCCCTCCCTGTGGTATGTTAAAAGAAAAAGTAGTAAGTTTTGAGATGGTAGGTATAGTTGAAAATTAACTTGTTTACAAATTTGAAAATTAAACACAGAAACTCGGGAAATACCGTCTGAGTCTAAATGTGCTTGTGAGATTAGTAATCATGCAGTTCCCTGTTCATGATTTTCATTAGTTAAGGTGAAAAAGCTTGTACAGATTTGTATGAAGTCACTCTCACCCTTCAAGCCTCTATTACTATAAAAAGATTATTCATTATTAATATGTGTCCATCTCTTTAAAATGCCTTAGCCACTAATCTCAGTATCAGTGCGAAATTCTCCTACTGCTGCACCTCAGTAGTAGGTTCCAGCTGGAGAGAATCTAAGAGAGTAAAAGTTAAGGATCCCATGGTTTTGAGAGTTTTTGTAACAACTGTTTATCCCGGTTTGCCTGGGATGTTTCTAATTCACACTGGCAGAATTTTTAATAGTGCCCCCCTTGATTCTCAAAACTGGAAGTTTGGATGACAAAATTATATGGTCAATTTATAATCATATTGACCATTGAACAGCTGGATCTACTTTAAAAATTAGCATGTAATTTGTTTCAGCATTTATTCTGATTCTTACTGTTAAACCTCACGGGAGAGTTGGTAACTACAGAAGTGGTGACTGCAAAGCAGCACAGCTGTTACGGTGAAGTCTGACTCATATACAGGCTTATCTGACATTAAGAACCTAAACTATGTTTTCACAGCTCAAAATCATTTGAATACCCACTGCTAAAATACACTTTTTGTGCAGTGTTTAAGAACTTCCTTAATCTTTCTGCAATCTCCTCTTCTGGGCTTTTTCCATTGCTCGCTCTCTTTTTTAGCATGAATCTTCTATTTCATCTCCTTAAGATTTCCTGAATTTATTTAGCCTATGCTTTTCCTAACTCCTGTACCTTTCTTATATTGTTCCCTCCATTTTTTTCTCCTGTTCTACCTTTTCCAGTCTTTTGGCCTTTTGTGACTCTTAAAATCCTACCCATTTTTTCAAAAGCAGTGCAGATAACACATCTCTGAGGCCGGGTTTTTTGTTTGTTTGTTTGTTTGTTTTTCTAACCACACCTTCATCCTAATTAATTTTCTTTTTCCTCTGGACTCCCTAAGTACTTTGTTTTCATCTAGTTTTATAATGTAACTTGGAGCCTCAACCCCAGCCCTTTAAAGACAAGAGGCTATTTAATTTATTCAAATAACCCATATTGTCTATACAAACCCCTTTTATTTTCTTTTTAAGGAAAAATGAAGGCAGGTAGTGTGGAAGAGAAAGGAAGAGGCACCTTTGGTTTTTTATTTAGTTATTTGTGCTGGTGGCTTCTGCCTGGACCTGGGACTTGAACCCAGGAGTACTTGGCTTACTCTCCTTCCTAGGCAATTGACTTTTTAACCGCTGCTACACCGGAACGCCGCACACCTTTTGTATACTCGGTGTTGAGTAAAAATGTGTGCGCGGTTGTTGGTGTGTTCCCTTGATTTCGTTTGTTTGTTTAGAACAACTAGGCTGGAAAATATTCTAAAAAAGAGATTTATTTTGTAAGCTTTCTAAGGGTAACTTTAATATGTCAATTTCAAAGCTTTCAAATTTTCTTTATTTTACTGGCATTTTGGTAACACTTTATTTTTGGTTAGTGCTGCCATGTTAATGATTTTTTAAAACAGTGTTGTTGTTTTAGCTAGGATCACAAATTTCTATTTTTCCTTTCTTTCCAAGGCAGATTGTCAAGTTGCAAGAACTTAATGTTCTTTTCCATTGTCATCTTATTATCTTCAGTTAGTTTTTTGACAATGAAATGACTGCTAAGTTAGTTTTGTGGTTAATCCCTCACTCTGGCCACTACATTTGTTGGGAAAAATAGAATGAAAAGTATTAAATTCTCTTTGCCAGTTGAGGAAAGTATACTGTAAACATTAAAGTGGTTTGTAAAATTTTTCTAAATGGCAGAAAGGAAAAATGAGCAGGTGACATTATAGCCCTGCTGTTTTTTCTTCTCTTTCTTTTTTTTCTTTTAGAGAGACTAATCATTAGACTTGCTGTAGGGAGGCCTGCAGTTAGCTCCTTAGACATGTTATTTTGGCTATATAACATTTTTACATTTTATTTGTGGTAAAACTGGAAGCTCACAAGAACTTTCAGAACCTAAAACCAGATAGCTGAAACCAGGTATTAAACTACCTGTCTTTGACAGCGCTCTTGGTGATGAAACCATCATTTGCATCATAGTGACTGGCAGTTGGAAGTTTTGTGTTATAGGATTATATTCAGTGCTCTAATCACATCTTAAACTTTTAGTTTTTTTCACTCATGATAGTTGGAAATTTATTTCACATAAATTATAAACTAAGATTTGTCACTTATAAATCAAATATTTTAAACCAGTTGATCGTATCTACCTCATTTGGATTTAAGCTAGTGTTCCTGACTCATCATTTATGTGACATTGATTAGCCAAAAATTAATTTGTTCCCATGTTAGGAGAATTAGGATTCTAACACCAGTCTATACTCCCACCTTCTTGTGTGAGCATTTCAAATTAATCTAGCAACAGCATTGGCAGAAATAAGGATTAGGAAGTTGTATGAATTATGAAAGAAGTATCAGTGTTACTAACTAGAAATGTTCTTAAAGTCTTAAAATTTGTATTTTGAGATTCAGTGACATTTTAATTTTGGGCTTTTTCCTTTCTCAAGGGACTCCAGTAAGAAATTATTGGAAAGTATCACTGATTTTTAAATATGTTAATACATTTGTGATATGATTGTAGATAAGAACTTCCTCAGTTATTTAAATTCATTTCGTACAAATTTTAAACCCGGAGGGTGTCTTGACACTGTTGTCAGCTCCTTTGAAGTGGTTCTCTGGTGGAGTGATAAGAGCATCAGGCTGAGGAGCAAGAGCTTGGAGCTCTCGTGGTTCCTGGGGCTTGGGATTCTTCCCATCTAGTTAGCAGCGTGACTTCAGGTGCTCTGAGTCCCTTCCCTTGTTTATGAAGTGTGATGTATCCATCCAAGGAGTTAGCGTTGAACAGTGAAAGGAATGAACTACTGATACGTCAGCTTCGTGGAGCAACATAAAAATCACTGCTGAGCGAGAGAGTGAAGGCAGAAAAGCCCGTGTACAGTGTGATTCCATTTTTTCTCTTTTTATTGAAGCCACATTTGCAAAATAATGTTAAGTTTAGATGTACAGGCTCACTGTTTATCAAAAACGTGATGACACACCATGCCTACTACCACATTTCTGATAGTCCCCACCCTGTGCATTGGACCTTCACTGACCTTTGCTGCCACCACCTACCCCCTTCCCTTCTGGTCACCTGTTCTTTTGTCACTGTTCGTTTTATTGTCTGTTTCTTTATATCCCACACATAAATGAGAGCATCCAGTATTTGTCTTTTTCCTTCTTTCTTATTACACTTAGCGTTGTGATTCTATTTTTGTGAAGTGCTGGACAAAAACTCCTGTGAAAAATCAGAAGAGTAATTGTCTTGGAGAGATAGGTATTGACTAAAAGCAATGCAATGGAATTTTTTGGTGACGGAAATGGGTGGAAGTGTTCCATAACTTGATAAAGATACACGTTTGTTAAAATTATCAAGGTGCAGTTAGTGTTTATGCATTTCACTTTATGGGATTTTGCCATTCTTCCCCCTCAGAAATGAATAATAAGCATTCTGTTCTAGTTAGTGAGCTCTTCTAAGTGGTTGAAGTTAGTAATTCTAAAACTACTTATGTTTTTTTTTTTTTTTTTTTTTTAAACAAATGAGTAAATACATTCAGGTTAATGGAAGCCAGGTTTCTCACTGTTGGACGAGAGAAATTCAGAAATGGGGACAACTAGAATGTAATCTGAGTTGTTGGATTGGAATTAGAGGTTATCAATTTGAACTGTTGGTTTTTATTACATAGAGAATGGGTGGATGGATAGAATGAAATGAATGTATAGATAGGGAGGATGGCATGGGTGTGATAGTAGACAGAGAGACAAATGGATAGGTAGATATAAACCTAGATAAATGGTAGTATGTGTGTGTAAATATATAACTTTCTTAGCTCTGTATGCTTAGAGGTCCTGGAAGTAATGATACTTCCATGACGATGCATCCAGCTTGCCTCCAGATCTTGATTTTTAAATAACATTTTCCACTAAAAGGAACCAAGACCCTTCCCTTGAGGACTGCTCATTCTGTGGATGAGGCAGACGACGTACAAGATTGGTCTGGAACATTAGAATCCTTGTTCCAGAAAATAGTCTGCAGAGAATGACAGGAACATATCAAAAAGGCACAGGAATTCTAGTTTCTACTCAGATATGAAAGAAGTTAGAAGTTGTCACTCTTGTGGCACTCTTGTGTCACTCCTGTGTGTCACTCACAGGACCATAATTGAGCAAATTAAAAATAAATCTTAGTAAATCTTAGTGAATTTATTAGAGAATTGAAACCACAGAATGAAGCAGTGTCCTGATCGCTGGAGAGACAGGTGAATACAGAGAATTTACAGCTTACCTCTAGACCATTAGCTGACACAGTCAGAAACTGATAGGAAAACTTAAACTGCAACTAAAGAGCTGACAGAAACTGAGTGTGGGTTAGCTTGAGTTCGAAACACCGAGGGCCCAGTTTTCAGAGTTTCCTGAGATGTTCTACCACCAGCTCTGCAGGTTCTCACAGTGAAGACTGAGGGGTAGTCTCCTCAAACTTCCCGCTGAAGAAGAGGAGTAGTAGCCCTTTGAATTATGCTCAGAACATTCTATTTTCTGCCTGCCCATTAGGGAACCTAGCAGGCCTAATCAACTTCAGTCCCTTCTATCCTTGCTGTCTCATGGGGAGGCAGGAGGAGAGCACTTGTGAAGGCCCCAGCCCGCTGAAATCTAAGACCTAATCAGTGAATTACAGAACACTTTCTCTCACCTCACTTCTTACTACTGCACCCACAGGGTGCCTTGTGCAATGACTAAGATTACACATAAAAGAACTGCAAGTCTCGTACTGTTCTAGAGAAACTCAGAACAACTGGTGAGACAAAAAGGAGGACACTTGGGGAAATTTTAATTCTGCTACCTATAGCTACAGTAAATACAGCCTAGCTAGATTTGGGAGTTGTCAGAGTGGGGATTAAAATGGTGGGTGAATATGCTAAGGGACCTAATGGGAAGGCGGATGACACACAAGGACGGGTGGGCATGCAAGTAGAGAGACTGACATTCTAAGAATGAAAAGGAAATGTTAGAAATCAAAAGTGCAGTAACAGAAATGGAGAATGACTTTGACAGGCTCATCTGGAGTAGAAGAGAGGAAGGAGCAAAAGAAATATTTGGAGTCATGATGACTGACAGTTTTTCAAAATTAATGGCAGGCACCAATCCAGAATGCTCAAGGTACTAAATAAGGTAAATATCAAATCCACACCTAGGCATATTGTGTTTGAACTGCAAGATACCAAAGACAGAGAATCTTGATAGAAGCCAAAGGGGAATAAAAACCTTACCTGGGTGCTTTCTGGTGGCCTAGTGGATAAGGCCTGTGGGTGTAGCCCACATACATCCCAAGTACGCAAGTTCAAGACCTGGCGGGGAGTGGGGGAGAACAACCAGTGTGAACAACTAAACAAAATAAAGATACTTGTTCCTCCTCTCCCTTCCTGCCTGCCTACTCCTCTTCATTCCTTCCTGTACCTTTCCTTTAAAACAAAAACCACCTTACCTATACAGGAAGTATAAAGAGTGTATTGGACAATAATGCAAATAGTGCAAGCAAAAACAGAGTTGCCTAAAATGGTTAGTATTGAAGAAAAAAGAAGCACCAGCATAGAATTCTGTGCACATTGATATTAAGTGAAGGTGAAATAGAAGCTTTCTCAAAAGTTGAAGGAATCTGTTGCCAGTAAGACTTAAGATGTATTACTTGCTTTGTAAGAAATGTTAAAAGAAGTTCTTCAGAGAGAAAGAAAAACAAAAAAATCAGTAAGAAATTCAAATCTACATAGAGGAAGAGCCTTTGAGAAAGGAGTAAGTGAAGGTAAAATAAGATTTTTTTTTTCTTCTTTTTCTTAATAGATGACTAAATAATAGAAGCGATGTATTGAGTGAAGTGCTTCGTGAAGTGAGTGGTCACAGTGTTACAGGGATGAGAGGGAGGAGTTGGGAATAGTGCTGTGAGGTACTTGTGTTGCACATATTTCGGTAGCCCCCCCTCACCCGAGGGGGTGCATTCCCAGACCCCCAGTGGCTGCCACGGACTGGATAGTAGTACCCGCTGTGTCGTCTCTCCTGCACATACACGCACACCTTTACCTGTGACAAAGTTTCTGTATCAGGCAGTAAGATTAAGAACAGTAATCGTAAAATAGAGCAATTATAGCAATAGACTGTCATGAAAGTTTTGTGAGTGGAATGTCTCTCAGAATGTCTCAGTGTATGTGACATATTCAGACCAGTTAACTGCAGATGACTGAAACTAGAGAAAGGAAAATCATGGGTGGGGTGCTACTGTATAGTGTTATTTGGCAATAAACTTAGATTAGATGGAAATTATACTGCATACTCCAGCACAACCACTAAAGGATGTATTTTTTCTTTCAATACTTGAAAGGTGACACTGCCGGCTCTCTGGTTTGCAGTTTCTGTAGTTTCGGTGGTATGTTTCTGTTTTTAACTTTCAGACTTCTAATTTTCATGATCCATCACACAGCCTTTTTTCAGTCCCCCGTGTCCAGTTGTCTGCTTAGTCGAACTGACTGCTCATGGCAGTCTGGTACTCAAAGTAGCTGAACATGATCGGAAGAGAAGTTCTCTAATCAGATCTAGCAGGTGCAGGTGTTTGGAGGGGTGGATTAATGGGTTGGAGAAGCTTGTTGTGCCCTTTGGACAGCGTGTTTTGTCAAACACGGTGTAGTGGTTTGCTATTTGTAAAAAAAAAAAAAAATAGTGTTTTTTTTTTTTGTCTGATAAACTTTCTACATAGGCAGTTCTTAATCTTTATTTTCGGTAATGATCACGTGAATTAAGTGAAACACCTGTAATTTGACAGTATCTTAATGTGAGTCAAGGTTTAGTAATACTACATGCATCTTTAAATGATGGTAAATATAAAGATTTTAGGTGATGTTTATATTTCTTTCAATTTTTCATAATTCTCATACAAATTAATAATTTTAATATATTGTCTCTAATGGTGTATTCAAAATTCGGTCTTCTCATTACATTGGAGACCTTCAAAGAAACAATGTGTAGGTAAGTTAAATAAATTACATGAAAGTTTTATTCACATATAGTTCACACATCATATAATTTACCTATTTAAAATGTACGATTCAGTGCTTTTTTTAGTATATATAGACAGTTGCGACTATCTCCACAATCCATTTTAAAACATTTTTAACACTGAAAAGAAACTCTGGATTCAGTAGCAGTCATTAGCCATTCTACCCTTTCTTCCTATAAATTTATCTCTTCTGGACATTTCACGTAAGTACAATCATTCACTAGGTGTTCTTTTGTGTCTCCCTTATTTAATTTAATACTTCTCCACTACTTCATTCCTTCTTCTGGTTGAATAAACTTTCCATTGTATGGATATTCCACATTGTATTATCCATTCATCAGTTGATGGACATTTGAGTTCTGCTCTGAGCATTCATGTGAGTTTTTGTGTGATGTGTATCGTCATTTATCTCGGGCCTGTGTGCAGGAGAATTGCTGATCATAGGACAATTCTGTTTAAACTTAGAGGGGCTACTGGACTTCCCAGTGGAGCTCACATTCCTACCAGCATTGCATGAGGTTTCCAGTTGCTTTACAACACTTGTTATTGTCTTCATTTTTTTTTAATTGGAAAAAAGTAATAACCAAAGAAGTAAAAAGTATATTCAAAGAAAAGGGTTTAATATGAAGAGTCATCATTTTTTTATTATAACCCTCCTAGTGGGTGTGAAATGCTATTTCATTGTGGTTCGATTTGCATTTCACTGCTGGCTGCTGGCTGAGCATCTTTTGTCTTTTCAGATTCTTTGCCCATTTTAGACTTGGGTTGTCTTTTTATTATTGAGTTCCAAACTTGTTTATTCTAGATAGAAATCCCTTGTCATCTATGATTTCCAAATAATTTCTCTTATCTGTTGGTTGCTTTTACTTTCTTAAAGATAGGTACAATTTTAAGGTCCTTTAGTGTTTAGCCACCATAAAATGTACTGGAATAGTATGCTAGATTTATAAAATTTAATTACATGTGACATTTTATTTATGTGTCTTTCAGAGAAAATACAAGCATTTATATACAAATTTGGACAGTAAGTTTATCTTGATTAGTTATTAATATTATTAGTTTAAATCATCTGAGAGAATTTTCAGATTGTTACATCAGATTATTAATTTTATTTTGAGATCTTGGATTACTTACCTTTCAGATTATTACATGACCATTCTGGCTAAAGCATTTGAAATTAAAACAATATCTGCTTTATAATTTCAGTTTTCGCTTACGACTAGTCAGTACTAGTTAATTTTCATGAGAATTTAGCCCAAAAGCTACACGTTTTCTTGGAGATTCTAGTTTGAAAACATTCTAGTTTGAAAGCTAGGCATTTTAGAAAAATATGATGGTGTATCATGGTGTATGAGCCTTTAAGCAGGACCCAAGTGAACGTTCAGTCACTCTGAAAAGCCAAGGTAATTACTGATTTCCTTTCTTTCTATAATAATTGAAAACTACATATAAACCGTAGACAAGTCATTTTATCAGATTCTTGACATGTTGATCGTAAATGAATTTATGTTATATTTTATTGTTTAATAAAAATGTTCTTAATTCAGTCCCATCTAGTCCTCTTAGAAATAGGGGAAGATAGAAGAACATAATTTCTTTGTTCATATTTGAAAAGAAACTAGAAGGAGAAAATAAAAGAGTTAAATATTCTACTAAACTTACTTGAAAGCCCTCTTAGAAGTTACCCAGTTTGAAAAAGACATCCTGGTGTATTGGTTTTCCAACAAATTCTCAACACTCTGATACCACCTGTGAGTGTTTTACAATTCAGTTGCGACACTAACTGCCTGAAGTGAGTGCAAGACCCTCAGGGTAAAGGATCAGTATCCTAGCACTGACCTTCCTTCAGACACCAGACACAGTGGGGTCCCCAGGGCACCTGTACTTGTACCTGACTGATTACAGATTTAAGGTTTGCCACAATCACCCTTAGACTCTAAATTGCTAGGACAAGGAAAGTGTTATCCTTATACAGATTAAATCTCTAAAGGATATAAATGAACAGCTAGATGAAGAGATATTATCAGACATAGGCTAGAAGGGTCCTGAACTCAGATGCCTCTGTCTCTGTGAATTTAGGATTCACCAGCCTCCTGGTACGTTAACCCAGAAGTTCCCCCCAACTTCCTTGGTGAAGAATTCTTATCAGAGTTGTATTACCAAGTCACATTTGATTAAGTTACTGACCATTGGTGGTTGAAGTAAATCTTAAGTTCCTCTCCCCTCATTGGAGATGAGATGGGGGTGGGAGGTTATGGGGTAGAAAGTTCCAACTCTCTACTGGTCATCTGGCAACTAGCCCTCTTAATGAAGCTATCTAAAGGTCCCACCAAGGATTACCTCATTAGCATAAACTCAGGTTTGCTCAAAAGGGATTTGTCATAAATAAAAAAAAGGTAGCTCCTATCACTCAGGAAATTCCAAGCATTTTAAGAGCTCTGTGCCAAGGGCTAGGCGCTGAAACTTCACAAGGATGTAATTTTTTATTATACCACACATGCTTAATCAAAATGTATCATTTACCCACTTTTCTAGGCTCCCTTTTAGGCACTGAAAACTGGAGCAATAAAAAGACCTCATATTTATGTTCAAGTAACTCATACTGTAGGTGAGGAGACAGACTCAAATTACATCTCACATGAGGATTAGATTCTGAAGCCACCATATGAAATTAAAATCCCACAGACACAATTTCCCTTCATAATCCCCTGAATTCAGTTATATGAAATATACCACATTGTTTTTCAATAAGTCTAACAGCTTTGTTTTTCTTAGATATAGACAAATCAGTTTCCTCAGTTATGCTCTAGTTGAAACAGCCTGTAATCAATGTTTTATGAAAACAATAAACTGCATCTTCTAGACAGTAGATCCATACTTAATGTGCCTCTTAAAGGCATAAAGGAACTCAGACTGACAGCCTTATATAACCAGCCTACTAAGGGAGCTAGAGCATAAATATATTGACTGGACACACTGGCACCATTTAATTGTGTTCTCACATTCTTTCAGTTGGTCTCTGTGTCTTTTCCTATTACTCCCATTCCCTTCCTAGCTAATAAATGAAAGGTGCATATAATGTGATCTCATTGTTTATAAACATGTATAGCTTAATGTGATTAGTGCTGTAATAGATTTGTACAGGTGTGGTGAGAATATAAGTGAAACAAGTTTTAAACATATTTGTAGGTTAAGGAAGGTGTGTACAGTTGAATAGGCAAATGAGCTGGTCCTTCAAAAATGAGATGTGGTTAATCAAGTAATGAGATATCATTGGTGTTTTCTGTCTGAATACTAGTATTTTAAATTTTCTTCAAAAATATTTTTGTATCAGCCCTTTTCCTAGTTTTGTAAGTGATAATTCTAGTTCAATTCAAGGAAATGTGCTCATGTGAGATATGGCTAAGACAAAGGATTCTTTGGCTTGTGATTCTTTTTTTAAGTTCTTTCATTTTGTATAATAACCCACATTGTACTGGTGAATGTAAATATGGGAAAATTGATCTTCTCCACTGAGTAGAGAGCTATAGGCCAAGTTATAATGTCTTCTGACCACCTAAAAATTCTGTATAGTTTTACATCTGTCATTTTGCTGTTTTCTTCTGACTTGCCCATTTTTATTACTCTCTTCCTCCATTACATCCTTATTCTGTGTTACTACTGTCTGATATACTATTTTAATTTCATTGCTGTTTATTATATATTAATTTCTTCTTGGTTGCTGTTGGGGTACACTTAACATCTTTAATATAAAATAGTCTAGTTTAGATGAATCTCAATTTAAACAGTATATAAGAACTTTGCTCCACTATAGCCCCATTCGAATTCCATTTTATGCATTATAAGTCCATTAACACTATAATTATTATTTTATGTAATTGTTCTTTGAATGAGAAGAAAAGAACAAACAAAAATACTTTCTTCTTTTTTGTTTTGTCTCTTTATTGCTTCATAAAGATATGAGTTACTGTTGATTATTCACTGATTTCAGCCTGAAATGAAATACCCTTTGATATTTCTTATAGGGCTGTTAAAGTCTCCCAATTTTCATTTTTTTGGAAATGCCTTATTTTCTTCATTTTTTCCTCATTTTCCCCAGGTCTTTGTTTTTGAAGGATGGCTTCACTAGATAAAGAATTCTTGGTTGACAATTCTTCATTCTGATCATATCATCCCAACCAACTTCTGGCCTCCCTGGTTTCAATGAGAAGTCAGCTGTTAATCTTATTGAGAAAACTTTGTACATGATCATTCACTTTTCTTTCACTGATTTCAAGATTTTCTCTTTGTCTTTTGATAGTTTGGCTTCGATATGTCTAGGTGAGGAGCTTTGAGTTTTTCATACTTAGAGTTTATTGAGCTTAGTCAGATATACTTACTAATGTCTTCTGATAAATTTGTATAGTTTGGAGCCATTACTTTTCCAAATATTCTTCACATTCCTTTTTTCTCGCCTCTTACAAGATGCACATAAGTGTATATTGTTATAGTAGGTGGAGTATCTCTGCGGCTCTGATAATTTTTTGCATTTTTTCTTTTTTTTCTCCCATCAGAGAATCTCAACTGACTTGTCTTCAGGTTCACAATTTTTATTCTGCCAGTTCAAATGTGTTGTTGACCCTCTAGTAAAATTTCCATTTCAGTCATTGGACTTTTCAACCCCAGATCTTCTATTTAATTCTTTTTAAAAAATGCTCTCTACCTCTTGATTTATATTCTCTATTAGATAAGATATGATTCTCATGCTTTCCTTTAAATCTTTATATAGGACTTCCTGTATTATTTTTTGCAATGTTTTATGATAGCTAGTTTGATGTCTGTGTCTAGAGTTCAGGGACAGTTTCTATTGTCTGTATTTTTACCAGCTATACTCCTCTGTTTCTTTGTCATATAATATTTTTATTGATGAATAGGCATTTTAAATAATATGAAAGTTATGAAAATCATATTTCTCCCTACTTCCAGAATTTGTTTAGTCTCTGTTGCTGTTGCTGATGTTTATTTTGTTAGTGACTTTCCTGGGCTAATTCTGTACAGTCTATTCTTTAAACTCTGCTCAGCTTAGTGGTTGGCTAACGATTGACTAGAGTTTTCTTTAAATGTCTTGAACCAGTAGGTCGTCTTCCAGCATCAGCCTTTGCTGAGGGGTGTATGTGCGTGCATATTTTCAAGGTAGAGCCTCAACGTCAACTAGAAGTGAAAGACTAGAGCATTCTCAGGTTTTCCTGATTATGCACACAACTCCACACATGTGCATAGCCTTCTAAATTCCCAGGACTGTGCCAGAGGTTTTCAAAGACTCGTATGAACATTTCATTTTTCAGGTTTTTTTTTTCAAGTTTTTTTGTTGTCTTATTAGCTGCACTGGTAAAACTCCTTCCTGCAACTGTGATGTTAAACAGTTGCTGCCAATGGTTTTAACAAATATGCTAATTGTTTTCAACAAATACACTGCATATTGGACTATACACAGAGAGCAAGCTCTGAGTCTGAGCACATGAAGACTAGCCCTGAAAATGGAGCTTTTCAGCAAGCTGACAGGCAGGTCAGATAATGATGATTTGCTGGGGATGGAACTTTGGGGGAATTCCAGATCTGTTCTGGCCTTTCTTGGGCCTGCTTGGCTATTGTCAAGGCTACTTGGGAACTGCAGGCTATGGTGGGGGTATTGGATCTGGGCAAGTTAACATACTGCAAAACTTACTCTTTTTGCTGTGATTCAATTGGTTTTCTTCAATAGACATGCTTTGTGTTTTCATAAGGTTTTAATTTCCAGAGTTAGGGTGAAAATTGATTTTAGAAATATTTATCATTGTTTTGCTGCTTTTATGGAGGAGCAGATTAAGATTCTTTTTCTGCCATGTGGAAGTGGCTTTTCCCATTCCTATAACCTTTCATATGCATCCTGTGTCTAGTCTCTGATCTAACTTGTTATTGCTTGTCTTTCTCTTTATTATTTCTCCTGGACTCTCAGAACTGTGGTTCCATGGCTGATACTCAATAATCATTACTTTTTTTCTTTCATTGCTCTTGGAGACGCATTCTCTCACCTTCCTCACAGATCAAAGTCCTCCGTTCCTCCCTTAATGTTGTGTTCCTCGAGTTTCCAGCGTAGGCCCCTTCTCTTGACGCTTCTCCCTAAACAATCTTGGCCAGTTTTTGATCACATTCTCTAATTCGTGGTCTTCTTTAGCTGAGATTTCTTTCTTAAATTCCACTTCTCTGTGCCTAATTGTGCTTAATGTAAATCTCCAACTGGAGATTCCATTAAGTTCAAAACAGATATAAACATATTTCTTTCTGCATTTTTTTTTTTGAATGATGACATTCCCATCCATCTAATTGCTTAAGCCAAGCACTTGAGTCATCCTTGATTCTTTTCTCTACCCTACACCCAAATTCCAGTCAATCACTTCTCACTTCTATACCCTAAATCCTTCCAGATATTCCCTATTTCTACTGACTTCTGAATTACTCATCAGCTTCCTAAACACTGCAGTCCTGTATCCAGTTCTCCACAATGTGTCCATAAAGGAACTTTATATAATGCAAATCTGAACACACACACACACACACACACACACACACACACACACACTCTCACACACTCACTGCCTTTCTCCCAGTTGTACTTTTGCTCCATCCTAGCTACATTTTTCCTGTTCCTGACCATACTGTATTATCTTTTGCTGTCAGATTTCTGTATACACTACAACATTCTTTCTTGTTTTCCTCTTTTATTACTTTCTCTGGGATATTTTCCCAGATTTGAGTTAGGTATTTCTGGATAAAGAATTACTATACCGCAATTACCTGTTGACTCACCTTCGTCTACAAGTAGAAAGTAAAGTCTGTGGGATCAGGGACTGTGATTATGAGCAGCCTGTGGCCTAGTTCCTAACATTGGGATTCCACAAATTATTTGATGACTAGAGAGTCTATGCCTATGTTTATGAATAAAGGAATCACCCATGTTTGGCAATGAAATTAAAATTTATGTTAGACAATTGTATGACTAAAATAGACCTTGAAACAGCTGATATTTGAGGGATATAGTTCTTTTAGTAATGTGGGCAAAGCCAATGATTTTAAATAATGTCCATTTATTTTAGTTGAATAATTAAAATGGCATGAATAAATGTAAAACCCCAAGGCATTAATAAAATAAATGAAAAAATGAAGAGAAATTCTCAAAAAGGAAGTTATGTGTATAGTATGTCCATTATAAAGTTAGTAATTATGCTCAATTTTTAATTTAAATTTCTGAATCACTTAGAAATAGGTAGCTTCTTCTTGCTTTTCTCTTAACACTAACCAAATTAACTACTCAGCTCTACCTCTAGCAGAAGCAGAGGCCATTCCAAATGACTGTGTAATATTCCAATATAACTTAATTTATGAAATGCAGCCAGCAAACAGAATTTTGTATAAAAGCTATAGATCTCTATGTAGATAACCATAGTTACTTAATCTATTTTTGGAAATATATATATTCCATTTTTTTCATTGTAAGTGGTAATACTGTCTTAGCATCTTAATAATCTTCATGTACATGCTTAATTTTTTTTCTTAGGATAAATTCTGAAAACTTAATTTCTAGGGGTTAAAAGTATAACCTTAAGTTTTGTTGTTTTTTTAATGGAATAGGTGATGTGTACACTTGCTTTCTGTGACTATGAGGAGTTTTGTTTGATTTATTTTTGTGGTTTTGTGAGGATGGGAAAGGAACAGTGGAGTAAAACTTTAGAAAGACCTTGGAAGACTGTAGGGAAACAGTTAGTGATCATGATGTAAAACTTCTTGAAGAATAAGAAAAATGCCATAAATACAAATGTTCCTGTTCACAAGCAAGGTGTTGTTTTGTTTTGTTTTGTTTGTTTTGTTTTGCTTGATAACTCTTCAGAGTTTTGTTTAAAATCTTGGGAGATAGGGTTTGTAAATTATGTAAAAGTATTTCTTACTCAATGTCCTAAAATACTCTTAGGCCAACATGATTTTGATTGTAGCAGCCAATTCATTTTTTAAAAAAGATGTTAAAATTTTCTGCTCTGGATGATAAAGTCTAATGTTAGAGCAGGGATTGGCAATATACTATCTGTGAGGCAAATCCCTCCCATTTCCTGTTTTTATAGATGAAATTTTCCTGGAATATAGCCAGCCTGTTCTCTAAGTTCTGCCTATGGTAGCATTCAGTCTACAATGGCAGAGTTAAGTAGTTGTATCAGAGACATTGTGATCCCTGATCCCTAAAACACTTAACATCTGCAAATTTATAGGAAAAAAAAGGTTGTGGATCCCATAATTAGAGGAATGGTACATGTCAGTTTTTCAGGTTATCAAAAATGGACCTACAGGCACACCCTGGTGGAGCTGCGGTTAGGTCAGTCCCCTCCAAAGGAGCAAGCCACATACCCTTGGGTTTGAGTCCCAGGTCCGGGGGTGGGGGGGAGGGGAGGGGGGAAACAACCAGTATAAACAACTAAATAAAAATAAAATAAAGATGCTTCCTCCTCCTCACTCTTCCTGCTTGCATCTTTCTTTTTTTTTAAAAAAAAAAAAAAAACAAGGACCTACACAAATACAGATAATTTTGCTACAAATGAACTAGAAATATGTTAGATACACCATTAGGGGGACAAATGTCGGTGCTTAAAATACAGATGAAAATGTAGGAAAACTACAGCAGAAGTGTTTCATTGGAATAAAAATGACTCAATGCTTAGTGTAATTCCAAGTTCTGAGAAAGAAAGGACCCAGAACATTCAGACCCTAGCCAGTCACAGAGGCAAACAATACCAAAAGCACTGCCGCACACGGTTGGGAAATAGCTCCACAAAGTTTTGCTGTGGTGAGTTTAAAAACCCACTACATTGTAGCAAGTTTCTGTGGAGCTTTCCAGATGCAACTTAGTTTCTGTTTCTGAATTAGGCAACTTCCTCAAATGGGCAAATACAGACTCTTAAAAAACTTCTTGAAACTGGTGTGCTTAGGTTCATTCTCCTCCAGTCTTTTCTCCTGCTGTCCTTAATACCTTAAAGCAAGTTTGCTTATATGTACAATAAGAAAGGAAATTCAGAAAGCAGGGATATGTTCTTTCTTTGGTTTCTCATGTTACCTAGAAATGTCTGCTATCCCAAATCCTTTAAGAAGCCCAGATCACTTATTAATGAGTTTGAAAATAGCATAGCTTTCACTACTTTTAAACAATTCTCTTTTGAGTGAGAAGAAAGAAGTGAGGAGAAAGAAGCATTTTTAAGAAAGGAAAAGAAATATTTCTAAGACAGGAGGAAGCTCTTTGTTATTTATTTATTTTGGTTGTCACCCCAAACCTCCCTCCCCTGCCCTGGGTCACGAACCTGGGTGCTTGGGTTTTACCTGGTTCATGCTTTAGTGGCCACCTCTTAGAGCCCGAGCCACCAGGACTGTCCATAAAAACAGTTTTAGAAGAATCTTGTGGCACACCCTGGTGAAGTATTGATTTCATCAGTCACCTTCGGCCAAGAGTACAATCCACGTTATATCCCAGGGACCTGGCTTCACATCCTGGGGCCTGGAAGAGCTGCCAAGATGAACAACTAAATCAAAGTGCCGCTTCCTCCTCTCTCTCCCTTCCTACCTGCCTCTACAGGCATTCATGCCTGCCTGTACCTTTCCTTTAAAAAAATAAAACAATAAAAGCAAAAAACCCTGTGTGTGAAACTCCCAAAGTATATTGGAAAAGCCTCTGGACTCAAGTAGCAAGTTCCGCTTAACTAGGCTACTAAATAGATGTTGAACAAACTGTGAGTATGGGCAACTTATACATATGAGTTTATTTTAATGTGTAAAAGAAAAGTTACTGCAATGAAAGATGTTGAACAAGCCTGAGTCCCTAGAACCAGCCTCTGCCTCTGAGCTTTTTTTATGAGAGAAAAATCACTGATAATGCCTAAGTCACAGATTTTAGTAGATTTTCTCACTGCTGAAATCAATCCTTATTGATAGGGATTGAAGTAGACTCGTTTACATTAAGGGACTTTATAGTGTGTGGCCCCACACATTCGTATGGAGTGAAGCTGATGCAGGGAAATAAATAGCAGTGGTGTGTATCTTCTCAGGATAAAGCAATGCTATAACTATCCATTTTATAATAGTAAAAAGACAGTGTCGCTAAAAAGAAATTGATTCTCACATTGACTTTTATACATTTCTTACCTTAAATTTTTTAGTTTCTTGTTTTCCTTCTCAGTTTTCTTTACTGTGGTACTTACCCTGTTTTGGAGCCATTAGTGCTATGCCAAGAATTCTTGGTGCTTTGGTTCTTTTGCAGGAGGTAGTGCTTGAGAATGGTGGTCTAAGTAAGGCTCAGAACCATCCTTAGTTGCTGGGGAACCAGAGGAGATACCTCTGTGTTGATGCAGTGACACTGTCGCTGTCCCTGTAATGCATGGAACTTTGGGACATTCATGAGAGCAAAGTGCAATACATGGGGGAGTCTTCCCAACATGCATGTCCTCCTGTAATCTTGCTGGTGGTTCCTTAGTTGTATCAGAGCGCCTCTGTTTTAATAAATTTTCAGTCATCGAAAGTCTTCTATGCCATTCATTTATCTTTAAGCAAGGATTTGTTCATTCATATCATAAACATTTGTTAAACACATAGTGTGTGTTTTATTGCTGCATCCTAGGGAGTTTATGGCCATTCACACAAAGCAACAGCTCTCAAAGACTTTTCAGACAAGTTAGAGAGTAGATGAGGAATCAGGCGTGTACAATATAAAGTAAGAATTGAGGAATTAAGGATTAAGGAAGCCAGCATTAGCTTTTTTAAAAAGTTGAAGCAACTTGGGTAAATGGAAAGAACACTGATTTTAGATTTTATTGATCTTCTTATAAATCCCGATTCAATTACTCTATATTCTAGAAAGTCTTTGTGATACTTGCACCATTTTTAAATTATAGAAATAAATATGTGGAACATTAGTTCAGTGCTTGCTGAAGAGATCATTTCTGTGTCTTCCTAAATCATGTACCACAGGTCGTTGTAGTTCCAAAGCCTGTAAGTAGAAAAATAATTTCACTGACCTCTATTTCACAGACTGAAAAGTGAATATTTTTTTAAATTATGAAATTAGTGAACATCCTGCCAATAAACTAGTAGAAATAAAATTTTACAAATTAAAAAAAATTTTGCCCAATATGCATTAGTAAGATATATGAAGTATAAAAGTAATATCTTAGGGCTTAGACTCTTATAAAAACATGCAGTTGGACTACCGTTTCTCTAGCCGCTGGTCTTAGATTTGTCAACTTAAAAGAGAATACTTGTCTACTTCCCTCCGTCACCCATGGCTTAGCACATCTATTTCTCTTAAGCATAGGTGATTTATGTCCAGAAAGGTTATTATCTTTTTTCCTGAGATGTTTAAAAAGCATTCAAGTAGATCATTAGTACATTAAGTATATTTTCTTAAGACTCATCATTACAGTTTGATTTTTTCTATTTGAAGAATTCTAAAACTGCTATTTAGAAAATGTTGTCTTTAGAAATGAAACAAAATAACCAAAGAATATGATTTTAAATGAAAATATTTTTTCATTCTGCCAAAAATAGAAATGGAAATTGGTCTAGTAGTATATACATTTGTAATTGTTCAAAAGTATGAATGTTCAAATCAGAATACTGTATAGGGCAGGGTGTAGATTTTATTCCTTTATGTCACTCATCTTTCCAATTTTGCTATACTTTAATGCTTTTGTAACTGTACCTTTAAAATAAGACACTTCGGAGTACCCTGGTGGAGCAGTGGTTAGGTCAGTTATCTCAGAAGGAACAAGTCCCTTACTCCTGGGTTCGAATTCCAGGTCAGGGGGAAGCAACTAAATAAAACATGAAATTAAAAGATGATTCTTCTCTTCTCTCTTCCTGCCTGCCCTACTTAACTTCATTCCTGCCTGTAATTTTCCTTAAAAAAAAGAAAGCTGATGTTACTCATTATAAAAAAAAGTTTAAACAAGTTATTCACAGATCATAGCACTGTTTTCTATATATCCTATTAGAATTTACTCTTCAGTTACTTTGCTGCCACAAGAAGAAGCCGAGCCAAGCGAGTGGGGTCGGGGTGGGGAAGACCGAAGACAGCATTGGCAGGGCAGTGCTGTGACGGTGGTGGCGCAGGAATGTGGGTGCACTGTCCCTGCCGTTCTCCTCTGGGTCTGAATTAGATGAATGGCACGTGCGGGGAGCTAGGGACAGTGCTCTGAAGACAGGAACCTGCCCTGCCAGATTCCAGAGAGTAATGGGACATCTGCTTTTTGTTACTGCTGGTTTTGCTTAACCTTTTCGTGGATACATTACTGTTTCTGTGGTGCTTCTTTTGGGGTTCTTACTCATGTTTCCTTCTTTATCATGGTTTTGCCTGATTGTTTGTTGGCAGATCAGTGCCATTTAGCCCTCTGAACCTTGACTGATGAATTTCTGTCTCACTGATTCCACTCTGTCAAATGTGCAGTTTCACTATCCACAGTCCATTACAGATGATGGAGCTATAGTGTTTTCTTTTACTGTGTTTTTGTCTGTTTTTTCTCCCAATAGCAAAATTTCTATTTTACCTTCTGTACATCTCCCCTCCCTCACCCCAGTCTCCCCAGAGCAAAATCACACACACTGGAACTGTGTTTGCCCTCTGATTTTTCTTAGAGCTGTCTCTGTCCTAGGGAATCCTCTAGTTTGAAAACATTTATGCCAAGACAGACATTCATTGATTTATTTCGTAAACTTTTAGAAGCTTCTTTATACTGTGCTCAGTGGTGTTTCAGGGAGAGGCAGTGAAGTACATGATACCAGTTAGGTTGTGAGAGTGAGATATTTAAACATTTTCACCAGTATTATTATTTAAACGTACTTTGATGCTTATGTTTATACAATGTTTCTAAATGTTTCATTGTAATTTTAGGTAATAACAGGTGGCTTTAACTAGGTTTTCTTTGACCCTTAGATAGCTGTGTTGTCATTAGAACACTTAAATGACTTGCATTCTGAGCTGTGTAAAGTTAAAGTTTTTAAATGCATCTCAAGACTAAACTTTATAATGTGTTACGTTTTAGGTCAGAAGACATGTCTTCATCTACATGGCATCTTTCCTTACCTCTATGTGCCATACGATGGTTATGGACAGCAGC
The DNA here is from genome assembly GCA_004363575.1 of Solenodon paradoxus. Taxonomy (NCBI): domain Eukaryota; kingdom Metazoa; phylum Chordata; class Mammalia; order Eulipotyphla; family Solenodontidae; genus Solenodon; species Solenodon paradoxus. Next base: position 261,704 of record RJWH01000946.1, read on the forward strand.
CAGAAAGCTATCTTTCTCAGATGGCATTCAGTATCGACAGAGCACTTAATGTGGCTTTAGGCAATCCGTCTTCCACTGCTCAACATGTGTTCAAAGTGTCGTTAGTATCAGGAATGTAAGTATATGATAACATTTTTAAGATTTTCTGTTTGTATTCCTGTTGCTGTTCTAACTCAAAGAAAATATCTGATTCAAAGACACGCTGTTCGCTTTTCTTCCCCTCGTTTTCTTTCACCAATAGAACTGGAGTGAGTGTCTTGATGTAATTTTTTAAAAGTAAGTTTTTTTTTGTAATGAATGATAGATAGTTAACAATTATTTTTTATTTTAATCTTTTCCATCTCTCTGCTTCCTAGAACTGTGGAAATTTATATAATCCATTCAAGTATTTACTGAGATTTACTGAATATCTTCCTTGGTGCCAGACGGTACTAGGTACTTGAGATATACTGATGAAATAAAAATCAATCCCTGTCCCCATAGAAGTTGGAAACAGAAAATAGCCAGCTGATACAGCATGAAATAAATTCATTTAGTACATGGCATAACTAGACAGTGACGTAGAGAAGGAGGAGGCAGAGGATTAGTCGTGCAGGTGAAGTGGTGATTGTGTATAAGGTGGTCACGGACAGTCTCGTTGACAAGATAAGTGACACTAGAGTTGAAGGTGAGAGAGTAAGAATCGCTTAGAGCACTGGTGGCTGGAATGGGAGCGAAAAAGGAGAATAGGACAGAGTGAAGGGAGAGAGATCATGTAGCCCATATTGGCAGAGTACGAGTCTCTGTGCTTTGGTTTCCAGGATCACTGATAATCAGCTTTACCAGGTTTGATGACCATGAGACTGCACCTCCCAGATCTCCAAACAGAGGGTGCATAATGGACAGCAGCCCACATCTGTCACCCGACATGAGATGAAACTACTTTCTATAAGCTCTTTCCCGCTGATTACTCAGCATGACAAGGATACTAATGCAGCCTGTTCCCAGGAGACACTTCAGGACTCTCCAACAGCCTTTCTGAACTTCGTGCATCACAGTGCCATGAAGATTCTTTAGACCATCTTCCCTGATCTCCTTCCCTTGGTATCAGACCTGTATCTCAGTCTGCTGGTTGACCCAGCCTGTCCTGGGTCTCTTCTCTTCTTTCACCAGACTTACCCTTAATTAATGTCTTGCACATTTTGGCATCTGCTTCTCAGAGGACTTGGTCAAATATATTCTTGGTCCACTCTAGACCTAATGTATCAGAAACTCTGGTAGCAGAGCCTAGAAATGTGTGTTTCAATGAGCTTGTCGGCTGATTCTGAAGCATGCTTAAGTTTGAGACCCCTTACAATGGACTGTTGTAAGGATTTGACCTTTACCCTGAGCTATAGTATGATTTTGAGCAGCTGTGATCGACCTTATTCTTGAAGGGTTTACTTTAGCAACTGTGAAGAATAGATTGCAGGAGAATAAATATAGAAGCAGGGAAAGCAGTAGTACTCTATTTCATTAATCTGAGTGAGAAAGTAAGATGGTTTGCACTATGGTAATACCAGGAGAGTAGTGAGAAGCGACAAGTTTCTGGATATATTCTGAGGGATGAATCAACAAGTTTTGTTGTCTTGTTGGATGAGGGTTGTAAGAGGAGTCAAAGCTGGCTGTAACATCTGAGTCTGTACTGCTGAAAGGATAGAAGGTGTGGTGGAGCAGACAGGAAAGATTTCTAGTTCCTACTAGAATTTTAGTTTGATAAATCTTTTTGAAATTTAAGTGGGGATCTTAAATCTTTCTGCTTCTTCCCCCTCAACCTAGACTTTTCTCTGAATCAGCACAGAATTCTTTATATTGAATTTCCTTCTTCTATTCTTGTCTTACTCCAGGAGAGCAGCAAAAGTACTCTTATCATATATGTGCAGCTTTTTTAAATCATTTGAAATCTTTGTTCATAGAATAAAACTTGAATATCTAACCGAAGTCTATGTGATGTGAGCTGTACCTGCTTCTGTGGCTCTTTTCACTGTGTTCCTATCCAGAAACAGTGCTGTATGGTTTCTCTGCTATGCCAAGCTCTTTTCTGACTTTTGTATGTGCAGTTTGCTTTCTGTGTGCTCTAACCTCCAGTTCTTCAAGTCCTACATACACTTATTCTGTATCTCAACCCACTTTTTCTTTTCTTTAGCACTTAATATAGTTTGCAGTGGCTTTAATTTTTTTTTATGTAATTTCTATGCTTGTCTCACTAGTGTGTGAGCTCCACTAGGAAAGCATTATGTTTGTCATCTTTGTCAGTATATCCCTAGCACCTTGTATGATATTGGATACTTAGTAGTTAGGACTCACTAATTGCTTGGTCGAATAAGTAAATGAGTTGAAAGTTCACACCTATCCCATGACAACAGCTATGTTAAAGATAATCACCAATTTTATATTCTAATTTTTTATATTTAATGGTTCTAAGACCTTGCCTACATATATTCTTATTTTAATGTTTAAACAGCCTAATGAAATTGAGTCACCAATATTTCTGTATTTTTGGTGGGCTTTTATTTTTTTTTTTTTTTTTTTTTAGTGTATTGAATTGCAAATGTGTGTACGTGGAGGGAAAAAATGAGCTGTTCATTTTATAGCTGTCATTCTTTTTTTCTCCAAATTCTTTTTGTTAATATAGTCAGTTTTCCTTTTACCACACATTCTATTTTCTGTAATTCCTTTACTGCCTCAATAGTGTCTACTTCTCTGGTAGATTGCATAAGCTACCATATTAAAATTCGTACAAGGTTTAATTCCATTTGTCATAGACGGAGTGTTATCCTGAGACTGAAGTACTAGGACCGTGACCTCAGGCTAATTTCTAGGATTCCTTGTTACCGTGATTCTAAAAAGTATCTTTTGAAGATATTCTCGTTCATCAAAGTTAACTAGCTGAAATTTTTCACTGTCCATGTTTGTTTTCATTCTCATTGTTATATTGAAAAAGAACTAATTATCAGATGTCATTTTTTAAGCATAAAAGTAATCTGTTCTCAAACTTTTATTCTATTTTCTTTCCTCCAAAGAAAGAATTCTGTTGGAGACGTCAGCTCAAGTTGTAGTCAAAGATGGGGGTTAACTTACACAGTGACTTTTTTAGCCAGAAGGAGCAGAGTTGAGTTTATAGAATTTCCAGGCTGTATTTTGGGGCAATATATAGGGAAAAAATTCTAGATTTACATAGAATTTTATGGTTTGATAGTATTGACTTATTTTCAGTCTTTGAAATTATGATATTCTAATTATAGAAGCCTAAAGATTGTTAGCCAAAATAAAGATGACATGAACCATTCCAAGAGTGGCCCGTGTGCAGATTTCCCTTTTTTGCCTTCCATTTTTCTGGATAAAGATAACTCACCAGAGGGCTGCATTTCCATGTATACAAAATACTACAGCAGGAGGAACAGAGTTGAACCTTGCCAGTGAGAGAAGAGATAAGTCATGTAATATATCTTCTTTCATTCCTTCATCCATGTCAACAAAAATGGGATGAGCAGCAGTATCTGGACAGGAAGTGGTTAGTATTATTTATTTTTTTTTAAAGATGAAGGGTCAGAGAGAGTGATAGAGAAGGCCTTTCGTAGGTGAATTTAAGCAGAAGTTTAAAAGCAAGCCAAACCAAGGTCAAGGCAGAGTTTTCCACACAGGGGGTTTGGAAACTTACTTGAGAGACTGGAAGAATGAGGAAGAATGATACAGACTGGAATGAGTGGCAAGGACAAGATCAAGAGCCTTTTAGACCAAAGTTAATAGTTGCATTTTTAAAATATAGGAATTGCCTTATAGCAGTCATATAGATGTCTCTGACTCTGAGGCCTGAAACAGCTTAAAAAAAAGTTGTTTAAATGTATCCAAAAGAATGGCTTCTCCACCAAATTGCTTCTGCATCTGGTATCTACTACACTGTGGAATGTGACAAGAGAGTTGATACCTTAATGAGGGCAAGTTCTATTTAGTGCTGGTCATCAGGAGAACATATTTTTAAACTGAAGAGTGATTGGGTTTGTCAGCCTAAAGATTTAAACAACCACTTATTTACAAACCAACTCTCAGCAAATAAAAACTTTTTGTTTAATCCACAGCTTCAGACCTGTTTCTGTATCATTTCTAATTATGGTCATCTTTGGAAATGGTAGTTTGTTTATCAGAGATATTGGTATAGTTTCAGATTCTCCTGAAATGTAGCCCAACTCATGTTTCATCATGCATTGAGGACTAGTTTCTCCATTGTATAGTTTTTAGCTTCTCCCTTTCTGCATACCCACTGATTCCCTGAGAAAACCCAGCCTTTCAGGTAACTAGTGTCCATAAACAGATCCCCATTGTCTCTTTCAGTATCTTAAATTCTCATGAACACAACTCTCACAGGCTTCATTTGTGGTAAAGATATGTCATATTAACTGCTAAGATGCCTACTAAGTGCTATGTGCCTGTCTGCACATTTGTATATAGGTCCTTGAATGTCTTTTTGTTCAACATCATTTTGTTATTGATGGGAAAAACCAGTCCCAGCAGTTGCTGAACAAAATGAAAGGACGTTCTTTCATTATACCCCACTTCAGTGAAGCTTCCAAGAACCTATCTTTCCACATTGAGGACTTACTGTACAGTAGTCCCCCTTTATCGTGATTTTGCTTTCTGAGGTTTCAGTTATCCAAGGTCAACTGCAGTCTGAAAATATTTTGTACAAATGAGATAATTTGAGAGAGACACCAAGACAAATAGAGGCCATATTCAAATAACTTTTATTACAGTATATTGTTATAATTGATTTATTGTGCATTGCCTCTAACTATTGAACTTGCAATATTAATAATAAACAGATAAGGAATAAATATTGTTAAAGGACTTTGTTGATGAAGTGTTTTCGTTTTTGACAGGAAAAGATTGGGAAATGGGAGAAAGTGCCTGAAAGCTCCCTGCTTTGCATGGTCAGACTAAAGAAAAAAGAAACACTTTTTAACAAAATCATGATGATTGAAGTTAAAGCATAAATAATTCATTGTTTCTTTTTTGTTTCTAGTTTTTTGAAAGTGATGTTTTTAAACTTTGTTTTTTAAAGGTGATGAGATTTCAGTGTTTTATATTAACCTGTGAAGGTTTAATTGAATGGTCTTATGAAAAGAGTTATTTATTTTTTTGGTAAAATTAAAAGGAAGACTGAATCTGATTAGGACAACAAGTTGCATTGTTTCATCTCTGAATGGTGGAAGTAATTTGACATGTCTTTTATTTCAGGCCTTTTTATGGTTATCATGAGAAGGAAAGACACTTCATGAAGATCTATCTTTACAATCCTGCAATGGTGAAAAGGTACAAAGCTAAATGTAATAAAAATGTAAATGTCACTTAAAAATTTTAATAATAAAAAGAAAAATCTAGAAGAAAGGTCTTAAAGTTTATGGCACTGTTAAAGAGACCATAATATGTAACGAACATATGTTCATATGTACATTTATGTGTAGAGAGAGATTCATGGCTTAGACTCTAGGAAGGATATTTTAAAATGACAGACCTTGGTCTATAGCTCCTAACTGCCTCTATTTTGTCTTTGATTTTGAGAGTTTGTGAAAGTAGATGAAAGGAGAGATGATAGCTACATTGAACGACCTTAGTGTTTTGTTGGCCATACCAAATATTCAACACCAAGAGAAATTTGTTCTTCAGTTTTGAAGCAAGGAAATATATGTGAGAGTGAGTCCAGAGTAGGAAAACTTCTGAGATCTCAGAATCCTGTTAATTTATTCCCTATTAAATGTTTGTAACACCTTATGTCTTAAGGTTTTTGTTTGTTCTGTTTCATGTTGGTTTACCCCTCTTCTCCCAGTATATCCCTCTGCCTCTCACTTACTCTTTCAAAAATCCTGGAGCTCAAGTTAATGAGGGCAGGCAGGGTATATATTCAGAAAACTTCAGTACTTCTCTAGAATTCAAAACAAGGGTTTAACTCTGTAGTGACAAGCTAGGGTATAAGTGATCTTGGAGAAAAGCTTAATGTTATTTTTTCTGAAGATCATCTCAGCCAGTAGATACTGGATTCCAGAAGGTAACCTTTTGGTAAGTCCCAAATTGGATGTTTTTCTAGAGTGAATTTAGGCATTAAAAGAGGCACAGTCACCAAGGATGTGAGACTTACTGTACATCAGGCCATTTGAGTATTTCATCGAATCCTAACCCTAATCCCAATGGTTGTCCCACTCTGAGTAACTAGTGAAAACTAATTTTCTCTGTAACCTGCCCCTAACCTTACCCAGATAGCTTCTGTTAGGGTACTAACATAGTTTTCCAGAAAAGGCACTTAAACACAGTGAGGTTTCCTGTACCGGTTTTCCCCTTGTCACACTCCCTCTTCCACAGAGAACTGGCTCTGGGTTCTTAGCATTTCTTGCACACACAGTGGTTAAGAGTAACCTCAGCTATTTTTTTTCTGATCTGCAGTTGAGTTATAAGGGGAAACCAGGAATAAAATTTGTGTAAGTCTTATAAATAGCTTATATAAAGTAATTCTACTTAAAGTTTAAATGTAATCCATTTTTCTTACTCGTGACTAATAATAATTATCAAGTACTCATTAAACTATTTCTCATAACTTTAAAATACCGACATTATTTGATGCACTATGGAATTTGTTGGGTAAACAGAGTGGCGGACAAAGTTTGCGTAAATTTCTAGCCTAGCAGGGAAGATAGACAGTAAACAAACAAGTAAGTCAAGTATAGAACCAAGAATTGTGATACATGCTATGAAGGAAAAGAACAGGGTTCTCTAAAAGTTTCTGTAGTGGTTAAGAGTCCAGACCCTAAATATATATGTAATCTCTCTGCCTTCATTTTCTCATCTGTAAAAAAGTTGATTTCAGTACACACTGTTCTACTGATCCGCCATGTGACATCTGCAGCTCATTGAGAACGGTGCCGGGAAGACTTTAAGTGCCATGTAAATGTTAGCTCTAGTGAACACTGAAAATTTAAAATTTGGCTTCTGGACCTAACTCACTCTTAATGCTCTTCCTCAGAGCCATCGCTTTTAAGAGTTTGGTGCATGCCTTTATCCTTCATAGAGGAACAGAACCCCCCAGGCCAGGCAGTGGATGTCACAGCTGTGCACCGGCAGCTCCTGAGGCCCTTTCAGGCAGTCTGCATGGCCGAAACGATTTCCATGGTAGCGCTCGGTGTGGTTGCCGCTGTCTCGTGGTCACTGGTGGAGGGTGAAGCTGCTGGCACCTGGGCCTGGAGCAGGGCAGCAGCCTCAAACTGCTAGTGATTCTGTTTTTCACCACTAAGCTCGCAAAGTTAGTAAGTAAAAGCCAGTTTTACTGAAGAGCATCCACGAGGACATGGTAACACTGTTAATTTGGTTAAATGTTGACCTTCGGAGTATACAGCTTCCTGACATTTATGTGATCAAATAAAAGCAACCTGAAAACTCATCTTCTGTGTGCTGAAGCACTATTGTTGTCTGAAGGAAATAAGCTCGTTTGTGATTGTTTTTGTTGCAAGTTGAACTAGTCCTCTCCCCAACCCCTCTTACTTTAATGGAGTATTGCAGTTGAAGGAACAGCTAGCTAGTAGACAGAAAGTTACGGTGATTTGCCTATTGGACAAACATCTCAAAAATGAACAAGCGAGCCTGTCACTTCAGAGGAAGCAAATGCATAGTATTTGTTGCCAGTGACAAAATTTGACTTTTAAGCAATCATTAGAAATTTGGAAAACTGTGTTACTATGAACTCAACATATTGCCAGTATTTAAATATTTTTCTAATGGAAAAGAGAATATTAACAAATAGGATTTTAATTTTGTTTAGTAAAATTTATCATTCAGAAAATCTATATAGCTTAATGGGTCACTAGTTTTCCAATGATTACATGGTATGGAAGAAAGTCATGCTTAGATAAAAGAAATCAGTGTTTGAAAATAGACCAGTAGATATTAAAGAGCATTAAAAGTTCATTATGTGGTTTGAAATTAAGCATTGTAACAAACCTGTCAGAAACTACCACTCTACTGAGTTTCCATGTAGTCTCAAAGAATATTCACATTTATGTGAAAAGGCTATTCAGTTACTCTTGTATGTATGTAAGGTTGTATTTTTTTCCCTAAGCTTTACAGTATGTCACAACACACTGAGCAAAAACAGATGTGAGAATCCAGCTGTCTTCTCATTAAAACAAATTTGCAAACATGCAAAACAATTTCTTATTTATCACTAAATTATTTTTGTTTTGGGAAATATAGTTTTCAAAATAAATAGCTATAAATAAGTTATTATGTTAACATATAATAGGTTTATTATTGTTATTTTAAAATTACTAAATCAGTTTCTTAAAATTTTCTCTATTTGACACCTTCTAATGTGGTAATAGCTGTCAATGGATGTAAACCACAAAAGCCAAACAAACCAATGAAGCAAAAATAGATTTTTAGTATATAAGACCAAATTGTGGTTACCAGAAGGGAAAGGGTTATGGGGTATGCAAATCAGGTAAAAGGGTCAATTATATGATGAAGGAAGAGAACTGGGTGAACTTTATAGTATATAAGCTTTCGATTGACTGATTTTTTTTTATTATTTTTGAAGGTGCAGGTGGGAATAAAGGTGAGTAGGCAGACAAGCAGGAAGGGAGAGGAGGAAGAAGCATTTTGCTTTATTTCCAGTTGTTCACACTGGTTTTTTGCCCCTGACCTGGGACTCAAACCCAGGGTTATGTGGCCAATGTCATTTAGAGGCAATTGATCTAACTGCTGCTCCACCAAGGAACACGCAGATGTTGATTTGTAATGATGCACACCTCAAACCTATGTAATGTTATGATGCAATGTTGCATCAATACAATTTTTAAAAATCTCTTTGGCACTTCATAATTTTTAACATTGAAAAGTTCCTAGAGCAAAAGGTTTTGGAAACCATTGGAGGAAAGTTTCTTAAATTTCCTATCACAGATCTTTAAACTAGGAATGTCCTGATGGAGTAGTGGTTTAGGAAACTGCCTCTTACCACATATGTTCTGAGGACCCACTTCATATACTGGGCCGAGGAAAACAAGATGTGCAACTAAATAAAAATAAATAAAATACTTCCTCCTCTGTCTTCCTACCTGCTTGCCTTCATTCCTGCCTGCAGCTTTTTCTTTTTTTAAAAAAAGCAATCCTTAAGCTGTATTCATATTGTTCATTCCTTCTGTATATTACAGTGAGATTCCCCCTTGCCTCCAATACTCAAAATACATCCTCTTTGATGTTTCTTCTATTACTGATCCTCATTTCCCTTTCCCACACTATTTAAATAGTAATCAAACTTTATTTTGTACGTAAATATCCATACTCATAGACACATATACTTATAGCCATTCTTGTGGGAGGTTTTATATATCCTTTGACCACCCATTTGCTTTTTAACTTACTCCAATATGAGTTTTACCCCAAACATTCCACTGAAATGCCTTCACTCATGACATCCGTGTTGCTGAATCTAATCAACACTTTTATGTCCTTACCTTTTGACTTTGTCAATACTGATGATAATGCCTTAAAATAATCCCAGGTATTTGCTTCTTTGATAAAAGCTTCTCCTGGTTTTCTTCTTACCTATGTGATCATGCATAGATATGCCACTTTGTCGTTACTCCTCTTTTAACACCCAGGTTGGTTCTGCCCTGGCTTCCATCCTTTATACTTTCTCCTCCCTTTATAGCTTTATCGACTCCCATGGTTTTGTTTTGCATTTGCTTTCGCTTTCTTAAATCTTTATGCATTTGAATTCTAAAATGTATATCAGTAGCTAAGTTTCCCGCCAGAGCTCCTGAACACTGTATCAAGCCCCATCGATAGATAAATAGGACTATCGTTAAGAATTAGTGTTCACAAGAGAATTTTCTTTGAACTTTAGCTCTTCCACATTGTATTTAGTGATTTTGGGCAACTTAAAATCTGAGGCTCAGATTCTCTATAAATGGAGATCATAATACCATTGACTTTCGTGATACTATTTGAGATTAACATTTAGAACACCTAACAAACAGTGTTATGTGTCTAGTATATTGCTCATAAATGTTACCTGCTTCTGTTATGTTAATACAGCTATTCATATCCTCATCTTTATTCATTATCACTCATTTCCAATGTTGTCGTAGAAATCTACCTGACTTGATCAGGTAGATTTGACTTTTCATTACCTCTCTAGCCCCACCTCTCACCACATTCTCTGTCACTAGTTCTCGCTCACTGGGTTCAGTTCCCAGGAAGTCTCCTTTTCTCACGACTCTACATATGCAATTGTATTTGTTTGAAATACTTTCCTCTTCAAAGAAAGGGTATCTATTGCTTAGAGACATCTCAAGAAAGCTTTGCAGAAGCTCCCTTTGTACCTGTCTGACTAGTTTCCCTTCTGTGTGTTTTATGTGCATCCCTTGCATGGCCCTTCTACAGTTTGTAATTGCCTATTGTTTGCATGTCCCATTGTGAAGGAAAAAACCAACTCAGAGAAGAAAAATATTAAATGGTAACACCTCTGAACTATGGATAGCCTTTCTTGGTTTTTAGAATTTTTGTATAAACCTTTCAGAAATTTTTTCTGAGTTTTAAAAAAAAAGGCTCATATTAAAAACTTTCTTTGGCATTTTGACTTTTTAATAGAGTTAGTATTTAATTAGTTTTAAAAATCAAAATATTTTTCATCCATAATGTTTTTGTTATTTTCTTTTGGGGCATGTGGCTTACTTTAAAACTTCATTTGCAACTTTTCAATCTCTAACAAATAGATATTTTTAGTAAAATTGAAATGAAAAGTTTCCATGTTAATATGTTTTTTATTCTGTGTATTAGCATAATCATCATTTCACTTAACTTTGTAGGTAACATAATTTTATGATCTTTTTTTCCCCTTTAATTTAGGATATGTGAACTTTTACAAAGTGGAGCCATAATGAGTAAGTTTTACCAGCCTCATGAAGCGCACATTCCCTACCTCCTTCAGCTCTTCATTGACTACAATCTGTATGGAATGAATTTAATAAATCTGGCTGCCGTCAAGTTCCGAAAAGCAAGAAGGAAAAGTAAGGTTAACTTCACAAGTTCTGAGTAGAGCTTTGAAGCAGTATTATATATTTGAAATTGACAGAATAATGTATGTTTAGAAAATATGTACTGAGTGGATAAAAGATGAATAGAGATGCAAAATGGTATTCGAGTTTGTCAGGGAAATAATCTCAGAAGAAATTTTTTGGAGAATAGCTCTGTTGTTAGAACTCCATACCGTACTATTCACTCATTTAAAATGGACAGTCCATGGCTTTCTGTGTATTCAGTTGTGCCGCTGTCACCAGTCAGATTTAACACATTTTCAATACTTACAAAACAAACCTCATAGTCTTTAACAATCACCACCAAGCCTCCCTTGCCTCCCACCCATAAGCAACTACGAATCTACTTTCTATCTGTATGTTCCCCCATTCTGAACATCTCATAAATTTAAGTCGTTTTTCAGACAGCTCATGTTTCAAGGCTCATAGATGTAGTATCTCTCAGTATTTCATTTCTTCGTGTGGCTGAAAAATCTCCTGTTGTATGGACATACTACGTTTTGTTTATTGATTCATGAGTTGATTGACCTTTGGGGTTGTTTTCCACCTCTTAACTTACTGAACAGTGCTGCTATAGAACATCCATACATAAATATTTGTGTCACTGCAGGTTTTCATTTCTCTCAGACTGGGAATAGAATTACTGGTTCAAGTGGTCTAGAATCTTTTGCCTTATAGTCTTTTTGGAATCTTTCTTTTGTACTTGAAAGGAAACCATTTTTGCTCCAACCCTACTGTCCTTTCTGTCATAAATTTTTAAAATTTTCCTTTAGATCAATTCCTTTCCTTCCAAACTTTTTGTACCAGCATTTTTTAATAGCTTACCAGATTCTCTGCTCATTTGGTTCAATTCCTTCCGTTTCTTCTACCGTATTCAGACTGTACTCTGAAAAGTAACCAGGGAGGATGTTTTTGTTTCCCTAAATTATGGGTTAGGTCACTGGGATCACTCCCCTACTAAAAACAATTTAGAGGCTAGGTAAGTTTATCTTAATCTTAAATATATCAAAGTGATTACCAAACAATAAAGGAGTAGTGACTCCAGGCCTCCAAAAACCTGTAATGTAGATGTTTCTAACACTACTCAAAGCTGTGTTAAACAGTGCGTTCTCAGTGAGTGAAAGTATTTCCAGTTCTGTAATACATACAGTGAAGTTCTTAAAAAAAAAATAAACAACTAGTACTGTAAATGTTTCTAATAATGCTCATGCACATGCTCTCTCTCCTCTCTCTCTCTTGTAGACTTGGGCATTTTTGAGACATTAGTTTAGTTTGAATCCCCTGAACTAAAAGAGATTCCCAAATCTAGAACTTGACCTCAGTTAGAGCTGGTCTGTTGTATTGTAGATCTCAAATTATTCCTAAAAGTAAAATTTCAAGTATAATCTCTTCAGTATGCATTTAGAATATACTAATGACACAAGACTGTCTCCATAAGAAAACTAAACAAACACATACTCTTACATACATATGCCCACGTACATCACAAACATGCTCTAGACCTACAAAGAATTCAGATATTGGAATTATTAAATTCAGTTTGAAAAACCATGATTCGGCATCTTTATCAAATACAGTGCCACTTGCTGTGCTCTGATATACAGTGTTCTATTCACTTACAGTTACTTGTCTGTCCAACATGCTGGTAGTATCCTGTGTGAAATGACTTAGGCAGATGCAGCAGTTCTTTTAAAAAGAGAATGTTTTGTAGTGACAACTTGTAGTAAGTATTACATTTTCACCTTAAACATAAAACTTGGAGTACTGAGACCATCATATGACCTCCACTTTAAAGCAGACCAAGATAATTAATGTGTTCTTAACTAATCCTACTAGATAATAAAGAATACCTCTGGCTTTGATGACAAATTATAGTTTACTAAATGCAAGTTTTTCTCACCTCAAAATCTTATCATGTAAAGTTCCTACAGTAAACCAAATTGTGTGAATTAATAGTTGTCCTTTGATCTTTGAGATCCTTATGAAGAAATCATATAATAAAGCTTGAAGTAGGCTGTCTACCTCCTATGGCTCTTTTTCTCTAGAAAGAAACTAAAAGTTAAAAGAAGGAAGAGAGAAGATATAAGAGGTATACTCTCCACTGCCTTTTTCTTTCTATAGGAATTATTTCCCCATATCTTGTAAGGGCTGTTATTTCATATTTAGGAGATCCTCCTTTTTAAAAAAAAAAAAAAAAAGCAATTTGGAGATTGTCAAGAGAAAGGGTTTAAAGATTTTCATTACCTAGTTTCAAGACTAGCTCTAGAGCTGTAGTACTCAAGACCACATGATATTGGCAAAAGAATAGATATATAGACTGATGCAATAGAATAGAGTTCATAAAGAGATCCATACAAATAGTCAACCTACCTTTAATGAAGTTTCATTGGTTATTCAGTGGAGAAAAGATAGTGTTTTTCAAAAAATTACTGCTTGAATCATTAGCTGTCCAGACCATATCTCATACCTTCTATAAAATTAACTCAACATGGATCATAGATGTAAATGCAAATATCAGACTTGTAGCAGAAAACAAAGGGAAAAATCTGCCTGGTTTTGAATTTGGCAATGAGGTTTTAGCTACAATATAAAAGGTATGATCCATGAAAGGAAAAATTGGTGAGTTGAATTGTAAATTAAAACTTAGCTCTGTGAAAAATACTGTTAATTAAGAAAATGAAAAGATAACTCACTGGGAGAAAATATTTTCCAATTATGTATCTGATAAAGGACTTGTATCATCAGTGAATCTTAATGCATTTTACTAAGTTTAAGAAGCCAAAGACTTCTTTTGTAGCTCGAAGGGTACAAATGGTATGATTTCATTCATTATAACATTCTAGAAATAGCAAAACAGTTTAATCATGCAAATACTATCAGACCAACCCAGACTGGGGAATGTTCTTGAAGTTCTCATGACTATCAAGTCATGAAAAATAAAGACTGAGAAATAGACCAGAAAGACATGGTAACTAAATGCCATGTGGTGCCTTAGATTGGATCCTGGATTAGAAAGTGGACAGCAGTGGATCAACTGTGAAGCTCAAGGAAGGTGTGTGGTTGAGTTAGCAGTAATGTACCAGTGTCAGCTTCTTGTTTTGACAAGTGTCCCATGGCAGTGTAAGGTACTGACATTTGGGAAGAAGTAGTTAGCTGTATATGGAAACTCCGAACTATCCATGCAACGTTTTTGTAAATATAAACTTATTCCAAAATAAAAAAGTTTGTTGGCAAAGAAAAGAAAAGCCTGGTAAAAATTCAGTAAGGAATGGAAAATTAAAAAGGTTCTAGTTATAGGTGATGTATTTATAGGAAAAGGAAATCATTTTTACAGTTTATTTCTAACAGGTGAAAAAAGCATGAGAAAAGTGAATTAGCAGATGTATGTCAACCATGTATTTCATTTATAACAGATAAGTATTGGAATGGTAATGAGAAATGATTCTTTTTCAAAATTTGCGAAGTGTTGATAATTTGAAGGCAGACATATATGAAATTTAGTTGGGGGGAATTAAACACAAATTGCATATATACGTAATCCCTTTTACCTCTGTGTTCCTAGGTGATCTTTCACATGCAACTGGATCTTGCAAGGATTGGCTGCCAGGAAATTCTTTTACTGGTACTTTATTTCGGTGGGAAGAAGATGAAATACCAAGGTTCGTTAATGTTGTGAAGGAAAAGAAAATATACTTGGCATGTATCTTAAACTGTAGTCGGAAATCAGTGGTTACCCTAATAGAACTTTACCTCATTTCTTTCTTTTTTTTTCTTTTAAGGAAAGATGCAGGAAGGAAAAAAGCCTCAAAGGTAGACAGTCAGGAAAAGAGAGGAGGAAGAAGCATTTATTTTATTTAGTTGTTCATCTTGGTTGTTCCAATTTCTGGGGTTGCAAACCCAGGTCCTTGGGATGTGTGTGGGCTGCACTGACTGGAGGTCACAGACAACCACTTAGCTGTCAGAGGGCACCAAACCATACATATTTTTAATCTATGTTAATCAGAAAGCAAATATTATTAGTATGTTATGTGAAATCATAGGTTATAAAAAGATCGTGAAAATATACTAGTTTATCACCTTAATTAATAAAAAGACTGGATGTAAATATTTAGAACCTATGCCTGAGTCACAGAGGGGATGTTAACTTCTATCTTCATTTTGCATTCTAAATTGATATCTTATAACTCATCATATAAAGATATCACATAATAAAATAGGAACTAAAACCTAAGTAGTAAATATTTTTAATAAAAAACCCCTCAGATTTCTAAATTTTAAGTATTTATGGAAAAAATTTGGTCTTCATATATGTATGAATAATTTATTTTGAAGTTTCTTCTAGCTTTTATTATGTATATATATATATATTAGATATCTTTGAGGGGAGGTAACATAATCCAAATATTCAGCTTTTCATACCATAATGCAAATATGTAATTAGCACCTAACTCATAATGGATTGTTTTGTATCACAAAATATTGCCAAAACTTTTTTGATCATTGTGTTCCAGAGTTTGTTTTTTTATGAAGTAAAAGGTAGAAAGTCTAAATGACTTTATTTTTTTATTTCATGATAAAAATAATTTATCAGTTGGTGATAAATTATTATAAAATGTTTGCTAGGAGCTAAATTTAGTTTAATATCCTAATACGTATTTGATAGAATTTCCATATTATAAAATGACTAGGCTTTATAATGCCTAAAATTAAGAAGGAATCTTACTAAATAATGGTAGAAATACATTGTTTTATATTGGAATATTGTACCAGAATGACAGTCTGAAGACTGCACAGTGATTACAGCCCGCAGGCTTGCCTGATCTCTTCATTCACCTTAAGTGTCAGGACTTCTTGACACACACACACACCTGCTCATGTATTTATGTCTTTCTTTCTTCTCAGATACAGAAGAAATTCTTTTATAATCATGTTAAGGTGATAGTAAGTTTAGACATAGTATTATTTACTACTTTAGAATCAAGTACTGTTAAGTTCAGAGCAAAGTAGCTAACAGTCTACTTGCTATCTCATTTTTTACACATTTGTATCGTCCCTCTGTCTCTAAAGTTGGAACAAATCGACTTGACCTGAGGATTTTACTGTCTACTCACTAATTTCTTTGTTTTTGAAAGTTCTGCATTTAGGAACTTGTTTTTTGCAGGATCAATTAAAATCAAAAAGTCTATTTGTATTTGAATGCTTTTTGTAATATCTTTCTGGTTAGGTCATGAGATTGTAGTAAAGCTTTACTGATTTAGGAACAAGTTTGGGGAAGCCCTGTGTATTATCATGAGAAGTCTGAATTTTAGAATGTTTTTAAGGAGCTTATTTTATTACCTTTATTAAGAGTTGAAATTATAAGCATAGATAGGTAGGCTAATGAAACTAGAGAAGGCATTCAGAGTTAGAATTTATAATAAATACAGGATAACTGTATATATACGTATATATACATACACACATCTCAGAATATCATTTTTTTCATTTTGGGGACGCTTGTATTACGCATGAAAATACAAATACAAATAATGTCAATTTTTTGGCATAATAAATTAGTATGCTTAGATTTTATTAGTCTCATCTTTGTCCCCAGTGTTGTTAGTACCTCCTGGGCTTCTTTTTGAAAGGAAATGTTTTACATCTCTTCACAAATATTATTACTTGGGCAATAACAGTGAGAGCAGCCAAGTCATAATCAGATGAGGGTTCTGAGTTGGCAGGTCTTACTCGGTAACTAATTGTAAGTGACCACATATGTACCTTTTGTGTCATTTGTCAAAGTTTTGAATTACGAACGTCTGCTCTAGTCATCTCAACTCTTTTTGGTTATGGAGTCTGAGCTCTCCCTGAGTGATTGTCGTGGGTAGGTCTGTGCGTGGGGCTGGGAGCATGACTGCTCAGAGGCCAGGCGAAGCGTTGCTGTTACTGTCATTACTCACTACTTTCTATGACTAAAACAGTTGGCGTGTTTTTGCTGAATCAATTCTTTATTCCTGCCTTTGCTGTCTACTGGAAATAAAATTTTAATTCTGAAAATGACTTCCTTTACCTAGGAACACTTCCTGTTTTGAATATCTGAAGTGGTTTTGTAATAAAGGCAAGAAATGGCTGTAGATTTTTAATGCAAAGTTGCAGTTTTTGATGTTGTTTCCCTCCTTTGTCACAGATGTCTATTTCTGGGAATTTCACTCAGCATTTGTAATTCTTTGCAAAATTATGAAACTTTTTAGTATAAGGAGGAAACTTAACCTTAAACTCTCTAACTCGTTCTTCAATTCATGGCAAACTGATTTTGTTAAGTTACATGGGAAAAATAAAGCACTAAATAATGAGAATTTTTTTTCCTGAAAGGGATAGGAATGTATTGTGATTGGTTGACTAATACGTCTCTGATCACTGGGTCATATTAGAGACTAATATTTCTCTTTTATCAATATATATGTGTGTTGTGTCTACATGTATAAAGGTATACTTGTTTATTTGAATTGTAAAATTCTGTGGTTAAACAAATTAATTTCCAGTATTCCATCAAAATTTCCTTAGAGATCACAGTGGGAAATGAGGTTTTGCTAATGTGTTTCTTAAAACACTCAAATGTTTCAAACAAAAACATTAAGGAAATCTGTCTTCACCTACTTTCTAGTAAAATGCTGGTTCTTGTCTTTTCATTTAATGTTCATGTTGGTAGGAGATTTAAACTTTGAAATGAGGAAACGGATCCACACACTAGATGTATATTCAGTCCATAGTTACGTCTTCCTAATCTTTTGTTGTGACTGATGAAAAGCAAAATACTGTTGAGGCAAAGAACATTTATGAGGAACAACTGTGTGTAGTTCTCGTAAGAATTAATGCCCTAGTGGGGTCAACACTTTTCCTAGCTATGATCCTACTCTTGTGGTTTCTCAATTCCATACTTACGCAGAGTTTTAAAGCAGACCCCAACTCATTGTGGTTGACAGCAGGGAGAACAGTATCGTTTACTCATTTGGGGATGTATTCCTCTCCCTCATCTCTTTTTGCATATTCTCTACTGAGTTTTAAACCATTTCAGATTTCTGAGAAAGATGCCTCTGGACACATCACTGCTTTTATGTGTGATTTTTTTAATGCATCCCTCAGTTACATTATCCGCTTCTGCCATAATTACAACCACATGCTGAAACATTGTGTCTTCCTTACATGTAAAATGGAGTGACCAAAAAATCTCAGTCCAGTTGTCAGTAGGCTTTGCTTTTTTTTTTTAAAATTTTTATAGGTACATACACAGTATCAGTTGTTATAAATAATTGTGAATCAATATGAATATCAGCTTTTCTGGTTACTACTTAAACATGAAAAATTGTGTAAGTAGGAAAATCTTCATAGAATTTCTTCTTAATGTTTTGCTGTCTTTAATACAGCTCTTTAATCCTGGAAGGTGTTCAACCCCAGAGCACCTGTGAAGTAGAAGTGGATGCTGTAGCTGCTGACATCTTAAATCGACTGGACATTGAAGGTGTATATATGCAATTACTTTCAATATGCTTATTTTTTAAAAATTAATGACAAAGTGAGTGGGAAAAGTAGGGAAGAAAACATTACAAGGGAAGTAAAATATAATAGCAATATGCAAAGTGTTACGAAGTTTACTTCTGAACCTCTGATGAGGCAGTCATTTTTCATTTTATTTTTACATATAAATGAGTATATTTGAATCAACAGAAAACTAATAAAAGCATGGCACTGGAATTAACCAATGAATTCTTCATTTAAAGGAATTTAATATACTCTTTCAATTGTTACTATTTTTTAATTATATACCAGAGAGGAGATTCTTGGATATAGTGGTTATCATCAAATGTTTGAATTTTATTCACTTGCTGAGTTTTTGGGAAACAGAAATTAAAGAAGTAACGTAAATATAGGTGGGATAATTTGTCCATTTTATTACACAAAACAGGTAATTGCTTTTCTTAAAAGGCAGCATTTATTTTTGGAAGTTAAAATTCTTTTTTTTTAAACAAATATTTTTCTCTGTGACACTGTGATATTGAAGTGTTGGTGTGATTACAGCTCAAATTGGTGGAAACCCTGGTCTGCAAGCCATATGGGAAGATGAGAAGCAACGGCGAAGAAACAGAAATGAAACTTCTCAAATCAGCCAACCTGAGTCACAAGGTATAAGCCTAGTAGTGCTATTTTGTTTTAACTAGGTATTTTAATGGAAGCTTAGTTTTTACTTTGACATTAGATTTTATTTTTCAAATTATCTTTCACTTCATATGTGTGTTTCTACGTATGACATTGCTGTAAGCCTGTAGTTCCTTATATTTATAACTGTCTCCAAAGTGCCATTATCTCCTTATTATCTCCCATTATCTCCTAGAGATTGAGTTCTTCTTTCATTGTTCTGGTTTTCACCCAACCTTATCCTCTTGCCTTATCTTTGTCTCCTTTTTTTTTTTTATCACTTTTGCTCTAACCGTCTATATTTCCATGTATGCTATAGAAAACTCACACAAGATCATGAATCAGATGTAGAAACACTGTGTTTAGTTCTTAAAGCTTTGAAAATGTAACCTATGAAATATGCCCCCCAGTTTTCTGAGTATCACAAAACTCTCACTTTGACCACCTTGTACAGCTCTGAAGAAAATATTCAATTTTATTATCAAACTCTGCTACTTTCAGAAAAGAATTTGAGGGGACTTGAATGCCATGAATGCAACAAATTTTTTAAAATAAAGGTAAAAGAATAAAAGGCATAATTCAAAAGGCAAATGATTTGAAGTATAATATTAAGTCTATGTTGAAGTCTATCAGTTTTGTCTAATGTTTATGATGCCTTGGACACTGAGTTTTGATAAATTTTGAGTGCCCTTTTTATGCCTTTTAAAATAATTACATTTTATAAAGATTCAAGGTGTATGAGATATTTATAGAGAAAATTGTTTTCTATAGAGATTTAAGTTATAGCTATAGAACTTAGTCTTGAACTGACTGTATGCTTGGTAACTTCAGTTAACAATCATTTCTTGTTTAATTTCTAATAGACTGCTTTTAGTTGTTGTTATATGTTAGGACTAGTGTAGGAAATTGCTCCCATTTTTAAAGTTACCTTAGGAAAAAGGAAAATATTTTCTTCATTTGCTGTCTACATTTTTTAATGCACTTTTAAAATTCAAAGATCGCAGGTTTGTGCCGGCAACAGAAAGTGAAAAGAACTTTCAGAAGAAACTTCAGGAAATTCTGAAGCAGAATGATTTCTCTGTGTAAGTAGCTCTTTATTATAGATTGTAGAACCAGTTCTGTTGACTCCCTCATCTAAAGTTTGTTATAAAGGATGTGTTTTAATTAAGCAGAACGTTATCGGGATCTGTGGACTACAGTGATGGGTCCCAGGAGTTCTCTGCTGAGTTAACCCTGCACCCGGAGGGTCTGTCTCCTGAAATTCTTCAGTGTACTCCGGCGAATATGGTAGAAATCCACAGAGACACAGAGTTGAGCACAGGTGAGGTTTCTTTCCAAGTGTACAGATGCTTAAAGGACATGTGTGTGTTAGATAGTAGTTAGATTAGATAGTGGTTAGATTAGTATATTAGTATTTGTCTTTTTTCCTAAGTAAACAGTAATACATAGAAAAATACTCTCTCCTGGTCCTTTACTTTTCCTTCATCTCTGCAGGTAAACATTGTTGTAAATCATTTTAAACTGTTACCAATTATAATTTTATGTTTTCTTATATACATATGCCCCCAATATATGTGCGTGTATGTATATATGTATATATAAGATATACTATTTTTGGTTTTATTTTTGACATAAATGGTATTCTGTTGACACAGATGGCTTTTTTTTTTCCAACATATTATTTAACAACTGAGGTTAACTTACAGAACATAAAATTCATTCATTTTAAATCTATAATTCAGTGACTGATAGTAGAGTTGTGCAGATGTCTCCAAAATTCAATTTTAGAACATTTTTCACTCTAAAGCCTTTTTTATGTCCATTTTTAGTCACCGACATTGCCACTTCCAACTCCAAGTGACCTCTAATCTACTTTCTTGTCTCTTCTGGATGTAGTATATAAATTGTCATAGGTGTGCCTTGGTGTCCTAGTGGTTTAGTACACTGAGCATAGTCCACATACATTCCAAGGCCCCCCGTTCAAGACCCTCGTCTGGCGGTAGCAACCAAGATGAACAACTAAGCTAAATAATTGGGTACTTCTTCCTCTCTTTTCCTGCCTGCCTGTCTGTCACCTTCATTTTCCTGCCTGTACCTTTCCTTTAAATTGAAAAAATAAATAAATAAGTAATCATATCATTTGAAATCTTTTGTTTCTGGCTCCTTTTACTTAGCATACTATTTTCAATATTCATTGATATTGTAGTATTATCAGTATTTCAATCCTTTTTTATTGCCAAATAGTGTTGCTTTGGAATCCTGTATTTTACCTTGGATAATATATTTTATGTTTAGTGCAATCTTCTTAGTGTATGTGAAACCGCATCTCACTGTAGTTTTAAATATAATTTCCCTTGTTAATGATGTTGTGCATCTTTTAGGTCAATATTATAACTTTGAAATTCATCTTTGTTCATACCTGTATCTAGGTCATTCATTTTATATGCTTTTAGTGCTCCTTGTAACACTAAGCAAGCTTATCATCATCTCTACAACTATTACGTAGTTTCCACTTTTGCACTGTTACTAATAGTGTTAGGCCTACTACCTTGTGGTTCTTTGCAAGTTTCGCTCCAGAAGACATACAGAAACATAGTTTGCTGGGTGTGAGATGTATTCTACTGCACCTAGAAGCATCTGTTCTATCATAGCAGGGTTTCTACAATACAGTGAGCTTATCTAAACATGATTCTAAGTAAGAGAATGATAAAAGTTCTACTCAGAAGTCAAGTTGTTTCACATGCAATTTTCCTAAGCAAGGGAAGCTAGAATAGCAGGGGTAGAGTTATAGCTAGTTAGTAGGACAGGAAAAGCCCTCTTTTAACTGCTGCATTGTCCTCAGGGGCTCTCTTGACTGTATTAAACAACTGCAAAAATGAGCACTTACGCCCAGGACTTCCTGCCTCCCGAAGAGTCGCATCCAGCTTTGTACGATACCTGTCTCTGGCAGATTGCACTGTATCCTGAACCCGCTGTTATGGCAGCCTACTGGCCATTCGCTTTATCTAGGACCAGCCAGCCCCAATCTAATAAACTTAACTGTACTCATTGTTTCCATGCTATATTTTTTTCTGCATTTTAAATATCTACTGTGATGTCGATGTCCTCAGCTGCACTGAGCTCCTTCCTGCCTGATCAACTAGTTAACTCTTCAGGTACCTGTTACTGATTTTGTTGTGTCTGATTACAAAATTGCAGAAGTTTTGCCTCAAACCCCCCCTTTTTTTCCTTATTATAAACCCTGTTATTTTTAGTGCTCAATTTTTCAGAATTCGAGTTAATATCACATTATAATAATAATGCCAGTGTTTGAAAATTGCTCTATAAAATGATCGTACCTAAGTTTACATTCACACTGTTTTAAACTAATTATTTGCCACATCCTCAGCAACACTGGATAGTATCAGATGTTAGCAAATTTTGCCTTTCTGAATCTTTGAAATAATATCTCCTTAATTTAGTTTATATTTGCTGATTACCAATAAGTTTGAGCACTTGGGCTTCTTTATATGAGAATCGCTAATTTTTGTTCTTTGTTGATTTTCTGTCGAGTCTTTGTTGATTTGTAGGAGTTCCTCATATTTTCTAAACATTAAGTCTTTGTTAGTTATTTGTCTCATAGACCTATTTTTCTCTGCCTTTATTTGCACTTCAGAAGTGTTTAAGACAATTTAGTTCTTTCCATTCTTCTTTCTTTCATTTGTTCATTCTTTTTTATAAGTATTGATATATATACACATATATATATATGTATATGTATATATATATCAAGGGAAGATCGTTTCTTACTCAGTTTTAAAATTGCCTACTCTTGATCTTTTTAAAAAGCTCTTTCATGTTGATTTTAGAATCAGATTGTTTTGATTCTGGGAAGAACACAGTGGAGATTTACTAACAATTCTTTGAATTCCAATTTAGGAAAATTTTCTTATCTTTCTATATATCCAGTCATCTGTGAACATGACATATTTCTCATAGGGTCATCTTTCATGCTGTTAAAGTTTCATAATTTTCCTTGTAAAATTATTTTAAAATCCTGTTAGAAATACTCTAAATGGCATGTAATTATTGCAATTTTTAAGTTTTATTTGTCAAAAATGACTTCTAGTAGCTAATTTTTAGGAAATTCACTAACTTTTGTTAGTCTTATAGCAGCACTTTTTCCAGTTTACATGTCGTTCCCATTGGATATTCTATGTATAGTCATCATCTGCCAGTAACAACGTTATCACTTCTTCTTCCGTCCTCAGATGTGTGACGTGTGTGTGTTTCTGTCTCTCTCTCTCTCTCTCTCTCTCTCTCTCTCTCTCTCTCTCTCTCTCTCTCTCTCTGTCCTAATGCACTGCCTCAGAACTCTAAGATAATGTTAACTTGATGATAGTAGTCCTTGAATAAGAATGCTTCTATAGTTCAGGTATAAAATTTATTACAGGATATTGATAGATAATCTTTTCTCAGGTTAATATCTCTTCTATTTCTTGTTTTCAGAGAAGTTTGTTTTTCAAATCATAAATGGATATAAAAGTTTGCCAAATGTTCTTTTTTGAATCTATTGGAATCATTAGTTTTCTTTTTCACTCTGTTAATGTGGTTGGTCACACTAAAATGTATTTATATTCTAATGTTAAACTCTCTTTATACTCTTGAAATAAGTCTTCCTTTGTCACAATGTGGTGTCATTTTTAAAAGCATTCCTGTATCTCTTTGCTAATATATTGTTGTGATTTTTGTTTTTGAAATTTTTAGGCAGTTGAGAAAGAGCCGTACTTGGCTCCATTGAATGAAGTGCTTTCCCTCTTTCTCAACTCTCTTCCAGAATTGTCAGATTTCTTGGAGATTTAATAATCTCATCTGTAAAACAGTTTAGATTTGTAGTTTTGTCTGGGTGCATTTTGTGTTGGTGGGAGGTAAAGAAAGTGGATTTTAAACTACTTACTGTATTTATTTGATTCTAAGCCACATTACAATTTAAGAGATTTTCGTGAAAAAATAAATATGATTTATTTGCAAAGTTCAAAAAAATTAAAAGTGAAGAGTGATGAATTTATTACAAAATCTTAAACACATAATAAGAAATGAACAAAATTAACAGAATTTTGAGAATTGAATAAGGGATCTCTTTTAGCAGCTTTCAGGTAAAGCTTAGCCACCTTCAAATGTAAGCTGCATCTTATATTCGCGGGGACATTACAATGGGGGAAAAAGGTGTGGTTTAGAATCAAATACAGTAATTCAATTTTTGTGATTGTGGGTCTTCTCAGACTTTCTAGTTCTGCTTTCACGTCTTACATTTTTTCTAATGTCTATTTTCTCTTATTTTTCCATGACATTAAAGTGTTATTTGGACATCTCTTTGGAAAGGGCTATTTTACTTCTACATTATTTATGCCTTTTTTTATTTTTTATTTATAAAAATTTTTTTTGTTTCATTTACATTGCTATATGCTTTTTAGGATATTGAATTCGTACCTCAGTTTCTATTTTGTTTTGCTCAATCCTGCCAGTGTTATCTATCATATTATTAGTTCCAGAGAACCACCTTTTGTTTTTACTGACCTTCTTAATTATCTTTTGTTTTGGAATTGTCTAGTTTTTGGTTCATCTTCTTTTGTTTTCATTAAATACTGTTTATTAGCCCAATTGTGTCCTAGAATGTTTTAGAAATGTGCTTTTAATTTATATTCATTCTTTCATTCTCTCTTTGTCTCTCTTATTACATTATAATGAGACTTTTGGGGGTGGGGGTGTTGAAATTATTTCTCTGTATAGTAGACCTTCTGTAAAGATCACATTATTGACTTAGATTTTTAGTTCATGAATTCAAAACTTTCTGAGAAATACAAATATAGAGTTAGTTGTATTTTTAAACCATAGCAATAGACTTTGTGTTGTTCAAATAAGACAGTTTCTCTTTTTCCTTTGTATATGTTAATATGCGGTGATTTTTTTTTTAAATCACAGTGATATAGTTGTCTGTGAAATAGAATTGAAGATGCTAAAGAGATTGTAAATATTTGGTGATTCGGATTTAGGGTTTTTAAAAACACCTGATTGATTAGTTATTCTAAAGGTTTTTTATCAAGTTTTATTTAACTTTTATCACTAACACTTTAAAATTAATTATGTTTACACTGTAATGCTAACTAATTTACACAAAATCAATACAATAAATTTTAGATTTAGAATATTGCTTTAATATTTTTGTATTCTTTGTCATGTTAAGGTCACACTAGACAAAAAGTGGAAGAAGCTCTTATTAATGAAGAAGCAATTCTGAATCTCATGGAAAATAGTCAGACTTTTCAGCCTTTAGCCCAAAGACTGAGTGACTCGCCAGTTTTCTGTAAGTAACAGAATATTTAAATATTTAGTCTGAAATCAGCAAGAGAACATAAGTTCTTGGCATTTTTTTTAATTTGAAAAGTATATAAATACTTAGTATCGGAGTATGAAAATTAAGCTACGTTAAATGAATTAGCTTTGTTTTTGTTTTGTTATCTGCACAGCTTTTTCTAAAAAGCAATTGTAAGAGAAAATAATTTCCTTTTTTTTTATAATTTCACTTTGGTTGGAGGTTGGTTTAGTGGGGAAATGCACTTATTTTGAACAAAAATTCTCCAAAGTTAAGTACATTAATAAAATGCCATAAATGATTCTTTCTTGGTAAGTATCAAATTCATAAATTTCCCTGGACAATTCCTTTCAAGCCATTAATTTTTGGCTAGCGTAGAACATGGCAGTCATTTCTAAATGTCTTTATATTTCCCTAAATGCGTTCTCATTAACATCATAAGCCATTTTACCAGATTTCATTTCAGTCATTTAGTTTAAATTATGGACATCTTTTTCAGAAATTTGTTTAGAATTACATTCCATAAAGTGAGATCACTGAACTTCATGCTTCTTATTTTGCTTGGTGTAGTGATTTTGTTTCTTGCCCACCTTTCTATTTTATCATTCTTATTGTGCTAAATAAGATGTAGCATCAAATGCGATCCTAGCTCCCTGCTATGTCCTCTATTGCCTGTGTTTTCAATGTGATCGACTACACATTGAGGCATGGAGCTGGTGTGATGCCAGAATTATTGTACATAGTCACTTCCAAAATAGGAGTAGAGAACTTTTGAAGTAAATGCCATATATAGAAAGAGATACAATCCAAAGACCACATTAAAACCTTAGTTTGGATTTCATAATTAAAAATGTTCTGTTTTTCTGTTTTTCCATTTGAATAAATAACTACATAAATACATAAATTGCATTTTAATTGTAAAAAGTAAACAGAAGAGAGAAACTTATAAGAAGTTAGGAAATCGAAAAGGAGAGGGAGCCATATCCATATTACATTAGGCAAATATAATGTATCATCAACAGATGTAATTCCCCTTGCCTAAGGCTGTAAAACTCAATATTAGTCAAAGATCTGAGAGTCAAATATCCGAGTCATTTTTTTTTTAAGCATGACACAGGGCAAAATAAAGCAGCATTCATTTCTAAGTTTAAGAAATGAATGTTTGCCAAAATGACTCTAACATGCAAATATTTTTATTTTTGCCTTTCATTTGGTAGCATGATTGAACCAGTTTCTTTAATGTCAACAAAAAAAACCTGAAGCTTGTTATTTTAGTTATTGGGGAATATATTATCTTAGTTACTTTACAGAGAAAAAGGCTGTATACTAGATTAGAACGTGTCTAATTCTAGTCTTTTTTTTTTTTAATTAATAGCTTTCACTGAAATATAATTTACGTATCATAAAATTCACTTCCCCAGAATATCTAGGTCAGTGATTTTCAGTCTATTCAGTAATGGTTATAGAACAATTACCATTATCTAATTCCAGGACATTTTGATCACCACTGAAAGAAATCCCAAACTCATTAATATTCACTCATTCTTTCTGCCCCCCAGCCTCTAACAACCACACATCTTCTTTTTCTTTTGTTGAATTTAGCTTTTTGAGAAATTTCATGTAAGTGGAATCATAATCATATAAACTTTTGTGTCTGACTTTTCACTTTGCATGTTTTTAGGCCTTCGTCCATGCTGTAGTGTATTTCAGTACATAATTCCTTTTTACTCCTGAATAATAATCTATCTTCTGACTGTAATATTTTATTTATCTATTCTTTAGATGATGGATATTTGATTGTTTTCACTTTTTTGACTATTAACAAATAATACTGCTGTGATTATTCACATATAGATTTTTGTGTGGACTTATGCTTTCCATTTTTATGTGTACATACCTAGAAGTTGAATTTCTGGGTCATTCAGTAACTCTTTAATGTTTTGAGAAACTGCCAAACTTTTTCCAAAGCAACTTCATCATTTTACAGTCTGACCAACTATGTATGACTTGTTACGATCTGTCTTTGATCTTTGCCTTATTGCATATTAAATGGTAACTCGCTGCTGTCTTCAAGGTTTTTTAAGTAATGTTTTAACCATTCTTAAAACTCTTAATTTCACCTATAGTTTTCTTTTGATTATCCTGTGAGCTAAATAAAAATAAGGATAAAATGTTCATGTATATACTACTCAACGTACTTCCTTGACATTTACTACATTTATATTTATTTTGAACACTTGCGTATTTGGTTTTGTAGCCTGTGACTTAATTGTACAGTAAGTAGGCAGCTTGTTAACATGCAGCTTCTTGGACCCTGCCCAGAAATTTTGGTTCAGTAAGATACGGGCTGGAACCTGGGAATCTTTGTTTTATATGGACACAATATCATTCAGTGTAGAGGGTCTCAGGATCATACTTCGATGAAAAAGGAACATTAACGTCTAAGTTGTATTCTTTCTGCACATGCCAGATTCTAGGATGTCATTGTTGTTTTAAAATTGATATGAATTGTTTAATTACTTAAGAAGCTTATCAGGTACCTATTCATTGGTGATCCTTGACTTGTTTTACAGTGGAGAGTAGTCCTGATGAGACTCTAGTACATCTTCTTGCTGGTTTGGAAAATGATGGGTATCAGGGGGAGAGAAATAGGATGTCATCACAGTGTCGTTCCTTTGGAAATACTAAAAATCTCCAAAATAGTGATGATGAAGAAAATGAACCACAGATTGAAAAAGAAGAAATGGAGCTTAGTTTGATAATGTCTCAGAGATGGGACAGCAATATTGAAGAACATTGTGCCAAAAAGAGGTAACTTCTTTAGTTTTTCAGTTACTGTAATAACTTCATTGTTACTGCCATTTTTTGGTTTGTTTGTTTGAATAAAGAAAAGGTGCAGGTAGCAAAGAAGGTGAGTAGTCAGGCAGGGAGGCAGGAAGAAGCACTTTATTTTACTTTGGCTTAGTTGTTCACATCCTGGACCCAGGTCCTTGGGATGTATGCGGACTGTGCATCTTCAGAGGCAGCTGAATTACTACTCCACCAAGGCACGCCAGCCATTGTTCTTATTTAATCAGAAATTCCTTCTTACTGTTTTTCATAACATAAAATAACTAACAAATTTAAAATTGGCAACTTATAAATTTCTTTTAAGTAGTGACTTGTCCATGTAGAATAAACTCTGTATTTCAAGAAAAATAAAATTTGCTACATTTAAAAAGAGTAAACCTAATTCTTATAAATCATCTATTTATATATGCAGTTAATATATGCAGGTTATAAATGGGGCAAATTGAAGTCCCTCATTCCAGAACGTGGGGAAAAAAGATTGTCCTCTGAAAGTTTAACTGTCATGGGTCAAAGCAACAATTACAGTCAGCTTGAAGACAAAGAATGGCTCCTGGGTCTGATTAGACTGCAGGAATTAAATATTAAGAATAAATGAGTGTGTCTGAGACACAGACACTGGTATTCTGTCTCATTTCTCAAGATAAATGATTAAGATTGCATGGTAGTTATTTAAATCAGTTTCTTGTGAGCTTGATTGTTTTGTGTCCGCCCTGAGCTATCTGTTCTGTATGTAGAGAAAAATTAGACTTCTGAGCCTGTCTTGACTTTAAACTTACATTGGCAGTAGTGAAACTTCTGAAGTCTGAATTTGAAATGTTTTCTCCCAAAGCTGGTATTGAAAGGTGAAAGATAAATCCAGTTTTCATTTGTATACCACATAAGTTAATACATCAGAAAATGAAAATCTCCACATGTGATGCTATGTTCTTCTCTCTAATACAGTGTCTATTTTTCACTCTCTATGTTCTTTTTCCCTTTTTGAATCTTGAATATAGTTTTTTTTCATCACTTAGATTTTTTAATCAATTTCATTATGCTGCAGGTCTGACTGGCTTAATAGTGTTCACAACTTTCTCTGGATTGGAGCAGGGATGGAAAAACAGATGTATGAATCTGGCACGTTTATAAAGATTCAGGAAACAACTACTCCCTTTATTAGCATGGTCTTGAGAGACTAGAGAAATACTACATGTATATAAAGTATCTGAATGTATCTAAACGTACATGTATATGAAAGCAATATATGTATAAGAATATATATGAACAGTCATTGTAATTATCATCCCTGTTACAGGGTAAAAGGACTGGAAGCAAGGAGACCAGTTAAAATGTGAATCATAGTATTCCAGATAAGTGGAAAGAAGGTCTAACTCTTATTACCTTGGAAAGTGGAATGGCAAGACAGAGTCCATGGAAACATGATAGAGCTTAGAAATGAATGGACGGGGTGTAAATGTGAGGGCAAGTCCAGTAAAGACATGCATCCCTTGATAGAATAAATTCTGTGAAATGTATCATTAGGCATTCTGTCATTGTACAAATGTTGCAGAATGTAATTAAACATAGATGATAAAACTTACTACACTCCTAGGCTATATGGTACAGTCTTTTGGGACCACCATTATATATGCACAGTCCTTTGTTGACCTAAACATCATCAATTGACATGTGACTGTATGACACTGAATTTACCAATTTCAGAAGTTGGGGAAAATGGCATTATTACAGAAAAAATGGAATAGAGACAAAACTTTTATAGCATCATCTATACCAACCAGGATTGCATGTGCTTCAGAAGAGGTTGATGTGGTTGAGCCATTTCCCAACAGGATAATTCACGAAAAAGTATATATATATATATAAAGTGTATACCAAAAAATTAGCAAAAACAATTTGTAGACTAGCTACAGAAATTTTTGTTTCCTTTCCTTTTTTCTAATCGTGTGTGTGTGTGTGTGTGTGTGTGTGTGTGTGTGTGTGTGTGTGGCTTTTTTCATTTGCCAAGAAATTTTTAGTCTTTTTCATTTTACTGCTTTAGCAAGTGGGGGTGAGACTAGGAGAAATCAACAAAAGCATCTTGTGACGTGTTGAGAATCATATCTAGCAGGAAATCAAACACTGATTCTGAACTTGCTAAAAGCTCTTCCAAGGTTAAGTTGCTGAGACTTGGAATGACTGGAATGATTATGACAGCAAAGGGACTGACTGATTTATATGAAAATAAGAAAGTGTGAAATACTATTTTGTAGGTTTGGAATATTTTACTCAAAATGAAAATGGAATCCATTGTAGGAGCAATTGTGAAAATGCAGATGAGAGTTTTTATGTATACCTAGGTAATAGGATAAAGGATGAGAATTTTGTTTTTTTTATTAGGTAGTTTTTTCTTTTTTCTCCTTAAAGAAAACGATACTAAGAAGTTTGGGTAAAGATTGTTGCGTTCTTAAGCAGTAAATTATGGAACTTAAAGTATATATCCTCATGGAATATTTGTTCCTGCTACAATTATATAGTGTGCTTCCCAGTCTTAAAGCCCAATCAAACCTGTGTGAAATAGAATGCCATTTTGTAAGGACCAGTCTTTGGAGGTCCGTGAGTACTAAAGTGGGGTATAAGTGAGGTATAGACAGAAATGAGAATCACTTGTATGAAGAATACTGAGAGAGAGCACCTGACATCACCACAAATGAGACCCCAGATGAGTTTAAGGAGAGACATCTTTGTTTTTAAATGCCCTCCCCCAGTTAAAGCAGAAATTGAAGAAGGTAAAGTACACATCCATGCTTTAAGCAGACAATGGACATTAAAGATGACTGGGAGAAAACAAATCTAACTTTTATTTTGTTTCAACCTGAACAGGGTAGAACATGGTTAAGAAGGAATACAGGCCTCCAAATAGAAAGAGTAAGACATTCTCAAGCTGCTTTATGGCTTCCCTAATATAGGCTCAGAGATTGTACGCTAAATATTGGAAGAACTTGCGGCTAGAATTATGGAATCATTGGTAATACAGTGGATAAGCTTTTGGAAATTTGCACTAATGTGTTGTTCTAAAGAACAAGGAACAGTAAAGGGGAGAGAAATTATATTCTTAGGTTAATTTCATTCAGGCAAAAAAAAAAAAGCAGGAAATCTTTTGGGCACTTAGAAGAGGAAGCAGAGAATACCAGGACCTTTCATGAGTTCAGATCATGTTCTGTCATCTTTATATCATTCAGAAGAATGTAATAATTATAGTGCATCTTAATTTTAGTCAGACATTTAACAGAGTTTTACATAACATCTCTGTGTATCTATCAGTAGTGACTGGTAAGGTGCTTCATAGAGAACTTACATGATGTTTAGATTCATTAAGTCAGCCCCGTGTGCAGTCTAGGACGATGTTCGGTGCATTCTGGGCTCAGCAGCAGTTTCCATGGGGAAGCCTGAATCCTGCTTGATTAATAGCAGGAGAAGTCTATAAGCATTGTTTGCTTGTCAAAAGAGTAAATTTAATTATTGACTAAACTTGTATTTAGCAATATTTTGACAGCTCTTTTAATTTTATTATAAATAAATAACTATAGCATTAGACTTATGTAAATTCTGCTATAGTAAGTTATATTGCATCTTTCATATTTTAGCAAAGTTTGTTGACTTCTTAATATCTCTTATTTGATCTAGTGGCATTTCACATTTATTTCTATTTGCTTTTCTCTTTTTTATTATAATCTCATTTTACTTTAGTATTGTCCTTTTGATTACCTTCAATATAACATTAGTATTTTTCTGTAGTTTCTTAGATTGTACCTTGTTAATCTAGTTATACTTAATGCCTGTAGATAAACATTCAAATATATAAAATTTTCGTTAACTATTCCTATTACCTGTCGACCTGTTTAAAATAACACTCATAGTTTGCCCCCTGATAAATTAATGCTTTTGTCTTCTTTGACTGGTCCAATTACATGGAAAAACATGCTCAAGTTAACCTTGGGAAAACAAGCCTAAGCATTTTATAAATACCTGTATTAGAGATTGAATAACAGAAATACAGTGAAATACAGTGGAAGGAAGTCTCTAAATTCTGTTTGTATATTGGATGTTCTATCCTGAATACCATATTTTAAGAGTACTAAGAAGTAAAAGAAAGGGAAAAAACAAAGTAAGGATCTGTGAACACTGTCGCTTTTGAAGAACAATTAGAAGAATAATGTTTGCTTCAACTAGAGAGGAATTTAGGGCAAATTATGAATGACTTCAAGTATTTATAAGATTATGTAGAAAATGGCATAGACCTACATATGACTATGAAGACAAAAGCAAGAATATCCTATACAAGTTGGAAAAATTTTTGGACAGTATAGAAAAGAAAGTACTAACAATAAGAGCTATTAAAATGGAAAAGATTGCTCTATGTGTTAGCATACCCCTTACAATGAGAATGTAAAAGCAGAGATATTATTGGATGTATTCAAGTAAGGTTTTACGTTAGAAAGTGGAATAAGAACCTCTGATAGCTCAGCTTTTAAGAGAGTGATTTTATGACAGATTGTGCTTTGGGAAAGGCTTAACAGATAAACTGTTCATGTGTAAGGAATATTTTCCTATTTTTGAGACGAGAAAGAAAGGGTGTGATAGAAAAGTTTTTCTATCCAGGTAGAAGGGAAACTATTAAATCGGGATCTAGTGAACAAAAAATTTTAAAGGCAGGAAAGAAAAGAGGAAAAAGAATCTTTTTTAAAAAATTCATCTTGGTGGTTCCTTCAACCCCAGGTCAATAACTCGGGTCCTTGGGCTTTACACTGTCTACGCCCAAGCCACTGACTTAGCTGGAGCCGCTGGGGCGTACCTAGTGAAAAATGCGAATCAATACATTAAACCTAAAGAAAGTATCATCTGGACTTCACACCATCTGAATTCCTTAATAACCACTTTATATACACTGCTGGATTGACAGCACTTTACTGCTTCCTATCCTCTCTTTGACTCCTGTTATTTTCTCTTTCAATTCTGCTCTGAATACCTACTTGGCCAACTTTTTGTTTTTTTTTTCCACTTCAAAATAGTGTAGTTACTGTTTACGGATACTTTTTTTTTTTTTTTTTTAAAGAAAAGGTGTAGACAGGAATGAAGGCAAATAGCAGGCAGGAAGAAAGAGAAAGGAGGAAGAAACGTTTTTATTTTTATTTAGTTGTTCACACTGGTGGTCTTCACCTAGACCTGGGACTCGAACTCAGGGGTGTGACTTCAGAGATGACTAACTTAACTGCTGCTTCACCCGGGCGTGCGTAGAGGCTCCTTAATACGCTGGGCTGCCACCTTTTAAAGAATTTCTGGGTGCTCACCCAGGCTGTTAATAGGAGTGTGTAAGGATAAGATGGAGAGAACTTAAGAAACATGATGCAGCATGGTGATCCAGGGTATTGGATAGCTGCTAATACAGAGATGATGGTGACTGTCAGATCAGTGAAAGGGGTCATAAACTCTACTTATAGTAACTTTTATGACATGATGCCAAAACAAAGTAAATCTTTTCTGTTTCATTATGATTGTTTTTAATTCAGTTTTACTGTTGTAGAGTCAAATTAGGCAACTTATTTGAGTCTGATATGTTTTTTTTTCTAATGATCAGATTCACCAGTAATTCTTAATATTCTCCAGATCACTGTGCAGAAATACTCACAGAAGCTCAACTGAAGAAGATGATTCCTCTTCAGAAGAGGAAATGGAATGGAGTACTAACAGCTTGCTTGTAGCCAATCTGTCTATACCTCAGTTAGATGGAACTGCAGATGAAAATAGTGGTAAGTAAACAAGTCTACTGTAAGCAATTTATTAGTTAGGAGCTAAAGAATATTTAAGAATGTAGAATATGATTTTTTTTATTCCTAAGATCGATTTCTTTCATAAGCTAAACCTTAGCCACCTGAGCTATGTCATGTTAAGTTTTAAGTAGCACAATAAACTGTAGGCAGTAACCTTATTTTGTTAAAAGTACTAATGCAAACAGTATATTTAGAAAATACTTTCGATATGATACTGTTATTCCCTTATTCCCCCTAAAGGCATTGAATATTAATATAAGCTATTTCAGATTAAAAGAATGTACATTTAAAATAATGACTAAAAATCAACTATAACTAAGTCTTGATTATTTAAGTTGTGTTATTTTCTAATGATAGGAGTGACCTTTTTGTGGAGGTAACCATTTTAATCATACACATTTACTTGATATCATTTATTTGATGATGGTAGTAGGATGGTATGGAAAAATGTTTAAAAATTTAAGAGTTGAAATGAAGGAAATTCTTTTTCGCCCTCATTTCAGACAATCCATTGAACAATGAAAATTCTAGAACTCACTCTTCTGTGATTGCAACAAGCAAGCTATCAGTGAAACCTTCCATCTTTCACAAAGATGCTGCTACGCTAGAGCCCCCATCTTCTGCTAAGATTACCTTTCAGTGTAAACACACAAGTGCCCTTTCTTCCCATGTGTTGAATAAGGAAGATTTAATTGAAGATCTCCCGCAGCCAAACAGCATAGAAAAAGGTCTAGATCATTCAGTTGCTTCTTTTGCAAGCGAAAGCACTTACTCCTTGAAATACCCTGGATCTTTAAGCAGTACGGTCCATTCAGAAAACTCTCACAAAGAAAGCAGTAAAAAAGACAGCCTCCCATTATCTTCCCGTGAGAGTGGTATTTTTGAATATGAAGAAGATATTCCATCCGCTACAAGACAAGTACCAAGTAGGAAGTATACAAACATCAGAAAAATTGATAAGGATGCCTCTTTCATACACATGAACCGTCACACTGGTGAAACTGCGTTGGGCAAAAATTCATTCAACTTCTCTGACTTAAGTCATTCAAAAAATAAATTATCTACTGAAGGAAACGAGAAAGGAAACAGTACAGCTCTGAATAGTTTATTCCCTTCATCATTAACTGAAAATTGTGACTTGCTCTCATGCTCAGGGGAGAATAGAACTCTGGTACATTCTCTTGATAGCATTGCTGATGAAAGTGGACTGAATAAACTGAAAATTAGATATGAAGAATTTCAAGAACATAAGACAGAAAAGCCCAGCCTCAGCCAGCAAGCAGCACATTATATGTTTTTTCCTAGTGTTGTTCTTTCTAATTGTCTCAGCAGGCCACAGAAACTCTCTCCTGTTACATATAAGCTGCAGCCTGGCAGTAAACAGTCCCGGTTGAAACTGAACAGAAAAAAACTTGTAAGTCATCAAGAGACCCCTACCAAAACTAGCGAGACTAGACCCACGAAAGATAATTGTATACAAAATAATCCCTGTAACAGTAATCCTGAGAAGGTTGACGTACTGGCCAGTGATTTAATAAAAGTCGCCCGTGGAGCTTTAGAAAACAAAACATCTACAGGTAGTTTTATAGACTGTCACTTTGGCGATGGAACCTTAGACACTGAACAGTCCTTTGGATTGTATGGAAATAAATATACACTTAGAGCCAAACGCAAGGTAAATTATGAGACTGAAGATAGTGAGTCAAGTTTTGTAACACACAATTCAAAAGTTAGCCTACCTCATTCCATGGAAATTGGTGAAAGTTTAGAAGGAAATCTCAAATCTCGAAAACGAAGGAAAATGTCTAAAAAGCTTCCTCCTGTCATCATAAAGTATATTATTATTAATAGATTTAGAGGGAGAAAAAATATGCTTGTGAAACTAGGAAAAATAGACTCTAAAGAGAAGCAAGTAATATTAACAGAGGAAAAAATGGAACTGTATAAAAAGCTTGCACCTTTGAAGGACTTTTGGCCAAAAGTTCCTGACTCCCCTGCAACCAAATACCCTATTTATCCACTCACACCAAAGAAAAATCACAGAAGAAAATCAAAGCATAAGTCGGCTAAGAAAAAAACTGGTAAACAACAAAGGACAAATAGTGAAAATATTAAAAGAACTTTGTCTTTCCGGAAAAAGCGGACCCACGCTGTTCTTTCTCCCCCTTCGCCATCCTACCATGCTGACACCGAAGACTGTGACTTGAGTTACAGTGACGTTATGTCTAAACTAGGTTTTCTTTCCGAGAGAAGCACAAGTCCTGTAAATTCTTCGCCACCTCGCTGCTGGTCTCCCACCGACCCTAGAGCCGAAGAAATGATGGCTGCTGTGGATAAAGAAGCGATGTTGTTCAAGGGACCTATTGCATCTAACAGCAAGACCATTAATTCTCGCGTAGAAAAAAATAGTCGCGCAAGAGCGCAGGTTAAGAAAGCGAAAACAAAGCTTGTAAATCCCACCATGGTAGCTAAGAAAAGGAACAAACGAAATCAGACAGGTAAACCAGTAGATGATGTAAAAAAGAAACCGAGAGCAAAACAGAAACAAAAAGCAAATGAGAAAGATACGTCAAGAAAACACCTAACACTGAAAGATGAAAAAATTAAATCTCAGTCTGCTGCTGAAGTGAAGTTTGTGCTGAAACATCAGAATGTACCCGAGACCTCAAATAGTTCTGGAGGCTCTCAACTATGTTTTAAACAGAAAGATGGAGCAGTAACAGGCTCTGCTATGGATCATCCCCTCCCTGCTCCCCTCCCCGCTGGAATCCACGTCCAACAGAATTTATCTGGCTGCTTGCCCTCTTTCTTAGAAAGCAAGAAGCCTGTAGATTTGCAAACATTCCCCAGTTCACGAGACGATTTGCATTCATCAGTTGTTTGTAGTTCTTTGGCACCTGGAATCTCAAAAATTAATGTTCAGAGGTCTCATAATCAGAGCGCTATGTTTACTCTAAAGGAATCAACCTTGATTCAAAAAAATATATTTGACCTTTCCAACCATTTGTCTCAGGTAGCACAGAATACACAGATATCTTCGGGTATGACATCTCCAAAGACAGAAGAGAATGCAAATATACAAAAAAACTATTTGTCTCTTGGAAAGTTAAATGAATATCGTAATTCCTTAGAATCAAAGCCAGACCAAGTGTGCACCCCTAATGTTTTGCATTGCAAAGAGAGCCAGCAGCAGATTGTGTGCGTGGCAGAACAGTCAGAGCTCAGTGAAACGTATTCTCCAGCAAGTGCAGTTTCGGAGGAAAGCCACGTGCCTAACAAGTGCTTTGTAACGTCCTTGAGAAGCCCAGTCAAACAAATAGCATGGGAACAAAAACAAAGGGGTTTTATTTTAGATATGTCAAATTTTAAACCTGAAAGAGTAAAACAGAGGTCATTGTCAGAAGCAATTTCACAAACCAAAGCACTTTCTCAGTGTAAAAATCGAAATGTGTCAGCGCCTTCAGCATTTGGTGAAGGACAGTCTGGTTTGGCGGTTCTTAAAGAGCTGTTACAAAAAAGACAGCAGAAAGCACAAAATGCAAATGTTATGCAAGACCCAGTATCTAATAAACATCAACCAAAAAAAAATATTTCTGGCTCCCTTGAACATAAAACAGTTAAGCGAACACGATCGGTAGCATCTCCAAGGAAACCTCGAACTCCTCGAAGTACAAAACCTAAAGAAAAAATTCCCAAACTTCTTAAAGTAGATTCTCTAAATCTACAAAATTCTGGTCAGTTGGATAACTCCCTCTCAGATGACAGTCCCATCTTTTTTTCAGATCCAGGATTTGAAAGTTGTTACTCACTTGAAGATAGCTTGTCTCCTGAACATAATTATAATTTTGATATTAATACAATAGGTCAGACTGGATTTTGTAGTTTTTATTCCGGAAGTCAGTTTGTCCCAGCTGATCAAAACTTGCCTCAGAAGTTCCTAAGTGATGCAGTTCAAGATCTTTTCCCAGGACAAGCTATAGAAAAAAACGAGTTTTTAAGTCATGATAATCAGAAGTGTGATGAAGACAAACATCATGCCTCAGACTCGGTGTCATGGATTAGATCTGGTCCTCTGAGCCCTGAGCTGTTTGAGAAATCCTCCATAGATGGCAGTGAGAATCATCGCCACACCCAGTGGAAAAGTAGCTTTCACCCTCTAACAACTCGCTCTAATTCCTTAATGGATTCTTTCTGTGTCCAACAGGCAGGGAACTGCTTGAATGAAAAATCTAGGTTGAATAGGAGTTCAGTAAGCAAAGAAGTGTTTCTTAGCCTCTCACAGTCGAGCAGTTCAGACTGGATTCAAGGTCATAGCAGAAAAGAAATGGGACAGTCTCTTGACTCAGTCAATACCTCCTTTACTACAATACTATCTTCCCCTGATGGTGAACTCGTGGATGTAGCCTGTGAAGATCTAGAATTGTATGTTTCAAGAAACAATGATGTATTGACACCAACTCCAGATAGCTCACCGAGGTCTGCCAGCTCTCCCTCACAATCGAAAAACGGCAGCTTTACCCCTCGAACTGCTCATATTCTGAAGCCACTTATGTCCCCACCCAGCAGGGAAGAAATTATGGCAACTTTATTGGATCATGATCTTTCAGAAACTATTTACCAGGAACCATTTTGCAGTAATCCTTCCGATGTACCAGAAAAGCCCAGGTAATCAGCGTTCTGGTTTTCCCTTCAGTAATTCTGAGTTATAATAACATATAAGGACAATTTTTGGTTCCCAATTGCTGGTTTTCTGACTTGACAGTGTATTTGTAAGTGTATCATTGTGAATGGTGCTCATAATTATGAACTTACTGAAAAACTCACAAACTAGCTGGATGTTTGCCGCTAGAGAAATTTATTTAAGTTGATAAGTGTTGGTCTGGGATCTACTGCTGTTCTGTCTGTGTCTCCATTAAGGAATAGAGCTGGAGCGGCTGAAGGCAGCATGATGTCAAATTACAGCGGATGCTGTCATACTTTAAAAGGATTATGAATAATATTTTCAAATGACTCAAAAGTGCTGAATTATAATTTTTTTAAATTTCATTCTTTAGAGGTGTCTAAATACTTTTAAGACATCTCTAAATGAAGATTATTTAAAGTTGCTGTCAACAATTATGTTGTCCCTATTGTATAATTATTGTATAGTCGTGCAGTTATTAAGGATGCAAGATGGAGTTAGGTTCCCTTACTCTCCTGTTTTTTAAGACTCTTTTCAGGGAGGTAATAGAAAAATCACACACACGTAGCTAATGGCAAAATGGGAAGGAGTAACAGTACAGGCTTGTTTACTAAGAGAGCATCCTGTACCACTTTCATCACCAAGGTAGAGTATAACTATAGAAACTGAGTTGGAGAACAGCACTTAATTCAGGATGGTTCTTCGTCCTGCCTCCTGTTGTCTCTGATCACATTTTACCTAGCCAGTGAAAAGAGAGAGAGTTTATTTCAGCCATCCAATCAAGCAGAGGAGGTTGGCGAGGACTAGAGGCAGACCCTGCTCCTTCTAAAACGTGGAAAGAGATGCGAAATGCCAACTAAGGCAAGAGGCCACACAGTATGTTGACACAGTGCTACTGACCCTGGCAAAAAAAAAATGCAAAATGAGTTCTCAGCTTTTTACCCAGCAGATTAGCAGTAAGTTGCTTCAGGAGTTCATTTAAGAAAGGGGTGAGAAAAGCTGATTAGAACTATAGGGTAGAAGTTCCCCTTCTTTGAGGACTTGCTTTAGGGTAAACCCAGCACCCCTGTCTCACAACATACAGCTTTATAGTTTTGTTTTGCATGGTTCCACGTGGTTTTTTGTTGTTGTTGTTTTTTGACGTGCGAGGCCCTTTCTTTTTATTTCACTTTCAGAATTTACGAATATCTGTTCTTAAATTAGTTTCCATTATTTTGGGGACTTTGACTTATCAGTAGTGATTATTGCATTTTTTTTTTACTTTAACCTTATAATCTTTTTAATTCTTAGTTAGCTTATCATTTGCTAGTCATTGACTCTCTTGCTGCTAGTTGTTATCATTCAACTTCGACACTTGTCCAGCAGCTAAGATAAAAGAACAGCCATTACTTCTGAAAAACAGTTTTATATGAAAGTTAACATGAATTATGAATATTTCATTATCTTTAGCATCATTCGAATGCTGTTTATTGAAACATCATTGTAATGACTTAAGTTTTATTTGTGTAGCAGTTTGCTGCTAACAGTATTCAAGAAAATGGCATTTACCACATCTTCCTAACTCATAGTCTTTTTTACTTTCTATGACCTCATCATTAATGTCAGTGTCAAGTGTGGTTGTATGGCACGAGAGTCATTTCCTTCAGCAGCAGTATTTCTGCTTCTGAGTTTTTGTCCAGCTGAGAGGTGGGTGCTAGACTCTGGTTACAGAGTTAGCTAGTCAGTGTCAAGATCTTTCCATGTGAAGGAAAGAAGATCTGTGTTAACCCTGGTAACATGGATGCTCATCCTTCAGCTCCAAATCAGGACATAGGAATCCAGTTAACTGAGTCTTATCTAGAGAATGAACAGGACATTAGGGGAATGATGCTATAAGAGAAGCAACTGAATAAAACAAGAACCATGAAAAACTAAGAATCCGTGAAAGAGATATCATGAAGAAGAATGAGTAGACTTATCTTATGTTGCTGCAGAAGGCAGGAATAGTACCAACAGATACATGTGAGAGAAAACAAGATATTCATGACTGTCGAAAACTGAAGCAGGCCACCCTGTAATTAGTGACTCACATGTACATTTGTGCTGTCCATTCCACTACATTCTGCATTCAGGTGTCCTTTCAGCTCCTTTCCAGGTAAAGACGAGGGAGAGATAGGGTAATTTACTTCAGTTGTATGCGATTTTGTAATGATTAAGGGAATTCAGGGGGATACAAAGATTTGTGTCAACTGACTGGCTTTTCTAAGCGACTATAAGCCCTACAGTGAGACTAGATAAAATCCAGGGATATAGTCTCTGATGATAAATTCTTCCATTGTTTTTATTTGTATGTGGTAATAGTGGAATGTTATTAAAGATGACTAGAAGGAGGAATTTGGTGAATAGTGACATCTCCTTGAAGAAAAGAAATCTTCATGGGGTACTCTCCTTGGTATTGGTTATAACTTCCAAAGGAAATTAATTTAGTAGTCATGCTTATGCGAAAGAACATAGTAAGACTGAAAATAGATTGTACCTGCATAAAATGTATATATGGAAGGAGTGTAGAATGAGAAGAGATGGACATTTTTAAGACTCATAAAAAGGAGTTAAAACCTCTCTAGGATCGGGAGCTAAAAGTTTTAGCGATTGGTCTTTGAGACAAAACAGTTGCTCTAAAATATGTTGTTTGTAGGGAGATCGGTGGACGGCTTCTCATGGTAGAAACTCGACTTCCAAACGATCTGGCTGAGTTTGAGGGAGACTTTTCCTTGGAAGGACTTCGTCTGTGGAAAACAGCATTCTCAGCAATGACTCAGAATCCAAGACCAGGGTCACCCCTTCGAAATGGCCAAGCAGTTGTCAATAAAGGGTCAAGTAATAGCCATAAAACGACTGAAGATAAAAAAATTGTAATTATGCCTTGCAAATGTGCCCCAAGTCGACAACTGGTTCAAGCGTGGCTTCAAGCCAGAGAAGAACACGAACGTTCCAAGAAACTGTCTAAAACTGAGCCAACTGGAGTTGTGAATTCTGCCGAGAACTTCAGCCCTTCCCTTAACCCAGATGACAAACCTGTAGTGACTCCAAAAACGGAGACAACTCCACATATACTCTGCACTACAGCACAAACCAAGGAAAGTTTTGATAAATCTCAAATTGCTGTACCAGCACTGACCGCAGGAAGCAGTCGAACTCTACGTGAAAGTCATGTGCTGTCACCAGCTGCTTCTACAAATGATCTTGAGAAAGATGAAGATGATGATGATGACTATTACATTAGCTGTGGCTCCCCTGATTCTCCAGTAATCCCCCCCTGGCAAAAAGTAGCCTCCCCAGATTCCAGAGCGGTAAATGGAGATGCCAGACCCTCGTCACCAGCAGAGGAACTCCGTTCCCTAACTGTCGAAAACTTCTTAAAGCCAATAAAAGATGGTAACCAGAAAAACCCCTGCAGTGAGCCGCGGGAGCCTCTAGTAATATCGCCAATTAATGTTCGCGCTAGAGCTGGGATGTGTGAATCACTTTGCCTTCATAGTACACCAATCAGACAGAGAAAACTTCTGGAAAGGCTACCTGAAGCAACTGGCCTTAGCCCTTTATCAGCAGGTGAGTTTACAAATAATGGAAAGGCTCTGTAATTTTTCTTCAAAGATTAGAAATGAAAATAGTATTAGACCTTGCAAATGAAAATTACACCTTTGGGTTTTGTTTTTTTTTAAGTAGAGGAGAGCAGAAAGAAGTATTGGAAGGAAGGGAGGAAGGAAAGGAGAAAAGGAAAGACATCTTTTGGGTTTTTCACCCCATGCCCTGGATCGCAAACTCAGGTCCTTGAGTTTCACATGTTATGCACACAGCGTCTCAGCAGTGTGAGCCGTGAGGAGGGTGCACCCAATCATAGCCTTTTTTTTTTTTTTTTGTAGCATTTTATTTAGTCATTCATTTTGTTTGTTCCTCCTGGCCCTGGGTCACAAACCCAGGAATCATAGCTTTCTAAATGAAAGTTTAGCTCAACTATTAAGAGATTATTGTTATTTTATTACATCTTGGAAAGACATGGAAGACATCATCACATGGAAACTTGTATCTTTCAGCTGCGAAATCTGCTTCTCTCTGCTTCTGTCCTCTCTTGCTTTCTGTATGAAATACAGGAGCCATCTCAGAAACCTTACTACCTTCTCAACCTGATTTTTTCCTGTTGGTTTTTTTTGCATGTTTGTTTTAAGCGAAAGATGGCAGGCAGGAATGATGGTGAGCAGATGCAGGCAGGCAGGAAGACAGCGGAGGAAGAAGCACTTTATTTTACTTA
Organism: Solenodon paradoxus; assembly: GCA_004363575.1. Classification (NCBI taxonomy): domain Eukaryota; kingdom Metazoa; phylum Chordata; class Mammalia; order Eulipotyphla; family Solenodontidae; genus Solenodon; species Solenodon paradoxus. The sequence goes on from RJWH01000946.1 coordinate 304,950, forward strand.
GTTGTCCATCTTGGTGGTTCACTCCGGCCCCAGGCCATGAACCCAGGTCCTTGGGATATATATGGATTGTGCTCTTGGCCAGAGGCAGCTGACCAAACCATTACTACACTGGGACAAGTCCCCATTGGTTTTATGTATATCCAAGTTTCTCCCATACTTTTAAACATGGAAACAGAACCCAAAACCTGCTTTGACCTTGTATCTGCTAGTTTCTACTCTTTTCTTCCCCATCAAAGCCAGGCATCTTAAAAGATTACTCTAATTTGACCTCTCAGTTTCTTTACTTCTTACTCATTTCTCAACACACTCTAAACTGGATTCCACCCCCATCATTCGTCTAGCGTGGCTTGTTCAAGATTCTTAGTAACCTTCAGCTAAAGCCGGTAGATGCTTTTCAGTCTTTTCTGTGTCCTGCCCTCTGCACAGTCCGTGTCCAGTGAGCCATGCCTGCCTTGGAGTCTCTTCCCCCATTGGCTTCTGTCCTACTCTTCTATTTCTTCCTACTTGCTTTCCTTTGAAGTTTATCTCACTATTGTCACTTATTATCTGAATGTTGGAGTTGATTAGGGTATAGCTTTAAGCGTTTTTACTCTTTATATTCTCTCCCTAAATAATTCCTGCTTACAGAATGACTACAGATAAAACTCACAAATTTTTATTTCTAGTTCAGAATTCTCTTTCAGACTTCAAAGCACTAAAGCCAGCTGCCCGTTTGGCATTTCTCTTTGAATATTCAAAGGTACCACAGTGTCAGTATTATTTAAACTCAATTTATTATCTCACTGCATACATTCACCACTAACCACTTGAAACACTCATACACATATATACACGTTACACACAGAAACCCATCAGATCTTCTTTCAGTTTTCCATATTTCAGTGAACACTACCATCTCTCCTTACTAAATTACACAAGTCAGAAACATGGAATTTATTTGTAACATCCACCTGATTCCCTCACTGCCCATCTTGTGTTTCCAGACCATTACAGTCCTATCACTTTTTGTTTTCCTCACTTACCCAGACCTCTTGCCCTCCACCTCTGCCATCAAGTCCTTGGACCATGCTAGCATTATCTCCTGCCCCATCTTCACTCGCCTTCTCGTGCACTCTCAGCAATTTCAGTTACTTTTGCTCAGTGCTCAGGGAAGTCCTCACTCTATCCCTCATTATTTACTACTCGCTTCAGATTTCCCCTCAAAAGAGCCTTTTTAATCTCCATGACTAGATAAAAATTCCCAATTATATCCCTGTTTCTTGTACTTGTCATTTATAATTTATTTTCTACATGTATCTGATGAAAGTCTGATTCACTCTTGATTCCCCTGAGGGTAGAGACTGTCTTTTCCTTATAAATATTCAATAAATAAGTGAATAGATGAATTAAGTGATTCCTAGGACAGTGACTAAGGTATAAAACTCAGTAAAATACAAGTATTTAAAATACAAAATTTTAAAGTTAGTAGAGATCACAGTTTGAGTTAGTTTCATTTGAAAATTACAGAGTCTTTGGGGGGATTTATAGAGCAATACAAATGATACTTAAAGATTTGGAGTAGCAAACATTTAAAAAAAAAAACAGAACCAGGTAATTATATGCATGTTAAATGTAAAATTTTTTTCTACAGAACCAAAAACCCAGAAATTGATTCATAAGAAGGGAAGTAATACTGACACTCTTAGAAGAGTACTCTTAACACAACCGAAGGTAACTATGTTAAACATATTTAAAGATCAGTGGAAGTTCCATTCTTATTCTTAGATTTCAGTTAGATAATTGATAACTTTGTCAATTAAAATTTTATTATATTTTTGCATCATTTTATTTACAATTCTTTGAGACAACAAGAAATTGCCTAATTTTTTTTTTTTAGTTTTTTTTTGTTGTTGGGATCTGAAAGATTCTTATATGTAAATACAAATATTACAGAGAAAGTGAATATGATAGCCAAAATGTGGATTATGAGGATACAAATACATTAACTGATTACTGGCAAAATCAGAACAATCCACTGACAGCAGAGCTCAAGTAAGTGATTTTTGATCCCACCAAAAATATATCCTTTTTCTTGGTTTATTACTTTTTTCTCGAATATAACAGTATGATTTTTTTTCAGTTGATTTTACTAAGTAGCAAAGGAAAGAAAGCTATTTCATAATGAAATTCTGAAAAATCATGAGCCTTTACTCTTACTAAAAATATGATAATACTTAGAATATATGGTTATATGAAAAACAAACCTTAATCATATATCCTTGGAAATATAGGATGGTAGAAACTGCTTCCACATTAGTCACAGCTCATAAATATCATGAACTATATAAAATATATTTTGTTATTTATATTTTGAGATATTAAATATGCCCTAAAAGTTTTCATTTATAAAAGTTTTAGTTGAATTACAAACAAGAAGTACTAATGTGCTATGAACAAAAATCAACACTGAGTAAATGGTTTATAGATTCGGAAATAAGACTTTTTTTTTTTAAGTAGAAAAATTCTGTTTCTAAACCCTTGAAGATTGTGTTTTAATTCATCTTTCAGATAGCATATGTTAACTAAAAACAAGTCCAGATTTTCAAATCTTTTATAAACTTTAGCCAGAATAGTTGCATATACATTTTTGCTTGTCATTCTTCCAAGGAAGGTCACAGTAAATGTCTATGTGATGTGAATGTCAGCTCTCACTTCAGGACTATTTTAGTTTCAGTATTTGGGGATTATGAACTCAAAAGATCAACCTGTGATTTGCTTATGAATTATATCAACTATTTCTACATAGATCCAGTTCTGATATATTGAGCTACTAGCATGAAAAGAACATTATTAAAGAGATATTCATGTGTCATGTCTTATTAAACACCAAGTTTATTAGCTAAGTGGGAATATGTAATCAAAGGAAAGAAAATGATTGCTCATTTTTCTCTTTTTCTGGCTATGTGTTTGTTTTCTTTTCAATAGAATCAATTTGCAGCAGTTACTACCCCAAAGAAAGAAACGTCTCAAATTGATGGACCATCTTTAAACAATACGTATGGTTTCAAAGTCAGCGTGCAGAACTTACAGGAGGCAAAGGCTTTGCACGAGGTAAAACTGCCACAGTAAGGACCTCACAGCTTAACTCTTGTCTTATTCCATGGGACAGGTGTGGACATTTCTTGCTGAGGGATGGATGCATTGAATTCTATATAGCTCTTCATTTTCATGTTCTTATTCTTACTATTTTATATATTTATATAAAGCGAAGCTTTAAGTTAGTCTTCAGTTGCTAAGACAGCTTTGTGGTTTCACAAATCTTATAACTGAAACTCAGTTAATACACTAAAATTAGAAACAGCTTTTTAGCTGTTAGAAAGAAAAGCTCTGGTGAGGAAGAGGCCTGCCATGGAGGTGGTGGTACTCAGCCTGGATGGTGGTGGTGCTCAGCCTGGAGCGCAGTGACACACAGCACCTGTGGGGAGTCGTCTTCCACTTGCACGAAAGCTCTCCTAGGCGGAATCCAACCTGCACAGCAGAAGAATCAGGGTAGGGGGCAAAAATCAAGTATGGGGCTGCTAATCCTTGTCCTGCTTTCACCTACCTCTTTCCTAGTAAAGCTCCTCTCAATTTCTTCATTCCACGTTGGCTAAAAAAATTGCCCCTAATATTAGTAATAATTTTATATCAAGGAATAAAAGGCATATTTTGAGTGTGAAACTCGACCTTCAAAATAAGTAAACCTCCAAAATTCTTGTAAACCTAAAATTAGCTTCAGTTTTCATACTCTTTCCACAAGTTCTTTTTTTCTAAATTGGATTTTTGTTTTTGTTTGTTTTGTTCGGTTTAGGGAGAGATTTTCCTTTTTTCTTGTTTGTCCTTACTAAACTGATACATGCCAATTTTTAATTTTTTACTTAATATTTATTGCGGTAACTTTGCTATAATAATATAAGCCCGTATGTGCAAGTTTCCCATTCCTCAGATACATGACAAAACACTGCCCACAACCAAAGCACTAGAAATTCTTCCGCATTGTCCATGGGCCCCCACCACTGCTGACACACACCCGCCCACACCTCCTTTTTCTACAGGCGGCCTCGGTTCTGTCGCCAGTGTCCAAGGGTTGGTTTTCGTGTTGTCTTTTCCTTTGCTTTGTTTCTTCATGTCCCACATGTGTGTGTCACCGGATGTCACCTCTTCTAAGGGCTGTACAGTTTTCCATTGTATGTATGCACCACATCTTCTTTGTCCATTCATCTGAATTTGGACACTTAGGTAATTTCCAGTTATCGGCTGTTGTAAGTAATACCTTAATAAACATGGGGGTCATATATATCTGCAAATTAATAGTTTTGTATCTTTTGGATAAATGCCCAGAAGAGGGATGATGTAATCATATGGGATTTTCGTTTTCAGTTTTGTGGAATCTCCCTACTACTTCCTTTCCATAAGGGTTGCACCAGTTTGCGTTCCCACCAACAGTGGAAAAAAGTATCCCCTTTCTCTGCCTCTTCTCCAACACATGCTCTTTTCAGATTTAGTTACTAATAGTTAGCTGTGATCATGAATCCAGCCTATATTTTATCATCCAGAGTTTTCTGCTTATTCTGCCTTGATTTTAGAAAGAGAACTAATAATTACACTTAAGAATTTAAGTTATTTGTTTTTGAAAGTACAGTCAGAAATGAAGTTGAGTAGGCAGGCAGGAAGAGAGAGGAGGAAGCAGCATTTTATTTATTTTTTTAAAACAGGTGTGGGCAGGAATAAAGGTGAGTAGGCAGGTATGAAGGAAGAAAGAGGAGGAAGAAACCTGTTTTTAGCTGTTCACACTGGTTATTTTCCCCTTGGATCCAGGACTCGAATCCAGTGCTATGTGGTGTGCATCCTTTGGAGGCAGTTGACCTAACTGCTGCTCCACCAGGACGCACCACATTTTACTTGTTTTTAGTTTATTTGTTAATTTTGCTTGTTTCTCTCACGCCAGGGTCTTGAACCATGTACCTTGGAGATAAACAGTGAGGCCACCAGGGTGTACCAAGAATTGTATATTTACTAACATAGGATTTTTATTAGCATGGAAAAATTGTGAAAACAAAATATCACACCTTTTTACATTAAATGTCAAGACAAAATGTGCATGAGCAAAAATCATTGTGTGGTTGATACCATAGCAATTCTAATGTGGTTTGTTGTTGTTTTTGTGTTTGCAGGAAAAAACTACTAATTACCGATCTGTTCCATATATGGAAAAGTCTAAATTTAAGTAGCCCTCCAAATAATAGAGAATTAATAAGTATGAAATTCAAACAAAAAAACTTTTTAGTGTTAACTAAACACTAAAGCACTTGGCTAGCAAGTAAAAAATAATAGATTTAAGTTCAAATGTACAGTGCGCGGACTATTCTTCCTCCTAAACAAAAATTTAAAAAATTGAGAAACACTATTTTGGGCAAATTGTTTTACATGTGTATTGTAATTAAGAAATTACAGTACAAGCAGATTTCCTAAAGTAAAAACATGAATGGATTTAATCTAATTCTTTGAAGTAAAATCTTTAATCTATGAAGTGTTAAATTGTGTTTGTCCTTTAAGGCAATATTTTTCTGTAATTTTTACACACATATTTCCTCAGACTCTTAGTAAAATACATTTTCAGCATGTCAAAACAAAATAAGCATAATTTTATTTTTCATAGATACAGAATCTCACCCTAATCAGTGTGGAACTACATGCTCGAACAAGACGAGACTTAGAACCAGATCCAGAATTTGATCCAATCTGTGCTCTGTTCTACTGCATCTCCTCTGACACCCTGCTGCCGGATTCAGACAAAACAGAACTCACAGGTGTCATAGTGATTGATAAAGACAAGACTGTCTCCAGTCAAGGTATTCTTCGTGTTTATTCATTTATACCTATCCACCAGAGTCATGAACCTTTTAATGGGGCATTTTCTGTGCTGGTGATCAAAAAGCATAAGGAACTCCTTTCTAAACTGTTTGCTGAGGTGGGAGTAGGAACGATTGTGTAGAATTTTGTCCATCATCCATTATTACTAATTATTGTCAAAATCAAACATGCAGTTAATAAAATTTGTAATTGGCATATCTAATTTGTTCACTATACTATTTATAAAATACTAATTGTTAATACTACGAATACTAATTGTTCAGTGATTATGTATCTCCAGGTTGAGCGGTCAGCCTTAATTATCCTTTAAGACATTGCTACTACAGGTTACTGGTTCATAAGACTTTTAAGATGGAGTCTAATTTTGTTTATATCTCTTCCTAAGTATATATAATTTTGGTCTAGAGATTCTTCATATAGTATACTATATAAGGCAGTTTATAAAGTATCAAGTATCTCCCCGTGGTTTTAAATGGTAATAAGTGAATTCAGTCAGCTCAGAAGGGAGTCTTCTAGCACAAAACAGAACTAGAGAGAACTAGGCAGTAAATCAGTGATACGCTTCAGCTGGCTTATACCAGCTTCCGAGCCTAATACTGAATACTCATGAATTTTTTAAACTTTGAGATCACATTAGTTTGGAACCAGCCAGGGTGAAAAGTCTTTACACCATGGAAATAGGCAAGTACTACAAATCAGGGCTTTCCCTACCCCCCAGGTGATTTTAAACATTTTCCAATATACTAATTAAAATATTCTCTACTAAGTGATATGTTACTATTTGGGAAAATTTTGTGAATGTAACTCTTCAGGAAAATAAGTAAATGCAGATAACTAAAAATTAGAAAACTGCATATTTACTCAGAATCCTAAAGAACATTTTCAAGAAATTGAGTTAATTATATCTTTACTTTGGGGAATGCTCTCTTAATTTGAAGTGTTTTAGTAGCATAGATTTCAAAACTAAAGGATAACTTTGCTTACACAATTATATATAATGAACATTTTGTTTGTCTCTTAGATGTCAGATATCAGACCCCATTACTTATTAGATCTGGAATTACAGGACTGGAAGTTACGTATGCTGTGGATGAGAAGGCACTTTTTCAAGAAATTGCAGCTATAATAAAGAGGTATTTTTTTTGTGTTTTCTGATTTTTCTAGTTTTTCTTCTTTCTTTGTGCTGTTACTAATTAATATAGGTAAATAGTGGAGAGCATCCTGTAGCCCAAGAAAGTACAGTTATGCTGGAAAGTTTGCCCTCACCTCCAACCATCATCACCATTTTCATCATATTAGAGATAAGAGTGGTTTGTTATCAAGTTTGAGGGGCTAGTGAAAGCAAAATACTAACCTCCTAGTATTCCCACTTGGATTTTGACATGATTTTTCATGGTGAAATAATGGGGAGCTAACACTAAAGTTAAGCTGTATTAATCATTAATTAGACGACCCGGGTTTTGTTTTAAAGAAATGCTTTCTGATTTCTAAACTTTGGAGTGTAATTTAAAACGCTGTGGAATGAAATTTGTTCATAAATTTAGGACTATGGTATATCCTTTTGTACATAGGTTTTTGTACATCTTTTTTTTAACCACTTGATAACTGGCTATGATGGTTAATAGTAGAATTTTGTCAACATTTATAAAGGATTTTTTAACAAAAGATTTTAATTTAAAATAAGTGAATCTTTTGCATTTTCTCAAGAGTGTAACTCTTGGTACCCCCTCTCATAAAAAACTGAACTTCTCTGTGAGCTCAAGTTTTTTGTCCTTCGCTCTGTTTAGATTTTTAAATGCCTAAAATGGGCTAGAAAATGAATTCTTTGGATTCTGATGTTTGGATAAGAGCTATCCTTGAGCATGCTGCTATTCTACTCAACTTTTTGTGTTCTGCTTTCTACAGCTGAATTTTTTCCTGTAAAAACTGACAGTATTCTGCAGTAAAGATCAAATGATATTCAAATTATACAACATCTAATTTAATCCTAGATGGGATAGCAAACACCATTTTGAAAGTTAGAAAAGCAGGAAGTATTTTATATAAAACAAAATTAAGTCAGAAAATCAAAAATGACACAATCCACTACTTTGGTGAGGAAATGAGAGTAATGTATTTTACTATTCATAGCATTGGTGACTGTATGGATCTCATATGTTTGAGTCTTGCCATTGTTAGATCTTCTCACAGAGGTTGTCTTCAACATGTGAAATATTTTCAATGCGTGCACTTTTTACATTTGGTAAAAGGAACATTTTGTGTGCCAGCATATGGCCAATGTCCGTGGGCTTTGTGTGCTTGTCTTCTTTTTAAGCATAGTCCCAACATCAGGATAACCTACCAACATTGAGAATTTTTTCAGTCATTTGCAAGTGTACTAACTTCCTTAAATGTCCATAACATGAATTGTACTAGTCATTAAGAAAATGTGCTGTAGGCATGTACTGGTAGAGTAGCAATTGGGCCATTTACATCTGAAGGAGCATAGACCACATACCCCTTGGTTCAAGTCCCAAGTCCAGGAGAAAACATCCAGTATTAACAACTAACTTTTAAAAATTAAATAAAATGTTGCTTCTTCCGCTCTCTTCTTGCCTGTCTGCCTACTCACCTTCATTCCTGCTTGTACTTTGAAAAAAAAAAAGAAAAACAAAATATGCAGTAAACAAAATAAAGCTAATTTCAGTTATTACTCTAAAAGATCATATGATTATTATAAAGAGAAGAAAAATACTTTAAATTCCTTTTATTCATTTTTTCCTTTATATATATTAGTTAAAGAAGCACCCCAAAAAATTGTTTCATTTGAGACCCCGTTTGTTGAGTGCCTACTTACAAGGAGAGTATAGACTTTGGAATCAACTGGCTTTATATTTTTGTCTTGAGCAAATTATCTTCTAAGCTCTAGTTTCCTCATCTGTAAAAGGGGTGACAGATATGAGAATTAAATAAGAATGCTCATAAAGCTCTTACCCAGGTCAGTACCTGAATGATTACTCTTTTATAAGGTTCATACTATGTATAAAATAAAATAGTAAAATAAAACTCAAAGAGTTTTAGTGTCTTTAGTTTTCCATTCTTGAATTTACCTCCTCAGGTGGCAGACTGAAGAAAATAGTATAAAGTGATATTAAACAAGTAAAACCAAATCCATTATCTTCTTATCATCATCATTTTTCTGTATTTTCTGAAACCATTAATTTTACATTTTCCTCTGTCTCCCTTACTACACTTACAAACTTTGATTTCTCCTTTTGCTTTCCTACACCATATACTACGTCCTCTCCATTTAAACTCAGTGATTTTTTTCAAGATCATTCCTTCCCCTCCATGTCCATTGCATTGTGCTGGTGCAAGGCTCCTCATCTCTCTTGTATACAGATGTTAGTATGTTACTTAAAAGTCAGTTGTGAAGCAGCTTTTTCTGCCTATGCAAACAACCATTTTCCCAGCTTCTTCTGGTTCTGTTTTTCCCAGTTTTGTCTTTTCCTTTACCATTAATCCTATTTACCCAATGTTGTTCTTCCTTAACGTTTAGAGACCTGATGGAGAAATAAAACTCAAGAAGTTGAAGAACAAGTTACCAAGACTTTATTGTTACCATTTATTTTTACAAAAAGGGAATCTTAGGATTTTAATCTTGCAACATGTTTAAACAACTTTAAGATCTCTTAAGAATAAATGGCCTCTAAGTCCAAAAATAACTATACGTAATCTAAAAATTATCAAAGCAGCTATACAACTCTTCTAAAAGAAAAAAATCTGTTCATAAATCTAAGAAGCACAGAGTAACTTTTTGTGTTTCTTTTTCAGCAGTCATTTCTGAACAGTAGCAGTTTATAAAATTTTCAAGACATTATCAAAAAAATAATGCACTTACAAATCAACTCAGTTGCCACAACAGAGCAAATAGCTAACTGGAATAATAATTCTTGTTAGAAGACTAACAAACAGGACAGATACTGGGCATCTTTTGAGTACCCTACATCACTCTGGACTCCCTTTTTTAGGGATAAACTAACCCTTTTTAGCCTCTGACCTCTGAGACTCAGCATTTGCCCTGTCGTTACATTCTGCCTTGCTTCGTTTTGCTTTTTCACATCCTTCATGCTGCTCTTTGTTCCAGAATTACCAACTACGTTGGCACTTCTCCCAAGAAAACACATTTTTATGGATTGGTAAAACAAATGTCCACTTGGCTACTCTATTGAATTATTCAACATATGTTTATTAAATTAAGCCATTTTCTCAGAAGTTTCAACCTTATTATAGAGAAAGGCACATGGATAATAATATATATGCTTATTTTCTCCTGACAAGTTTGAGCTACTCTCAAAGTCTGTGGTATAAGGATGGATCACAAGCATGTGGCCAGATGTTGAAACTTACATTATAGAATCTATTTTAATTGGACCTTTAAGGAATAGGAAAGATTAAAAGAAGTGTTATTGGAGGAGGTTTAACCTACTTCTTTTCACATCAGCTATTTAAATCCTTCAGGATTAAAATAAGAAGACATTTTTGTGACATTTTAATTTTTGTTGACTAAGTAAGAACTAAAACCATTTGAACACCCATTTTAAGAAAGTATCTGTGGAAGGAGAATAAAATATTAGCAAACCAGTTCTGAAAAATAGACCGTTGATCTGCTCATGACCCATTGTTATACACAGACTTACAGAGTAGCCATCAGTAACTTACATTGTAAATTAGCATAATCCTATATTGCACACATTGGCTAATTCTTCAGGTGTTAAATGATTTAATTTGGACAGACTACACATCCCACAGCAGTTGTATAAAACCCAACTTTATGAATTTCCATGATCGTTTACTGTTTTTTTGTTTCATAAATAATAATGGAGTAATTTAGAGACTCTAATTCAATAAAATTACTATAATTCTTGCTAGCAAAGTTTTTGCTCTCCACTTATGACTATAATCAGTTCCTCTCCCCACACAGTTTTTCCACTGAAGCAAATCCTTGTGTTAATTTTTTCTTGTACCATAGCCAACATTTTTCCGTGGAGGACATCGTGGAGTTCTGAGAGGAGCCACAAGAGGCTTCTGAGGTTAGGTGCAGGCTGCTGTCCATTCCACTTAACCAGTGCGACCTGAGCACGTTCTTCTAGTTTCTGAAGCTTGGCTCCCCACATTAATCTCACCACTATTAATATTATATTCTTCTTTTAAACTGAGCCACCCTCCTCTTAGGTTTAGAGGACATACTTAGCATTAGGGAGGCCTTACTTCCTATGAAAATTAAGTGGGAAATGAAAGATATTTTCATTTTCTTTCTTAGCCTTAAAACTGTTTGAGGACAGTATAGGTTAAAGAGAAAAGTGGCAGTGGTGTGACCTGGGGAATCGTTTTCAAAATATATACCCACACATGCTCTCATATTTCACCCGGTCCTATCTGTATGTACTCTCAGTCATATTCTCTAATGTGCTTCAGTGATAATGCCTACTTTCTACCCTATTTTCTGTCAACCTCTTTTCCTAAGTCATGTCAACAAGTACACTAAATAAATCTACATTTGCTTTACAACAGTAGCTTCCAGTCAAGAACTCTGATCACTCCACTTCCTGTACAGAAATAATGTAGGGGCCACTACATTTTAGATGACGATTTTTGTTTTTGTGCTCAGTATCACAAAGAAACAATTTTTCTGTTTAAAGGTTCTAATGTGTGATCCGCATTTACTTTTTGTTTTATTCCTTTAGGTATGATCCTGATATTCTGCTCGGATATGAGATTCAGATGCATTCGTGGGGTTACCTCTTACAAAGGGCCGCTGCCTTAAGTGTTGACTTATGTCAGATGATCTCTCGGGTGCCAGGTATGTGCCACTGTGAATGTTTTATAGTTCAACTTCAGAACAAGTAAAGATGTTTAAAAGAACTATTGTTCTAACTTAATTTTTAATACTAAATAATGTTAGTCTCGATATAACTCCAATACAACAGTTTAAAACAAGAAAAGTAAAAGAAAAATACCCTACAATATACTGGGTTATTTTTTTCCTTCTGTTTTTTCATACACTTATATAAGTCCTTTTTATATGTAACTTTAATCATATATATATATATATATCCCATTTTTATCAAGCTTCCTTCATCTCAGTATTTTTCTGTATTATGAGACAGCTTTCATAATCATTGTGAAGCACATAGCATTCTTTGACTTGCTGTACCATAAATTTACTTTGTCTAGTTCCATGTTTATTCATTTGTTTGGTGAGGAAGGAGGAAACGGGTGAGGAATGCTAACTGTTGACTTTCATTTGAATATCAAGATAAAAAAATTTGCATGAGTTTTGAAGGCTGTCCCGTGAAAGTCTGATTCTAGTTGAAGAGGAGGGTAATAATAATATCAAAATCACTTTATAAAGCACCATTTTTAATTTTTTTTTAACTAAAGAATTTTTAATAAATGTGCTTCAAAGGCTCCCTACAAGTGTGGATAGAACACAGTAGTAACGACTTTGGGAGGCTATAAGACCAAGTACACAATTGGTAAAACAAATCAAGAAACATTGTGAGAGAGGTTTTATGACTTCAGTAAAATAGCTTAAGTGTTGATAAACTTAATGGGAAAGGTTTAAGCTAGAAGATTCAGGACAGAACATTTTGAGCTTTATAGAAATCTTGGGGAAAAAAAGGCAGAGATACTTTAAGTTAATAGTGATATATCAATTTTTTCAACATTTCATTTGGGATCAGAGAGACAGCATGAATTTAAGTGCACTTATTTAGTCTCGTAACAGGGAAAGGACATGACTTCAGATCAGAAGAGTAAAAGTTCATGTTCTTTTAGAACCACCATTAAAACCATTTTTACAGAGCCAGTACAGTGTAGTAGAAAGGGATTAGGAAGGCACTCTATAGAGCACGGTGGTAAAGGACACAAATTCTGGAGAAAACGACCTGGGACTAGTGCGGCCTCTGCTGCTAGCGCGCTCTGCGATGTCAAGCATGCTCCCTCGTAACCTGTGCTCTCAGTGTGTTCATGTGAGTGGACTGTACTAGAGCTCACCTCACGCGGGGCTTGTGCCGGCTCCAGCAGCACCTGGGAACTCAATTATATGAGTTCATTAAGTGAAAAACAAGCAAATTTTAAACATTACCTCTTTAAAATAAAGAAGAGTTGGTAGGTGTGTGTACACGGACTTCGAATCAGGTAAACAGGGTTTAGGATACTGGTTCTGGTACCGTGTGATCCAGGAAAAGACAGTATCTGAGTAGAATTTTCTATAATGCAAGCGAAAATTATATTAACATAGTAAAGTAACGATCAAAATAAAAAATGTTAGTAAAGTTCTTAGAACATAATAGATGTTTAATATATGTATTTAATATATGCAAATATATGTATTATTACAGAGCTGCTAACATTTATATACACCCAGTATTATATAATGAAAACACATTATTTTTTTATTCTAGATAAAGTCATCTCTATTTGCTCTAAGAGGAAATTTCATTTAGTTCTCTATACCCAGTGAGGAGACTGTCATCCTGATGAACATCATTAATTGAGATCAACAAATTTTCAGAGAACTCTTTAAATTAAAAACTAACATTTTTCTAAGAAATTACCAGTTTAATTAACATAGATATTTTTCATCTTAACATCCAAGAAATACTGTAGCATTAGATGTTCATAAAAATAGAATTTAAAGAGAACGTGTTTGTTATCTTAAAAATAGGCATATATCTTCACTTTTATCATTAAAATGTACATAGTTTACATATACATTTATTTTACAAAATTCATAACTTAAAGAGAAAATTTAAGAAAAGAGAAAATTGTTTCCTATGAGTCCTGACACAATCTATTCAATTCTGTAGATGACAAAATTGAGAACAGATTTGCAGCTGAGAGAGATGAATATGGGTCAGACACAATGAGTGAGATAAATATTGTTGGCCGGATTACTTTAAATCTTTGGAGAATCATGAGAAATGAGGTAAGGTGCTTTATCTACAATTTGGTTTGGAAATAAGACTAGATCAACAGTTTTAATCATTATGGAGTATTGGTTTAGCATATTTTAACTTGTGCTTCCTTGTGAGTTATTTTTATTATAATTAAGAAGAATTAGAGAAATATATACTACTTGCTAAAATGCAAAGCTACAGAAGCATTTAACTTTAATATTATTGATGAAGTTTTTTCTTTTCTATTTGTAGCTGTAGCTACAAGTGGATACATAAAACATGTTAAATGTTGTATAATTTCATCACTCTTGCACTTATTTTATTTTGAGAATGATATACATTGCTGTATATATAGTATCTTTACCACACCGGAGACACAGAAAGAGGCTTGTGTGTGTGAAAGTGTGTGAATCAGATCACTGCCAGTTCATGAGGGTAGGCCCATACACCTGTGGGAATCTGGCTAAGCCTCGGGAGCAGAAACTGTTCTTTGTTATAATACATGCTTTTAGTGGTAAGTACTAACATTTTATTGAGCGCCTACAATATAACAGCTACAGTTCTAGGCATTTTACATGGATTAACATGTTTCTATATTGAGTCGCTTGATTTTCACAACAGTCTCTTAGGTACATCCTTTTATTTCCATTTTCCAGATGAGATTATTAAGGAATAGGGTGATTGTATAACTCTTGAAGGTTCCACAGTGGTAGAACCACCCTAGATTTAAATGTAGTAGGCAGTCTGATCTAGAAGCTGAGTGTTCAACCACTATGACTCTGCCCCAATAATGAAATTATGAAACAAACTTTCCTCCACGATGAGGAAAGCAGCTCAGTAGATGAAATGTCTGGAGTATACGGTAAACCAGTTGATTGGGCGAGCAGCTCGTTAACCAAATACATACATATGAGCAGCCCTCTTTTAATTGTTCCAATAACTGGAACTTGGCCCCTGGTATTTAGCAGGTGCTCAAAAATTTTTTCGTGTAATCTCTGTGTGCTTTTATAATATCTTAAATACTACAGGGTTCATCCCTATCAGAAAACTATAACAAAAAATGTTAAGGAGACATAATTACCTTTGTTTTTAGTTTTATTTTTTTGTCTTTTTATTTTTTGAGCTCATATTTTGCACTTACATAATTTCTGTACTTACACGGCCAGATGAATTTTTGACCTGTTTGACTTACTACAGTAAGAAAATTTTAATCTAGAAAATAGGAACTTTTGAATAAACACATTTAAATACTGGGTCAGACTAATAAAATAAATTCGGAAATAGTTAATAACAATAATTAGTTAAGGCTTTGGGGGCCCAGATAAGGATGTTTGGTAGTATAAATATCAACAAACTATCTCATTAATTTGCAGTCACTCAGAGAAATAAGATTCTTATCAAAACTAAGATTATAGGATCCTAGATGATACTGACATCTTTGAAGCTGTCTGGTTTTTCCTCATAAAATGTAACAGATACTGTAAATTCGTCTGTTCTCACATCTGGACTTTGGATACTATCAGCTAAATTTTTTTCTTTGACCACTTCACCTCTTTGAAACTACTTTCTCGTTATGTATTTCTATTATATACTCATTGACTGTGATCTTTTTGGCTCGTCTAGATTTTTATAAAGCATCTGACTTTCCCAGTGTGCTCTCTGTAATTCTTTGGGCGCTCTCACAGTAATTCTCAGATAAAGAAATATATCCTATATTTAAAAACATTAAGCTATTTTCTTTTTTCTTTTTATTTCTTCTCTTCACCATAAGCCAGATGTTATGCTCACATTTTATCTAATCTGAAAATGTGTGTGATCTGCTTCAGAATAATTCATCCTTTTGTTTTCTTCTTAAAATTATCAATGATAGCACAAGAATCCCCTGTGACTTCAAAATACTTCTTAGTGACACAAGATAGGACATGGAAGGCACAGAAGTTGGGGTGTATTTGGTTTGTATATTCATTACATATTTCACACTGAAATCTCTCATACACTTGGCATGAACACATAAGTGTAAAACAACAAAATTAAATTATTAAATTGAAGATTCATGTATCTTTTCACCCCTGAAGATTTGAAAGGCAGTTGTAGCAGTTGTATCCACTATTAGCTTAAAATCATAAATTAGAGAGTAGATATTTTTTTCAAAGTTTAGAATTTTCTTTAGTGCTCACTGAAAATTCAGGGTGGAAGGCTTTCTTTAATTCTAGGCTAAATATGTAGCATCTCTGACCTGGTGTGTAAAAGTGGGAGGACAACTGTGAAACACTTAGGAGTCAGGTAATTTTACCCCATTTCTTGATGGGTCAAATTAGATCATCACTCCCCCTCTCACACACACACTCAAAATACTTACAATTTGGAAATTTCCATGAAATCAAAAATGAATTTGTAGGAAGTGTTGTCTTATACCCGGCTCTGAAAACTGCCTTCCTAGTATAAGTCTTCAAACTATTTTTCTGAATTTAAAGTTAGAGAATCCTTTTTATTTATATTTATTTCCTTCATTGCACTTAGCAATTTCTAATTTCTGTTATTGTTTTTAAAATCTTTATAGTTTATTTTTACAGTATGCTCTTTAATAAAAATAATCTACGTTCACTGTAAGAATAGGCCAAAATAAAAGCAGAAGTTTATATAAATGAGACTAAAATCCATGTTCTCTATGAGACATTTACTCAACAGTTGTCCTCCCCAGAAACAGTTCACAGTTTAGTTGCTGTCTTTTTTTCTATGCCTAACTTGAGCTTTTAAAAATGTTTGTTTTTTAATATACTCGTTTTTACTCTCCTGCTTTATTTTCACTAAAATTACTACCATTCTGGATTTTGAATCCTTAGTAATAAACACTGTTCCTCTTAAATAGTGCTCGTGATCTGTTTGTTGACTGCTTGAATGAAGGAATAAATGACTCTTCTCCAGAAGATTGTATTTAGAGGCCTTCTGGTTATTAACAATCAGGCCTTTCAAGAATGTGCCAGCTAAGTTGGAAACAGATCTGATGCAATTCAGTTTATTGCTTGTCATTTCTGTGCACAAACTGGGCCTGAGTGTAGATCAAGGAAAATTGTATCTGGATCCTTTATATTAACTGACAAAGAGGGCAGGTTATATGGATGCAGATGAGTATCTGGAAGTTCTGCTCTGACTGCTTCAGTTTTCTCAGTGAAATAAGATCTTTTTCTCAGCTGAGAGTGAGCATAGTGGAGGAGCTTTCGGGGTTTCAGAGAGAAAAGTGAAATAGTTATCTAGGCAAATTTGAGAGCAAGTAATTAGGAAAATTAGTATAAAAGCTAGGCAGCATTGAGAGTCCATTTGAGATTTGCATGAGGAAATTTAAAGTGGTGTCTGCCAGCTGTATTCCGAGTAGCAGAGCTTGGATTTGACCACACACAGAAGCAGTGAGTTATGGCTTTGCTAAAACTTTAATTAACTAATTAATGAATTATGAGTGACGCGGAAGAGGGTTAAAGAAATGAATGGCGTGCGTGTTCAGGGTTGTGATTATAATGACTGGAATTTAGGCGAGATAAGGCGAAAGGAGAGCTTGGAGGACTAGAGTAACTGGCAGGATAAGGGGTGGTGGGCAGAGAAAGGGATGCATGGCCTCTGGAGAGGGCACATACACGGCAAGTCCTAGACCATAAGTGGCTGTAAAGTGGGATGGAGACGGTAACGTGGATTTACCTCTAAAACTGTCTCTCTGATAGATAGCAGTGTAGAAGAGGACAAGATTCGCAGAAAGGAAACCTGTGTGAGGGTTCCTGGGTTAGCTCAAAATGAAAACTCAGAGCTGAAATTAGAGTTGTGCATTTTTATGCTGTTGTGACACCAAGAACACCCAGAGCAGGGTGGGCATTAGAAGGTTAATATTTATCTCATCTTTGATGGGAGTGAGCCGTGCGACCCTGTGAGAGGTGGCGTCCCTCCAGAAGAATTATTGGAAAGCCTGTGGCCAGGATCGCATGGCAAGTTTACTAGAATTAGCAGCTTCTGAGGACTGGGAGTTGCGTGAAGAAAGGCACGCGCACGCGTGGGTGCCAGCCATGTGTTGCTTGCAAGGTGGTGTCTCTGATATACCTGGGGGGATGGAATTCCTTTGTGGGTGTAACCAGGGACTGGAACTCTTGTGAGAGCTGAGAGAACTAAAGTCGGCCAGAGTCTGGAGAAAGCTGGTCGGCTTGCCTGGAGTAAACCACAGGAGTAACCCGGGTTTCTAAGAGGGAATCTTCACTATAAGCCCATCCCCGGGGTCGCCTGCCTTCTGCTCGGCCATCCCACCGTGTCTTCTGCTCATACATCTGCAACCTGCTTTATAGGTCTTACAGAGCGCTGTTCCTGGATCAGCCTTAATCCAATTTATCAATTTGTTCTATTCGAAATAAAAATCCAGAACATAGGCCTGATATCTGCCTCAGATATTAGGGATTGATGTCTGTGATTCTGAGTTTAGTTTAGATCAGAAAACCCCCTAGTTAATCCCTAAAGACCACCTTATACTAAACGTCAAATATTTCTCTAAAGAGAGAGCTGCCGAACAACAGGGTGATCTTTTCGCTTTGGTCTGAAGTACTGTGCTCTCGAATAAGTCATCAGATGTTTGGCTCTCTTTCCATAAAATGAAATCGAATTTTTTAAGACTCACTGAAGCTATTAATTAACAACTAGAAGTCAGACATGGGAATTTTGTAATTAATAAGTGATTTATTTTTGAAAAAAACTTCAAACCAATCCTGATTTTTTAAAAATAGTAATTTACTTCCAAAGCAGTGGATTAGTGCCTCTTTATACTGATAACTCTAGAGTAGAGTTCCAGAGTCCAGAACTGTGTGTGTCTGTGTAAGTGCATACACACACACTGAAGTGTGCTGTCTTCCAAGGTTGTCCCGGAGATGGACAGAACTTGTGAATAAAGTAAGACCAGTTTTGGGGTCATTGCACCAAGATGAGCATAGCATTCAAGCCACATTTTGTAGCAGTGGACTGTCTGTAGGAGAGGAAAAGAAAATATTTTAAAATCATAATATACAAATCAGAAATGCTGTTTGAACTATTTCTCAGAATCCTAAACTGACCAAGTGAAAATGGGACTGCTGGTTCCTCAATTTTCATTTGCATTGAAATACCTGCCATTTTCTAGATTGCTTGTTATCTTGTAGATATTTTGAAGACACTATTTAAAAGTATGCTTTACGACTTTGGACCCTTTTAAGCATCGTTTTCTGAACACAGCTTTTACTTGTATATTTTATATTGGGAAACATTTCTGCCATTTCCTGTAAGTCTTTTGCTTTTGGAATGAAATTGAGTCCATAATGTTCAGTTACTGGGTTTTAGTGCTGATGTAATTGTTGGGCTCAGGGTGAATGCTGGCCTTTAATTAGATAACGCTTCTGAAATTTTTGGGATCCTGTTAATCATGGTAAGCATGTCATCAAGAATCAAAAAGTAAGTATGGAAAGAACAAAATTCATTTGTTTAACAATGCCTCTTTTATAGTTATTGGCATCGAATATAAAAAGTGATAAGAGATAGGATCTCTTAAGTATTATATGAACAAGTTGAATCTTATCACCTCTGAGTTTTTTGCCCCAATTAAATACTAATTTATTGTGAACATTTCTATCCAGTGGGCTATATACGCATAGTTTTTAATTATGAATCAGTTATAGCACAAATCATTTTTACCAAGTAGATTTCATATCTGGTCAGAAAAGTTTGAAATAATATTTGGGATCTTTTAGAACCAAACTCTACATGAATACAAACATTCTAATGGTGTGTTGCTTTTTCCTAGGTGGCTTTAACCAACTATACCTTTGAAAATGTGAGCTTTCACGTTCTGCATCAGCGTTTCCCCCTCTTTACCTTTCGAGTCTTATCAGATTGGTTTGATAACAAGACAGATCTTTACAGGTACTGTTTGATGACTCTAATGAGGACAGTAATCCTTTTAATAACTGTTATTGTAATATAATTTACATTCGCTAAAATGCAAACATTTACAGTGTATTATGTGAGCACTTGGAAAAGTGCTTACTCCCTGTACCCACTACTCCTGCAGGTATCCTGCTCTTCCCCACAGGCGGTGACTTTTGCTCATACTCCTGTCTCAGCAATATTGTTTCTTTCCTGATATCTATGATGGGAGGATTTCCTGCACTTTTCTGCTGGTAGAGAGTTGATGCCTAACACAGGCCATGGTTGGAACAGGGCAGGTTTCCTGCCTCCCTCAGGTGCAGCTTCCACTGCCACTCCTTTTGCCTCTAGTCTCCACCTCGAGCTAGTGGGACTCTAGGATTATTTCCCACTTGTCCGATAGTAGCTTGAGGCTTTGTTCCCGATGAAAGTCAAAGGATTTTGTTCCTGGGCACTGCCCCAGTCTTTCTCATGGGCATCTGTTGAAGCCCATGGGGAAAAACTCCCCTGGTGTCTGGGTCTCTTGAGGATTCTAAAATGTCATGCCAGCCATGTATACCTTTAAGAACTTGTTGACATTTTAACTGTGATCTACACCTGTTTTTATGGTGTCCGCCCCTCCCTCTGTGCTGTGCCTGAAGTGAAATGGGTTATGTATGCTCAAATGAGTCTGTTGCCCTTTTAAATTTGGTTCACTTGATTCCCTTGTAAACCTTATAACCCTCAGCTTCTGGAAAGTCTTAGATTCTGTAGAAGATCCAGCCGTTTTTCATTGTTAGATCGGGGTCGTGTTCTTCTGCAGCTTTCTACACCTTAAGCAAACTGAAAATTTTCCTGACTTCTTTCAAGATTATTTTTCTTTTTCTTTAGTTTCCAGTAATATTCTTAAGTGCCTAGATGTGGATTTCTTCTTGGTGTTCACTGAATGTCTTAGATCTTTAATTTGATGTTTTTCATCAAATTTAAGGAGATTTTGTATTTTTTTGCCTCATTCTCTTGCTAAGATCCTAATTACATCTGTATTAGACTTTGAGACATTGTCCTGCAGATCCTTGAGGATCATTTTTATTCGTCTTCTTTCTAATGACCTCTCTTCTGTAATGCCAGTCTGCTGTTAAATCCAGTCAGTACTTTTTTTTCAAATAGGAAGGAAGGTGGGCAAGAAGTAACTTATGGATCCAGAGGCAGGAAGGAAAAAAGCTTTTTATTTCATTAGTTGTTCGTGTCAGTTATCCCCTGGCCCCGGCACAAATCTGGGTCCTTGAGCTCTCTGTTGGCTGTGCCCCAGGGGCGGGCTTAACATCTGAGCCAACAGGACATCCTAGTTAATGCACTTTTTGTTATTTGAATTAATATTGGTGCATTTTTCTATTTTTCTTTTTAATTTTTTTGGATTTTTTTTAGTTTCTTGAACATGTCTGAACAATAGGTCTCAAATCCAACATCTAGATCTCTGTGTTTCTCTTGACTGCTCTTTTTTTCTTTTTCTTTTTTTTTTTCTAAGGTGCAGGCAGGCAGGAAGAGAGAAGCAGCAGCATCACCTTATTTTATTTAGTTGTTTATCATGGTCGCCGTCCCCAGCCCAGGGGCTTGAACTTGGGACCTTGGGATATATGTGGACGGTGCCTGGTGGGCTAAACCAGTAGCTGCCCTTTTTCTTAACTCCCGTGTCTTTGTTTCTTTGCCCAATTATATGTAATGGACTCTCAATATTCTATTATACTGATTCTGGATTTTTTGTTGTCTTCCTCTGAAGTGTGTTTATTTTTGTCCTAGTAAGCGATTCAGTTCTTGACTGCTAACACTGAACTTGTGCAGATTTCATTTTTGTGTTTTGTTAAGATGGGTCTCTGGAAAGACCAAGGTGTTTTCCTGCGCTTCTCCAGCTTAACAGGACTCAGCCTCTAAACTCTGTACCATATTCATACTGACGGTTTGTCTGGAACAGGCCATACTCGAGAACAAAGGCCTCCTAAGGCCGGGTTTTTCTGGGCTTTCAGCTGGACACCTAACTTGCTAACAAAGGGGTGAGTGAGGTCTCTCCACTCTGGTGCTGCTAGACCTCCAATCCCACCCCCAGCAGCTGCTCCAGCCAGCTACGTGGTTTCTGCATGTTAATTTTCAGCATAGCCCTCAGCCAGCCCCTCACAGGAAACCACCCCACCTCCCCAAAACAGGACCTGCGCTCTGATCATCAGCTCCTGGCCCTTTCCCCAGGTCTCTTATCTACGGTTTCCTGTCCTACAGGTTCTAGCTGTGAACTCCTCAACACTCATCTCCGTCTCTGTGGCTTATAAGAAAGACAGTCATGCTGTGCTCAGACTCTAGCATACTATGCTGCATTTAGGAAACCGTCTCCCCACACAGGTGGGGTTCACCTGACGAGTCCCCTTTTCTCAAGGGTCAGTTTCATTGCCTTTTAGTTTATTACCTAGAAACAATTACCTCTTTCATCCAGACAAAAGGACTAGTCCAGTACCAGTTACTCCCTCATAGCAAATGTTCCCACCTCTGTTTTCCTCTGCGTTAAAGGTAAAATGGAAGTCATGAGATGAGAAAATAGCTGTTAATAAAGAACAGAGGTGGAAGCAGCGTACTTAAACCAGGTACATCAGAACTAGTAATAACTTAAAAAATTATAATCCCTAGTATGACAAGGAGGCAAGGAAACAAGCACTTTACCGTGGCTAGTATGAATGTAAATTATTAAAACCTGGAGAGTAGTGTGTCGTCATGCATTGAAAATTAAATCAGCCTGTCTGGTCACCATATGTAGTAATGTATCTTAATGCTTAAATATCTTTTAAGTATTTGTACATGGACTTACTATAAAGATATTCACTGCATTGCTTACAGTAATGAGATAGTAACATCTACTAAATAAATCACACCGTGATCATAATTTTATACTTAAGAACTATAAAAACAAATATGGGGAAACAATTACCATTAGTTTCAAGTGTAAGTAATATAATAGTATGTTGGGTTTTTTTTCTAAGTTTATTTATGGAGTTCTTAGATTTTTTTTTAACTTTGCCTAATTCTTTTTAACATCTTTATTCAGGTATAATTCATATGCTATATAATTCACCAATTTAAGGTACATATATCAGTGACATTTAGTATATTCACAGTTATGCAGCCATTGTCATAATGAATTTTAGAATGTTTTTGTCACCCCCAAAAGCTGCCCTGCATCTCTTAGCCATCACCCTCCAATTTACCTTCTTCCCTGCACTTTCTATAGGCAGCCACTAATCGCCTTCCTGTCTCCACAGGTTTGCCTTTTCTAGTCATTTTATAGAGGTGAAATCATATAAATGTGATCCTTTGTGACTGAATTCTAGCATGTGCCATCCAGATTCGTTCACGTTGTGGCATGTGTCAGTTCATTTCCATTTACTGCCAAAGAATGTTCCATTTCATGGGTGTCGGCTTCAGTGTATTTACTCATCAGTTGCTGGACATTAGGGTCATGTCTGCTTTAACTGTTGCGAGTACTGGTGTTCTGACCATTCATTTAGAAAATGTCATGAGGACGTGTTCTATGCGTCTTAGGTGTTGTGAGTGACATTGGTGGGGTGTGTTGAGTCTGTGCTTCATAATGTGAAGAACTGCCAGACTGTTCCTGAAGCAGCCCCGCTGTTCCCTGCCCCTGCCAGCTGTATCTGAGGATTACTTTCTCCCAGCCTCGTGAACACTGTTACCTGTCTGTCATTACAGCAGGGCCTTATTGCAGGGATTTTCCCCTGGATTCCATGTTCATTTGCTGGTTTTTCTACGTACGGTAGTCATGTCCCAAAGGCACAGGTCTTTAGACTTTGTGTAAAACCACTGCTTTGACTGTACTGGTAGAACAGTCAATTATTAAAGGTCATGATGTAATTAAAGATTTGAGCCTTAATATTCTTGAAGTGAATTGTTTTCTTTATAGAGTAACTTTGGGTCATTTTTACATTTGAATATAATATTGAGTCAAACTTCTATAGTTTTAATGAGGAACTTTTGTTTTCTTAATGGAAAAAGTTAGGGTAAAGAGGTTGATTTTTAGTATTCATAATGATAGCCCTAAGTCTCCCTGCTGTTTTTTGTTTGTTTGCTTGGTTTGGGTTTTGGTTTTGTTTTTTTGTTTTTTGTTTTCCTCCCAAACCCGGGTCACAAACTTGTAGGTCACTGGGCTTTAAATGGCCTCTGCCTTAGCCGCCTGAGCCACAGGTTGCATGTGCCACCGTGCTTTTTAAAAACAGAAATAGTGAATCATAATTGGGTAACTATTACATAATCAGCAGTGGTATCTAAGATAATGTTAATATTCTATAATAAAAAAGTAACATCAAGCAAAAAAATTGCAGTTATCCTCAGCCTTAACCATTGTATCACAAGCATTGTTTTAAACTTTTCAAGCTTTACTAGATTTGATATCCTTGAAATACCTGACATTTTCTGTTTAACTCCTTTACATACTTTGCTAAAGGCTCACATCATGATTTCCTCCTTAAGTAACCACATTTCTAATAATGTAGATTTTGACAGAATGAAAACAGTACTATTTTCAAGTGTTGAAATGTACCCCTAATGTTTACAGCATAAAATTTTTCTAACAGATGGAAAATGGTCGATCACTACATTAGCCGTGTTCGGGGAAATCTCCAAATGCTGGAACAGCTGGACCTGATTGGGAAGACCAGTGAAATGGCTCGACTCTTTGGCATTCAGTTTTTACATGTACTGACAAGGGGTTCACAGGTAAACAGTCCATTTTCCTACACACTTGAAAGTTCTTTGAGAGCTATATTCTTTCTTTTGAAATATTAAAGGTGATTTGATTTTTTTAACCTTTTATCTGGTACAATTAATCATTTGCTTCCTGGAAAAGCAATAATTTCACTTAACAGCCTCATCTTTTGTTTTCTCTCCATGCCAACTTTCTGACCACTGCTAAGTCTATGCCCTTGAGGATGTTACTATATTCCTGACTATTTTTAGTGTGATTCAGGATGCTTTCAAAAGCCCCTTAGAACTGGAGGAGCAGATAAAAGGACAAAAAAAGAGAGAGAGAAAGAGGGGATTTTGGAATCAGTAGATATGGTATGATACTCATTTTTTTTAACAAGGAAAAATGGTGCCTGACAAACCGTTTAATTTGTGTTAGTTATTCTAACTTCCCAAGAACATATTGAAGATTTTATCAGAGATCTGCCTTACTGAAAATGATTTCATACATTCATTCAACAAATAACTGATTACCTTTAGTGTGTTAAATAATACCATAGTGTACTGGCATCAGGTTAGATTACTTGGGTTCCTTAATCTCACAAAATATCTTAATTACTTTCTATCTACAGTATTTTCCAATCTGACAATTCAGTGAATATACTAAAAATAGAGCTCTAACTGCTTTGACATTGCCTCTTTATTTAGTTTTACTGCTTATAAACTATGTACTTATACCCGTACAAGGTTTAAAGACTATTTGAACTGACTTTTACTAAAAGGCACAAAAAACTTAAAACCACAGGAGACCATGCCTATGAAAGAGTGCTGGTTCTTGTGAGTGCTTTCTT
The DNA here is from genome assembly GCA_004363575.1 of Solenodon paradoxus. Classification (NCBI taxonomy): domain Eukaryota; kingdom Metazoa; phylum Chordata; class Mammalia; order Eulipotyphla; family Solenodontidae; genus Solenodon; species Solenodon paradoxus. Next base: position 330,271 of record RJWH01000946.1, read on the forward strand.
TCTCTCATCCACCAAACCGTCTGCTTAGTAATAGTTATTGTAAACTAATCGCTTGATTCAGTTTTGCAAGGGCCCATTAATAAGCTAACTACCTTTCAATTCTTTTGTTTCCTTCTTGAAAAAAATCAGATCATATTTATGTACCTCTTGGGTCCTGAGAGCTTTCATTGCCTAATTTCCCCAAATAAACTTCTCAATTATTAATCAACTTTGTTAACAAAATTATAACTCTGTAGCTGTCTGCTGCATCTGCTTGTTATGCTATAGCTATATTTACATATAAAAATAAATATAATACTGTCTTCAAAATTATATCTAAGTTATTTCACATAAAAGTCATAGAAATAGCACAAGGAAACAAAGTCATTCAGCCTTATTCTGAGGAGAAAAACGTCACCCTGGTGACTCTCACATATTCAGAAGAGCAGTGTATTTCTCTCTGAATCGTGCTGCTTTTCTCCTTCCACCTCCACCCCTGCCTGCAGTACCGTGTGGAGTCAATGATGCTGCGTATTGCTAAGCCGATGAACTACATCCCGGTGACACCCAGTGTGCAGCAGAGATCCCAAATGAGAGCCCTCCAGTGTGTCCCCCTGATTATGGAGCCTGAGTCCCGCTTCTACAGCAACTCTGTTCTCGTTTTGGATTTCCAGTCACTGTATCCTTCTATTGTGATTGCGTATAACTACTGCTTTTCCACTTGCCTTGGCCATGTGGAGAACTTGGGAAAGTAAGTTTTTTCATATGTGCAGTTCATGTTGTGCTTTGTTCTTACTAAAATTGGACTTTCTTAAAGTTTTTTACACTTGAGACTGTCCTTTTGAGTGAGGCAAGTGGGCTGTAACATAGTTAATATGTTACTGTGCTAAAGTGACATGGACTGTGATCCATTCAGCTTGTGGATGAATGAGCGACGAAGAAGACTGTGAATAGACAGCCTTACAGCTGTCTGTGTCACTCTCCAGGTGTCCTTATAAAATGAGAGTCCTTTTAAATTTATTAATGTAAATCACCTTCCAGGGATGATTATGACCTTACAAATCCAGCCCTCACCTCCTCTTGACTTCTTAGAGATAGTCTGTGCTATTTCAAGTAAAATTGTTATTGTTTACATCTCTATTTCGAATTCATAAACTGAAAAATATTTTTAATATTCAAAGGAATATTTTCATGTTATAAGAAATATAGTCTTTATAATTTTTGTGTATTTAAGACCAGCTGTTACAGTTTCAGTCTAGAATATATTCACTTCTTAATAGAAAGCATAGTAATAGCCTGTATTTTATGATGAATGGAATTTGGAAAGCATTATAATCCTTAGGTTTAAGGAAATCCTAACTATATGAATTCATGTTTAGATGTTTGAAAACGAATTTCTAATGGAATTAGAAAGAGTCCTAAAATTGCCTAAACCGCTGTTATTTGGGAAAGTTTGCTTAATGTTTTCTTTCTTAACAGGTGCGATGAGTTCAAATTTGGCTGTACCTCTCTAAGAGTACCTCCAGATTTACTTTACCAAATTAGACACGATATCACAGTGTCCCCCAATGGAGTAGCTTTTGTCAAGGTAATACTCTTTTGTAAATGAACGGCATCAACTACGGCTTAACTTTTGGAGCTCTAATGCTTTAGATGTTATTGGCATTAATACAAAGAAGATAAGTTTGCTTAAATATCTTGTCTCAGAAAGTCAAGGGCATAGGAATCATCTAAGAAGTTGAGGTTTTTTTAAAGCCATTTTTAAAAACTCATCTTGTTTCACATGAATTTAGGTTGAAAATCTTAATTGTTAAATTTTCGTTTCTAATGAGTGAAAGAAATGTGCGTGTATTTCCTCTGCCCTCCGTTAGAGTCTGGCTGACTCTAGTGACCGCAGAGTATTAACTTAGAAGGATTTCAGTTTCTTTCATGTGTAAACTTGAATACTTGTTCTTCTACATTATTTTTAATTAAAGTTTCTTAGAAGTAATGATACTGTTGGTTACATTTTAAGATGTTACCCAAATTAATAACAGGCTCTCCTTCCTCAAAGGGGGCTGAGAAAAGACTCAGAAGCAAATAAATTAAAGAGAAATAGGACAGGGCTAGGAAATTATATTGCCTCTCATGTACCAAAGTCATTCCTTTGTTTCCTGCTTCCATAGCAGAGAGTCTCTGTTAGAGTCATGGGAGAGCAGTGTGGCCAGTGGAGGGGGAGACCCCGCGAGCCCTCAGATTCACTCTGGTGTTCTTAGCAAAAGCAGCATCATTCTCCACAGTAAAGGGGTGCTGTGTTAGAGCACCCTAAATAGCCATTTAGATACGAGGGGCATTTTTACAAGACAGTTCATGATACGCCTTTTTGGAAAGTAAAGCATCTTAAACATGCATATATTATAACCATTATTAACCATTATGGCTGCTTTGTAAAGTACACAGAATGAATTCGAGATTATAATATGTTTTCATTGTTACATACCTCACATCCTATTATATTATCTCCCTTGAACAGCATTTTAAAAACCTGCATTTATCTACATTTAACCCCATTATGTAAAACTCAAAATAAGATTTTTTTAATATTCAGAAGTATGATTATTCTATTATGGGTTTTAACTGTTAGTCCAACATGCTTACCTTGCACATGTGTGTAAATCATCTTCAGAGTTAATACTGTTTTATGGTTTTCGTCCCTTCTACGGTTCTCATAAATTTTCCCTAGTCTTGATTAATACAAATGATTTGATTTTATTTTTTGGCATCAACAAATTTTATCACCTCACTATTCATCCCCTCTTCCAGATTGCTAATAAATATAGGCCGGAGGGGATGGCTTAGTGGTCTAAGCATCAGATTTGAAATACCTAGAGTTCCTGGAACTACAGGTTTGAATGTCAGCAGAGTCAACCCAGCTCTTCACTCTTCCAAGGTAGATAACTGGAGTTCCATGCAGATTACTGTGTGGGGTCGTTAGGACAAGATCTGTAAAGAACTGAGGTTTGTTACCAGTGATACAAATCCCATGTGTCTTTCTGAAAAGAGTGGGGGTTTGGATCAAAATTTTGAGCAAAATGCCCTCTGAGCGGTTGTGTGGTCTCTTATGCACTAGTTGGCAGCCTCCTCCCGGAGGACTCTGAACTCACATGGCCATGCTGCGTTAGTTATAAACACTGCAGGAGCCTTTTAGGAGAAAAGCTATCTTCAGAAGAAAGAAATGTGATGATTTTGGATTGAGGGACACTGGTCCTGTGGCCATTCTGTTGTTAGTATGTTTCAATTCATGACAATTGGCTACTGTTATACTTTGTGCTTCCTTCTTAATTATCTAAATCTGTAATGTTTAAGGAATTTCTAACATTCTTTTTTCCTTTCTAATAGCCTTCAGTAAGAAAGGGTGTGCTACCAAAAATGCTCGAAGAGATTCTGAAGACTAGACTCATGGTGAAGCAGTCGATGAAGGCTTACAAGCAAGACAGAGCCCTTTCGCGAATGCTCGATGCACGTCAACTCGGACTGAAGCTTATAGCAAATGTCACGTTTGGCTACACAGCTGCTAATTTTTCTGGAAGGATGCCATGCATTGAAGTAAGTGATACAAATCTATAGTTGTTTCAAAGGAGACTAAAGCAGCATTCATTGGATACCTGTTAATTATTTGTTTTGGTTTGAAATTTTAGACTAAATTTCCTTGACCAGAGGATCGGTTTTTTTTCAAACTACAGTTTTGTGGGGATTTTTTTTCTATGAGAATTCTTTGTTTTTATTTCAGTGTTAATTTAGATATTTTAATTTTAATATTTCTATAAAATCTAGATGAACATATAGTCAACTATTCTAATGAAATTTCAGTGTCTCTTTTATAGTAATGTTTGCAACCTTGGTATTAAGTAATCCCTTTTAACATATGGATAGAGATCTGATGATCATTAAGTTGGATTCTCCAAATTCAGAATGAACACCAGTCGTTCCATATTTATTAGTGTACTAGTAGATATAAAACAAAACCTTTCTTTGCACTGGTAGCTGTAATTAGGAGACATTTTTCATAGAATAAGACTAATTTCTAGTTATTCACTAAATTAAGGTGTTAATTTGACAAGGATACAAAATAGTCAATATAGTGTGACAGTGTAATATAATGAGTAGCTGAGAAAAAGAGTGAGCTTGTGAATGAACTTGTCACGTCCGGTGAAGTGCAGAGCACTGTGGCACACCATATTTGGAGTAGTTCAACAAGGGAAAAGTGGCAGGAGAATAGACTCGCTAACCAGCTCACAGCAGGCAAAGTGAACTCCAAACCTGCGCAGGGGGCTCCAGTTTCAGCTCCAGCATGTAAGAAGCTCAACGCCATCACTCTTTCCTCACAGCAAGTAAAAAGCTGAACAAACTAAAATATCAGCAATTCTTTTTAGATTCATCATAAAAGTGAGATCACAGGGCAAATGTCTGCCTCCAAAACTGAAGAGATCAACAATTGAATACAGAGATCACAACAGAAAAAACCCAAGCGCGCAAGCTTCCACAGGAACCAGTACCAGGAAATGAATACTTGAGCTACAAATAGAGGCATTGCTGGAGGCCCACGATAGACAGGTCTGAGAGATTAAAAATTCCGGGTGTACCTAGTCATCCGTGTCCCCACACTTTCATGAACTTTACCTCTAAAAACCTTAATCATGTTCTTACTGACTATCCGAAAAAATGTCCTTGTATTTCCAACACACAGGGGAGCAGAACCATTTGGAAGTATGCTGAAGCATTCTGTTCCTAACAAGGCCTGCCCTCAGGAAAAACTATTTAACCAGAGCCTGATATGCTGCAGCTTTAGCAGAGATAGGGGAAGGGAAATACCTAACTCCCATTACTCTAGCCTTCCCATATAGAGGAAGGGAAATCTTCCAGCACACTCTCCCCATCCTGTCCCACCAAACGGGGGAAAACTGAGAATTAAGCGTGAAATCCATAGTCCAGAAGTAAAGACTCGACGAAAGACATGTTCATAGGACTGTAGAATACTTCCCCTCTTGCCCCAACCTTACCACCATATTACAAAGGTCTGTTTATAACAGTTCCTTTACCCAGTGCATCATGTCTGGCTGTCAGGAAAAAATTAAACCAAAAGGTTTCAGAAAGATATGTACAACTGATAACTCTTTAGCCAGCCTAAGAACAATGAGATAGGATGCAAATTGCTGATATCTATAGAAATAAAAGAGGGAATATCATTACAGAGACCAGGATAATAAGATAAAACGTCAGCAGTTCTAGACACACATCTGATAACCTAGACTAAGTGGGCCAATTTCTTAAAAGACACAATCTGCCAAAACTCACACAAGAAGAAAATAGACAATCTGAATCGCCTAAAATTTCTAAAGAAATTAGATAGCTAATTAATAATAACCTTACAAAACAAAGTGCCAGATTCAAATGGGTTCACTGGTGAATTCTGTCAAATATCTGTAGAAGAAATTATACCAGTTCTCTATAGTCTCTTTCAGAAAATATAAGCAAAGTCAAGAAAAATACAAAAATATCAGTGAAGCCAAATTGATTCTTTGAAAAGATAAACTCTAATAGAAGTAAGAGAAGTTATAATAGATACAAAAGAAGTTATAACCAAAATACAAAGGACTACAAGAGACTGTTTAAACACCATATGTAAATCAATTGAATAATTTAGAAGAAAAGAACAAATTCTGAGAATCATAGAACCTTCCCAGACTGGATTGGGAATAGTAGAAAACCTGAACAGAAAAATCACAAGCAAAGAATTTGAAACAGTAACCAAGTCTCCCAAATAACAAAAGTGCAGGACTAGTGAGTTCTACCAAACCTTCAAAGAAAATCTAATACCTCTCCTTAAACCATTTTAAAAAATTGAAAAAAAGGAAACATTTCTAAACACATATATGAAACCACATAACCCTGATACCAAAACCCACTAAAGACATTACAGAAAGAGAAAACTGCAGAACCAGTATCTGATGAATGTAGAGGCAAAAATCTTCAACAAAATTTTTGCAAACCAAATTCAGCAATACATTAATTAATACAGTGAGACCTCAAAAATAAACTCATACATATATGGCCAGTTAATTTACTACAAAGGAGCCAAGAGCATGTAGTGGAGAAAGTCTTTCCAACAAGTGCTGTTGGGAAAATTGAACAGCCACATGCAAAGAGATGAAACTAGATCACTCAACAAAATAAACTCAAAATGGATTAAAGACTTGGATGTAAGAACATACATACACAGGCAATACATTCCATAATAGCAGCCTTAGAGGAGCCTTTGGGAACTCTACTCCAGCAACAAAGGAAACAAAAACAAAAATAAACAAATGAGACTGCATCAAACTGCAACGCCTTCTGCACAGCAAAAGAGACTATCATCAGAATGAAAACAAAGTCAGTGGCATGCAAGAAGATATTTGAACATCAGACATATGACAGGGTGTTAACATCCAGCATATATAATGAACTCATTCAGCCCAGCAACAAAAAACAACCCAAAGAAAAATTGGGGAGAAGATCTGGATATTAACCAAAAAGACATAAAAACGGCCAACAGGCACATGAAAAAATGATCATCATCACTTATTATTAGGGAAATTCAAATCAAAACCTCAGAGATCACCTCACATTTGTGAAAATGACTCCTATCAAAAAGACCCAGAAGGGAAAGGGGAGGAGGGTGGGCAAATCGAGTAAAAAGCATCAATATATAGTGAAGGCTAGAATTGAACTGTTACTGGTAAACTTAGTCTATTTGTGTGCAGATGTTGATTTAGGATGATGCTCACCTTAAACCTGTATGATGTTATAATGCAGAATTACTTCAATTTAAAAAAAAGACGAGGAACAAATGTTGGCCAGGATGTGGGGAAAGGAACCCTGTGCACTACTGATGGGAATGTAAATTGGTACAGCCACTTTGGAAAATAGTATGACGTGTCCTCAGAAAGTTAAAAATAGAATACCATATGATCAAACAAGTCACCTGTAGACAGATATCTATCCAAAAAATATGAAAACATCGATTTGAAACCCTAAAAGGTGGAACTTTATCAGTGCAGCATGTATGCAACTAGAGGGGATTATGTTAAGTAAAATCTGTCAGATGGGGAAAGACAAATACTGAATGTTCTCACTCATGTGCGGAATATAAGGAAACAAGGCAAAAAGACAACAAAACCAACCCTTGGACTTTGACAGCAGAACTGAGGTCACGAGAAGGAAACGGGGTGAGGTGGAAGCGAAGGATAGGTCCAGTCCACAGGGCAGAGGAGTTTTAGAAACGTGGGTGTGGTATGGTGTGCATTTGGTGAAGAGGAAACCTGCACTCTTAAAATGTATGTATTATAAAATGTTACCGCACTAAAAATATATTAAAAAGAAAATGGCCACAAATGACAGAACTTTTTTAAAGAACATCCACTTTAAAAATTTTTTTACCCAATTTACCCACCCCTCTTGACTCTGTTCCTTCCTGGTAACCATTAATTTGCTGCTTGTTTTATTTAGTTCATTTGTTTGTTTTCTCCACATTTTATTCAAACTCAAATTTCAGTTCGATGACCTGATTTTTAAAATGCAGTAGGTTATAATTCACACTCTTAGGATTTTCTCATGTATTCATGTTCTCACCAAAATTCATGATTTAATTTTAAAAAAATAAACTCAAAGTTGATGCTACCAGTTGTTTTTTTATGCCTTTGTTCATATACTTAATATTTCCTTTGTAAAGCTACTTTAGACAGCATTTTAAATACTATTCAATCCTACACTTAGTTGGAATGATTCAAATTTTACAATAAAAGAGGAAGGATCATTATGATAATTTATTGCTTTTTAACACAAAAGAAAAAGTGCATGATTCTTATTTTAAAAGGATTGCTCCATTTATGCTAAAAGACATTTTTCCTAACTCTGAGCTCTAATAAGTTTAGTAAATGAAAGTTTCCTTAATTTGCATATTAAATGTAATTAGCTTGCTTCCTTGCTTCTTGTATTTATCAAGACTTACCTTTTTGGTTTTGTTAATTTATGCCAGAAGCATTGTTGAAACTCTTTTCATCACCAACATAAAAGCCCTCTCTAAACATATACCTGCCTACTTGATAAACTGAACATTTGTAATGTATCTTTTCCATCATATAATTATAAATTTCCTTCATATTTAGTATATCTAAATATCATGTGAAGGCAGTTGCTGAGATTTCAGTTCAGCAATAACTTTAATGATACTGAAGGAAATTATAACAGTCCCACAGAAAAAAGATTGAAAACTGATGCACATAGGCATACTCATTCTGCACAGACTGACTTCCTATCCGATTGGTTAGAACGGCATCTAAGAAATTCCTTAAATAAACGAGACTTGTTCTTCCAGGAATCAAATGTACCTTGTATAAGTCCGTTGTACTTACTGATATCGTCGCAGGCAAAAGTTCATGTATTGATTCCTCTTTTTGAAATCTTCAGCCATCTTAATTTTTTCTTGAATATTTATAGAAAAGATTATAGTGGTGATTATTTTACTTTATTTTTTTATATTCTTTACTCCTTGTTTTACTTTTAGAACTATTTAGTACATTTTAGAAATACTTACTATTAAATATATTGAATCATGTCCATTAAAGTCTATTGACTTATACTGAGTTCTGTTATGAAATTATTCCCATGTGTTTGTAATAACAGGTTGGTGATAGTATTATTCACAAAGCTAGAGAAACCTTAGAACGAGCCATCAAGCTGGTGAACGACACCAAGAAGTGGGGCGCGAGAGTGGTGTACGGTGACACTGACAGGTAGGGGCTTTGTTTCACAGCTGTCCATTCGCGTCTCTTCAGTTACCTGTTTCATTATTTGAAATGGACTAGAAACAAATATCTCTCTAAATCCTTTCTAGCTCTTAGGATCTTACAGTCGGTGTTACACAGGTCCTATTTACCAGATACCATCTAAGAGACAGAAATATAAGTGTCCTGAGCACAGACTGTGAAGGTTCCCCAGGCATGGCTCCAAGTAGCCAAGTGGATAGTACTATGCAAACAGCCTGTATACTACAAAGGAATCTTTTTAAAGAATTAGCTCTTTTTCTTTTTGGAACGGTGCAGGCAGGAATGAAGGCAAGCAGAGACAGGAAGGCAGGAAGAAAGAGGAGGAAGAAGCACTTTATTTGGTTGTTCACTTTGGTTTTCATCCCAGTCCCAGGTCTTGAACCCGGGTCCTTGGGTATGGCCTATATCTTGGCCCGAGGCAGCTGACCGAACTGCTACTCCACCAGGCATGCCAGGGCCCAATTATTTATGTAACATCTTACTTATATGACTTAATATAATCCATGTAGGATAGTTATTATGCAAATTTCTTGAAGCCTGAATTTTTTTCATAAGGAAGCCTTGGTCACAGTGTGATCTTGCCAAGAATATGTGCCTCGGACGCTCTGATCACTTTACAATCCAATGGAATAGTAAGATAATGCTTCTTCTGGTCATTAAAAAATAACTGCTAAGTGATTTTTAAACATTTCATCACTTTCGGTTCTTTTATGCTCAATCAATTTGATCGTAGCTATTTCATTACCAACAGGGAGTGTATTTCCAAGTTGTCCAGACCTCAGCTCTCCAGTCCTGCTCTTCCCAGCAGGACCCACTCCTCAGCTTGACTTTTGAGTAGCTTAGCCGAATGAAAGTTATTAGAACATAGAGGTTATACCTTGTTAGCAAAGTAACAAATCTCACAACATACTTAGAAGGAGGAGAAAGTTAAATGTGTACGTTGTTACCTTTAATTCAGGTCTCCACATGCTAGCAGCACAGTCAGAAGCTGGCATGAGTCTGACTGCAGTTTTGTTGTTTAGCCCTTAAGCGCTTTAGAAATTCAGATTAACCCAGCAACACAGATCACAAAACGCTGCAAGAAGCCTCTGGTGTTATTTACATGAGCAGTTTTCTCACTGTCAGGAGGAACCCTGGGAGGCATATTCTCACCTGAGATTGTGCTGCTTAAGGGAACATTCCCCTAGAATAATCCAGCTACTCAGTGCTGGAGACCTAAACTGGTCTCAGTATGTTTTATTCCTGGGTGGTGCTTTACACATCACACTTCATAGGTAATTTTTTCTAATCAAATATAGTTATTTACAGTATCATTAGCTCTTCTAATCAGTTGATCAAATTTATGAAGGTATAATTTTTAACAAAAAGTTTGCAGTGTATAGTTCAAATGTATAGACCCTCGTGTAGCCACCACCCGAGGGAAGAAACAGAACATTTCTCTCACCGTAGAATGCTCGCGAGCTCTCGTGCCCATTGGTGGTCAGTCCTGCACCTTGACCGCCGCCCCCACCCAGGCAGCTATTTGCCTGATTTCTGTTAACATAGCTTAACTCTGCCTATTCTAGGACTTTATAAAAACTTATATTTTAAAATGTTTTCATTCATCATGGCATCTCAACATTTTAAACTTTTTTAATTTGGCATTATATATGTAAACATGCCCTTAAGCATATGACTCAGCAGTTCTGGTCCTTGATAGTAACCTAAAAGAAATGACAATTTAGATCCATACAAAGACTTGTATTAGAATCTTCATTTCATCTTTATTCTTTTTTTTCCCCCAAAGAAGAAAGCAGGCAGGAAGTAAGAAGGCAGGCAGAGAGAGGAGGAAGACGCATTCTGCTCATTCAGTTAATCATCTTTTAGTCCCCACTCTGCACCCCCACACCCCACCCTCTCAGTGCTTGGTAGGTGCTACCCAGGCCCTTGGGCTGCGTGCAGACCACTCCCCCCAGGCATGGGCCTTCCCTGAGCCACCGGGGAGCTAGCTTTAGTCATTACAGTCCCAAACTGCAGACAGTCCAGACGTCCATCATTGGGTGGGTGTATGGTATAGCCATACATTGGAATACTTGCCAGCATTAAAAAGGAACTAGTTACTGTTACGTGTTACAGCGTGGCTGAATTTCAAGTGCTTGCCCAGTGAAAGAAGCCAGACATAAGAAGGTAAATATTGTATAGCTCCATTCATTTAAATTCTTGAGAAAACAGCCCCCTTCTGGGGCTCAGACAGCTAAGGTGCAGGTTGTGAAAACTATGGTTAAATTATATCCATATAATAAAATGCAACTGTTAAAATAATGCAGAAGAATTAAGTGACCAGGGAAGCCTTTCACACACACAACCATTAAATGAAAAGAGAAAGTTGCTAAACAGTATGATCTGTGATTGCAAATGAGAAAAGGTTTGTAGTGTCTTTTTTCTGAAAGGTAGGGTTATAGATGGCTCTTTTTTCTTTTGTAACTTTTTGTGTTTTCTGTCTTTCACTGAGCATGTATTACCAAATACAGTTGTTTTTTTTGGTTTTTTTTTTGTTTTTTTTAGTTGGGTGGTTCTGGAAGAAAATGTCCTTCCATATCACACATAAATGTTCCCTTTTCTTACATTCACTTGGGTATGTAATTTTATGTAGCATAAAGCCATAAATGTCTAGCGATGATCCCGGACCTTCTTGGAAGCTGTGATAGCTGAGCTGGTCTGTGTGGCTAAACTAGAGTGTCTTAAAGTCCTGTAACAAGAAACCCCATGAGGACACCAGGAAAGTGTGAACGGCAAGAAACACCAAGAAGCCTAAACAAGAAGCAGCGCAGTGTAAGGAATAATAAGGGTGGGGAGCTTTTCTTTGGTATTAGAATATTAGCCAGAACAGTGACTCTCGATGGCATTATGTTTTCTGTAATGACTTCCTTACTACAACTGCTTTCTTTTTAATCCTTTTAGTATGTTTGTGCTGCTGAAAGGAGCCACTAAGGAACAGTCTTTTAAGATTGGTCAGGAAATTGCTGAGGCTGTAACTGCTACCAATCCTAAGCCGGTGAAACTGAAGTTTGAAAAGGTAAGAGAAATGTAATGATAATCACATGTAAAATCTTCTTACCTTCTAGAGACGTCTGACTTACTCAGTTTTCAGACTTGGTAACACTACATAGGGCTATACAGGTGTTAAATTTAAAATCATTTCCCATTTGTAATTTTCTCAGTTTTTTCCATTAATGTCTGTATGTAAATGAGTGAAAAGATTGTTCTAGTTATGTGGCTGTGTACAGACTACTTTAGATGTGATGGTATAACCACACCAGTCACTCTGCTCACAGGATGTGGGTCGGGAGCCTCTGCAAGGGCGCGGCAGGGATGACGCGTCTCCTCCCTGCAGTGTCTGGGTCCTCATCTAGGAAAACTTCCCACAGCCGTGCGCGGAAATCATCCGAAGCTTGCTTACTCTCCCGTCCAGGGGTTAGAATGGCTGCTTGCTCTTGGGGACAGTGGGGCCGTCAGATGGAACGTCTACACGGAGCCTTTCCCTGGGGCTGCTTGTTCCTCCTCACAGCACGATGGTGGGTGCTGGGCATAAATGTCACAAAGAGAAACAGAAGAAAACCGTTCTGCTTTTCTATGGTCTTAATGTCCAAATCACATCACGTCACAGCCTGTCTAGACTCGAAGGGACACAGACTCCGTCTGTTGGTGGAAAGAGCGCTGAGTCACTGTAGAGACCACATGAGAAGGGAGCACTGTCTTTGGTAAATGCTGTCTGCCACGAGGACTTCTGACCACTTTTACTGTACATTAGATATCAAGTATGTGTGTATTCAGTGCTTTCTGTATCAGTGACACCGAACAAAGAGAAATACGGGACACACAGAAGCGTGAGACACACACTAAGAGGGAGTATTCTAGAAAGGCCGAACTGTGCCTCAGAAAATAGAATTTCAGCAGGTAGTTATGGTGCTGCAGCCATTCTGCACAGAAGTAAAATGGCACATAGAATGTAAGAAGTTAGAGAAGTAATAATAGAGAATTTGGAGTAACAAGAGAGGAGTCCAGAAAAATAAAGTTGAGACCAGATTGTAGAGCATCTTGAATGCCCAGTTAAAGGGTTCAAACTTTGTTCTGATAACTTATCAGACAAGTGTAATGTGGTCAGAACTTACTGGGGAGGATTGTGTGGTGGATTGGGAACAGGAGAATTTCAAGACAGGATGCCTCTTGCAGCCTGTAAACGAGACAGTGCGATAAGCCGATCAGAATAAAGGCAGGACAATTCAAGAGATAGTAAGAAAAGTGGGCAGGAGTTAGGGGTGACTGAGTTAGGAGAACTGGGTGTGGAAAGAATGAAGGAGGGAGAAAGGAATCACAGGTGACTCCCAGGTGTGTACCCTGTACCTACTCTGAAGAAGGAATGTACTAGAAGAGATTCCAAGAAAACTTGGATATTTTTTGAAATTTTTGAACAGCATTTAGTTAATTTCAACTCTATTATTCTATACTTTCCTTATATTTATGTTTACTTGGGTTTCATTTGCTTAGTCCCCCCCCCCACCTTTTCTTTTTTAAAAAAAAAAAGAGGAGAAAGGGAGAGGAGGAGGAGGCCATTTAGGAATGAGAGGAAAGGAACTCAGTTTGTTGTTCTGGTGGGTCCCCCATCCCCAGAGACCTTGGACCTCATGTGGGCTGCGCAGGGCCACAGGCTCAGCTCCTGAGCCGCCGGGGGTGCCCTCTCGTCTTACGTTAGAAGCTTGAATTGCTGGTTTTAAACAAATCTTTTTTTAATATAAGCATTTAAAGATACAATTTTGTTAAAACACTACTTTAGCTACAAACTTTTATATCTTGTGTTTTAATTATTATTCATTTGCTTTGATGGAATGACCTATAGGTTATTTAGAAACATTTTGTTGGAGTGCTCTGGTGGCCTAGCAGCCTAGCACACCTGGTAACAGTCCCACATACATCCCAAGGTCCCGGGTTCAAGACCCGGAACCAGGGGCACAGTCAGTATGAACGAATAAATAAAAATAAAGTGCTTCTTTTACCTCTCGCCTGCCTACTTGCCTTCATTCCTGCCTACACCTTTCCTTTTTGGAAAAAAAGAAAGCAAGCAATGTACTGTTTAAATTCCAAATATTTAAGAATAATGTAGAAATCTTTTGTTACTATTTCATTATTGCAAATTTAATTCCATTGTGGTCAAGGAATGTCCTCTGTGTGATTTCAATGCCTTTAACTTTATTGAATTTATTGTCTGGTCCAGCCTATTTTAGTAAATGTTCCATATGACCTGGAAAAGCCATGTCTATTCTGGTTATTGGATGATACATTCTATATATCACTTAGGTTAAATTACTTGATAGTTTTTTGAAGCTCTCTGTATTCTGACTTCCTTTCAATTACTAAGAAAGGTACTGAAGTCTCCAAATATAATCATAGGTTTCCCTTATTCTACCTTTCTCTATAGCTTTCCAGTCCATGTGTTTGGATGTTTTCTTCTTAAGTGCATCCACATTTAAGATTGTGTTGTCTTCTTGATGAATCGCTAATTTTTGTGATATTCCTTGTCTTGAGACCTATTTTTTTCTAATACTAATAGAGACATTCCAGATTTGTTATGACTAGTGTTATCATGTATCTTTTTCCTTTTATTTTTAACATTTCTTCTTCCTTATAATTAAAGTGAATTTCTAACAGCATATAGTTGAGTCTTACTTCTTTATACAATCGAATAGCTTCTGCTTTTTAATTGAGATATTTAGACCATTTACATTTACTGATAAATGTATGATTAATAATAAAGTTTGAGAGCAGAGGAAAGTACCAAGCTGGTAACATAAAAAAGGGAGCCCCACACCTCTTGATCCAGGAATTCCGCTTCAGAGGATCTAGCCAACAGGTTAATTCATGCAAGTTGTTCACTGGAGCACTGTTTGTAAAGTCACCCATATGTAGCTAACTGCATAAATTAGGACCCTCCTAGAGTGGCCTAAATGAGCTCAAAGTACAGAACAGTGCAAACCCTAAGCTGCCATTATGTGCACGTACCTGGAGCTGTGTGAACTCTCTGGAGGGCGCAGAGAAGGCCGGTGACCGGGATGCCTCTCGGAACAGGAACGTGGAGGTTGAAGACCAGTATTCTCTGTTGTATAGTCTCTTAAAACATATAAATTTTGTATCAGTTGTAGATGTCACTTTTTTTTTAATTTGAATTTTGAGAGCAGGTGTAAGTTGAAGTAGAGCAAAATTGAGAGTGCAAGAACAGGAGTGAGTGAGTGAGAAGGAAATAAAGACAACTCCTTTTGTGTGCTTTCACCTCCAGGTATCATATCGTGAATTTGTTGGGCACAAAGTCATATTTAGAATTGTTTTTATATTTAACATCAGGTTTAAAAGAGAAAAAGACATAGAAATAAAGTGTTCATAGTAGGGAGAAACTTACTTAATGGTATCTTATTAATTTCGTCATAGGTTTATTTGCCCTGTGTCTTAGAAACAAAAAAGAGGTATGTGGGTTACAAGTATGAAACTCTGGATCAAAAGGACCCAGTATTTGATGCAAAAGGAATAGAAACAGTCAGAAGAGATTCCTGCCCTGCTGTTTCTAAGGTAAGTTTTGTCTGTCTTATACCTCATCTTTAAAAAATAAGTGTTGTACATGCAAACAAATGAAGCTAGATCACTCTAACAGCATTCACAAAAATTAACTCAAAATGGTCTAGAGACTTGGACATAAGACCAGAAACCATAAAGCTCTTAGAAGACAACATAGGAAAGACTTTCCTTGACATCAGTCATAGAGAAGCCTTTGGGGACTCTACTCCACCATCAAGGGAAACTAAAACAGAAATAAACAACTGGAACTACATCAAGATAAGGAGCTTCTTCACAGTGAAAGAAAACATCACCAAAACCAAAAGGAAACTTACTAACTGGGAGATATTTGCACTTCATATTTCTGACAAAAGCTTAATATCTAAAATATAAAAAGAACTCATAAAATTCAATAACAGAAAACCAGGCAATCCAATCAAAAAATGGGAGGAGGAATTGGAGAGACACTTTTCTGAAGAGGATATACAGATGGCCAAAAGGCACATGAAATTATGTTCCTACTCACTGGCTATCAGGGAATGCAAATCAAAACAGCAATGTGATATTACCTTACGCCTGAAAGACTGGCTATTATCCAAAGTGTGGAAACAACAAATGCTGGCGAGAATGTGGAGAAAAGGGAACACTTTTACACTGTTGGTGGGAGTGCAAATTGGTGCAACCCCTATGGAGAACAGTTTGGAGATTCCTCAAAAAGTTTAAGATGGAAATACCATATGATCCCATCGTCCCATTTCTGGGCATCTCCCCAAAAGATACAAAAGCGCCCATGTGCAGAGATCTGTGCACCCCCATGTTTATTGCGGTCCTATTCACAATAGCTAAGAACTGGAAATTACCTAAGTGTCCAGCGTCAGATGAATGGATAAAGATGTGTACATCTGTGCAGTGGAACACTACACAGCCCTTAGATGTAATCAGTCAACACGGGGAGCTGTAGAGGAGATGATGCTAAGTGAAATAAGTCAAAAGAAGCAAGATAGATACTAGATGACCTCACACTTAGGTGGAATATGAATAGATAAAACGGGAACATATGAAACAAAAACAACCCTTGGACACTGGCAACAGAACTGGGGTCCTCAATAGGGAATTGGAGTGGGGAAGGGCAAATGGTGGCGGAGCCCACTGAACAGTGGTGAAGAACACTTGGTGATTTGGTGGAGGACAGGGCATGCTGACATATATCTAAGGAATGGGGAACAGTTAAATGGAAATAAGATAAAATGCTCCTTTCTCCTCTCTCTTCCTGCCTGTTTGCCTGTACCTTTCCTTTAAAAAAGAAAGAAAAAGGAGTGGCTACAAAATCTGGTGAAAATGGCCAAGCAGCTATCTAGGTGGGAGAACTGTATGATTTTTAACAATTTAGTTGCTAATAAAAACAATTCCTTTGATGTTAGTTCTTCGTTTCTGACTTTTTCTCACATATTTTTATCACAATTGCTGAAACACCACATGCGGTGCGCCGTGGTAGAGCAGCAGTTAGTCAGCCACTAGAAGGCACGCTGGCCACACGCCCTGGTTCAAGTCCTGGGCCCGGGGGAGCAGCCTGGATGGAAATAAAGTGCTTCCTCCTCCTCTCTCCTCCTGCCCGCTTACCTCATTCCTGCCTGCACCTTTAAAAACACACGCCCGTGAATGCGATAAGCATTTCCTCCTTGTCACTCAGAGATGACACCTCATGTTATCGTGACAGCACCCCACACCTAGGGAGCTGGGTAAGAAGAGAGCATGCGCACAGAGCTGCACGACTAGCCTTCCCTCCTACGTGAACTGAAGTGTGTTTAGTGGAGGTGTCAAATCCAGGTGCGCAGATTTCCGAACAATTGTGATGTACATTATGCAGGTTTCTCAACCACAGTCACTTCCATCAGTCTTCTTAGATTCTTTTTTTCACCTGGGCCCAGAATCCTTTTATAACAAACCAAAAATTAGTGGTATAAATGGAATAGCACTCTACACACGAAGCGTACCATTGCAAGCATAACAGATTGATAATATGCAATATATTCTGTCATATAGATAATGCTATGTGAATCTGAAATATTCTAGTTTCTCTGAAAGAGCTATCATCCAGTACATTCCTCCTCAGGGCAGAATGGTCCCTAGGATGAATAAACTTCATTTTAAATATATAGTACTTGGAATAAACACAGAACTAAAACTAGTTCAGTCCACTACACACATCCATTGCATGTCAGTCATTTACTAGTACAGATACTTCCAACACAAAAAATTAGTTATTTACACTCACACACATGCTATATAAATGCAAAAAGACTGATTTTAATTTCATTGCTTGGTGATATTTAAACTTCTATACACCCAAATCAGTCTCTTTATATATTAGGGTAAATGAAAAACTACATAAACTGTCGTCTGACTTTTTTTGTCTAGAGTGTTTTTTTCCTCAAAGAGAAATTCAGACTGTAATGAAAGCAATTAGGCAGGTACACAGGAAGGAAGAGGAGGTAGAAGCATCTATATTTTACTTTCTATTTAGTTTTCCGCACTGATTGCTTTCCCCCAGCTCCAGGACTCAAACCCAGGGACATGTGGCTTCCTCCTTAAGAGGCGACTGACCTAACCGCTGCTCCACTAGAGTGCTCCGCTTTTGACTATTTATAGACAGCTTCAGTGTTTCATACTGCTTATCACATAGCAAATGTTTCATCTACATATCATTTCCAATATAATTTTCCTCATTGTCTGATACTCTCTTTTTAGAAATAGCAAGCTGAATGCAATCAGTGTGAATAGCATGTTTAGGTACAGCAGCAAGTTAGCCGGTGGTTACTTATTTGGAGGTATAACAACTGTGATGATATTTTATCTTGACATGTGTGTCTTTTTTCTTTAAGATACTTGAGCGTTCTCTAAAGCTGCTATTTGAAACGAGAGATATAAGTTTAATTAAACAGTATGTTCAGCGACAATGTATGAAGCTTCTAGAAGGAAAGGCCAGCATACAAGATTTTATCTTTGCCAAGGAATACAGAGGAAGTTCCTCTTACAAACCTGGAGCTTGTGTGCCAGCCCTTGAACTTACAAGGTAATAATGTCACAGCAGCACAGCTCTCAGTACCTAGCAAGCGCAGTCCTGGGTCTGTATGGTGTGGAGGAGATGAACAGATACCCCATCCAGTCACCAGCACACGGTGCTTTCTCCATACACCCACATGAAACGTCACTAAAGGTGAATGGATGAGTGTCCCCTAGACTTTGTAAGGTCTGAAAAGAAAAAAGGAACTCCTTTCTGGGCTTCCCTTGGGGAACCAAGTTCAGTGACATCATCTGATACCAGGCTTGATTCATTTGTTGTTCCTGTATCGAAATCAGTATTGATTCACAGAGCACTTAGTATCATTCTGGAATCTAAATAACCAACCAGCTATATGTTTGCTCGTCTTTCAGTATTAGATTTATGGTATTTTTCTTACTCCTAGGGGATAGAAAACATTTTAAGTTAGTTGATACCTGCCGAGCATGTTTTCCTGGTAGCGGTGGTTTGCAGAGTATGTTGAGCGTCTGCAGCGCATCCTCTGGTGTCAACCACTGAAGGCATATAGTTCTCAAAGGAGTTGCAGATTTCTCATGGCTTCACATTGTTTCATTCTCATGTAACTTTCTGGAAAGATGCCTTCGTGACAATCTTTGAGCGTACATTTTATTTGGATTTAAATAGGAAAATGCTTAGCTACGACCGGCGCGCTGAGCCTCGCGTCGGGGAGCGCGTGCCCTACGTCATCGTGTACGGAAGCCCGGGAGCGCCGCTCATTCAGCTGGTCCGGCGCCCAGTGGACGTCCTGCAGGACCCGACAGTGCGACTGAACGCCACATACTACATCACCAAGCAGATTCTTCCACCCCTGGCCAGGGTCTTCTCACTAATTGGCATTGATGTCTTCAGCTGGTATCATGAATTGCCAAGGGTAAGCTTACTGCATAAAGCTTGCCGTTGCTGTAAAGAGAGTTCAGTGTGAGCTCCCTGTGGAATCAGAGGTGTTTTTCATGTGCTGTGAGAGGCAGCGCACATACTCAGTCATCCTACACTGGCAAAGGTGCCGTACCCCTGGTTTCCTGAAAGAAATGTTTGTTTCTGCTAACACCCTCCTACCTCTGTCAGGTTGTCCAGAGTACATTCAACTATTTCAAACATGTAAATACAAAATAACTCAGAATAAACCAGCTAAGGAAAATAAAAGAAGGCAAGCAAGAATTCTTTCAGAATGGCTGTTGGAGAAGTGCAGGACAGCACCCAGAGCCTCCCTAAAGAAATAAGGTTCAGATATTTCACAACGCACAGCATGTGATGTGAAATCTCAGCAAAAGGAGTTTTGCTGGAGCTCTTTCTTTCTTTACTCATTGGAAGCTTGAAGCCTCCATACATGATTCTGTACTAATCTGGGATACATTTTTCTAGGAGAGTAATAGCCTTTATTGACTGCTTACAATTACATCTGCTCAGACTATGAAAGGTTGATAGTATTCAGGCAGCTGATGAAGGTAGATTCTTATCTTCAGTTTCTCACTCAGCACTGTGGCCTCGAGGAATCAGTCAGCCAAGGAACAGGTTGAAGTTTTGCACCAGAGAAGCTGGTTGACAACAATGCTGTATCCTGGCTCTCAGCAGAAAACTCTGCTTTGTGTTACTGGTTTTCCCTCTTCACCAGTGAGAATGTTAGATCAATGGCATTTGTAACAAACTGATGCAGAAACTTTTACGCATGTCATTTACAACAATAGAACACTGCTCCGTGTAAAAAGAGCACCAGAACACAGCTCTAAACCAGTAATAACGTGAGAGGAAGAATTCTTAGGTGCCATGTAGCTCAGTGCATTTGAAATGCTCTAGGTTCACTTCTGCTTGAACTTTGCACCCTGTCTGCTGACAAAGTGTTAACCTTCCACGTTCCCATTTCTGTGGCCCAGATGTGCAGTCGTACAGAATACCAGTCTCCTTCTAGATTTCTTCCCTGGTCCTCTCTGATCTCTGTTGCCTGTGCGATCTCCTATCTGTGTACCTCAAACAAAGCACAAAATGACAGTAGGCTATTTTTTCTCTGAAAAAAACCAAAAACAATATATTTGATATTCAGATGTAAGCTGTATGAAAGGACTTTGTTCATTTCTATAGTCCCAGTATCTAGAAAAATTCCTGAAACATGGTACTCAGTATTTGTTGAATGAACACAATAATGCCATAGAAAACCTATTATTAACATAGGACTAACAGCTCTGCTGTGAGGCTTAGACTATTTCTGAACTGACGTTTCTATAGATCCAGAAAGCCTCCAGCTCCTCTCGAAGTGAACCCGAAGGGCGGAAAGGCACCATTTCCCAGTACTTCACTACCCTCCACTGTCCCGTGTGCGACGACCTGACCCAGCACGGCATCTGTGGTAGGTGTCGGAGCCAGCCCCAGCACGCTGCCGTCATCCTCAGCCAAGAGATTCGAGAGCTGGAGCGGAAACAGGAGCAGCTGGTAAAGGTGAGACCCGTTCCACAGGCAGACCCCATCTGATTCTTAGGGACGCGCAGTCAGTTCTTGATGGGCAGTGTAAGATGTGAAAAGTGGAGTATGCGTTCCATTTCAAACAAAATCACAGTTGAATCACATTATTAAAAATGGTTAATTTGCTTCATATTTGTTTTATGTAATATATTGGGTTTATTAGAACTAGAATGTCCATCCATCTGATTTCTTTTATAGTAGAATTTTTTTGGTTTGCTTTGCTTTGGATTTTATTTCCCCCAGTCCCAGGTCTTGAACCCAGGTCCTTAGCTTTACGTGGCCTGCAGTTTAGCTGCTAAGCCACAGGAATATGCCTATCATAAGACTTCTAAATGAAAGAATAGGGTGCATCCTAGTAGAGTAGTTGTTTGGTCCACTGCCTCTGGCCAAGAGCATAGTCCACATACATTCTCAGGACCCGGGTTTGCCCCAGAGATGTGGGGAAGATCCAGGATGAAATCCAAATGAAAAACATAAAATACTTCCTGACTGCCTGCCAGACGTCGCCTTTCCTTTAAAAGAAAAGAGCAACTGGTACTTTCTTTATCTACCAGGTCCGCTTATCATTCTCATTAAGATCTAGTTATCCTAGAAAATAGCAAAGCTGGAAGGTTTGCATTTCTCACATACACACACTGTTCTAAACCCTCTTATAAATGAGTAAACTGACAAAAGGGATTAATTTGTCCCACATACTATTAATATATAGCCAGACTAGAAAACAGAAAATGCAGAGATGATTTTTTAAATAGCAGAACTCTAGCAAAAATAAACACTAGAGATTTCTTAATGTAAGTTGTAAAATTAAATCTAAAGAG
This sequence comes from Solenodon paradoxus, assembly GCA_004363575.1. Lineage (NCBI taxonomy): Eukaryota > Metazoa > Chordata > Mammalia > Eulipotyphla > Solenodontidae > Solenodon > Solenodon paradoxus. The sequence goes on from RJWH01000946.1 coordinate 352,032, forward strand.
AAATGAGCTTAACACTTTTTTAAACAACAAAAAAACAAAATTTTTTAAAAAACAATATATTTCTTAAAGGAATGATTTTATACTACCATATTTCAAGTTGTTCTTTTAGCTTTCAGTCCAAAATTTTGGAGTGTGGCTTGTTTTGTCTTATTTTAGAAGAGCAATAATTGAGAGGCAGTGGTGACATAGTGGAAAATGAATTAAGCTGATAAAAAGGACATCGGGATTCTAGCTTAGCCTGTCTTGACCTGAATTTGATTGGGCTTGTTTAGAATGCAGAGGCCGGCCCACTGCTCCTTCATAGGTCCCTTTGCTCCAATCCTGTAGGTGCTGCTTTATGGTGTCTCCTGTGAGCTCCTCTGCTCACAGTCCTCATGTACCCCAACCACCAGGGTGTGAAGGCCAAGCTTTACACCTTGTCCCCAAAGTAGAGAAACTTTTGAGCCAAGACAGAGTGTCAGTCCACAGCCCCTTAGCAGGAGAACTCAGCTGCCATCCACACTGGTGGTGCAGGGACTGCTGCTCACAGTCAGTCCTGGGAGGCTGTGCTCTTGAGAATGAGATGACTAAGGATTGGTAAAGGAATACTATTTTCTCTGCAATGTTCTCGCTGCCACAGTTGGTGCTGGCAGGAAATTCTTAAGTTTTAGAGAGTAGCCCATATCTTGAATGTGTTCATCTCACTAAGGATGGTAGGCTCTGAAAGGTATGGTTATTTGATGCCACCCCAGAAACCTAAAATGATGTTTTCTCTTTCCCCCTCTCCCTGTTCAATCTCCTAAATCGTTCTTAACTGCCCTCTCTGTTCTCCTTCTCTTGTTAGTCCTAGTCCAGCACATTCTCTGTCCGCTAAACTCAAGAGCCTCCTTCCCAGAGGCCCAGCCAACCTACCCATTTTCAGCACTGTGGTTGGTTTTACTTTTAAAAGAACAAATCTGGTTTTGTCCACCCATGTCTCTCTCCTCACCTACCTCCTCCTGAGACAAAAGTAAAATTCCTTAGCATGGTCTGCTTATAATAATACAGTTTAAAAGAAGAGATGCAGTTTCTAAATAATGGTGATTCATTATCTTTCAAAAGAATTTAAATGTGTATCTCCTATGTACTAATATGTAAAAAAAAATGTAAAGAAATTACAGATGCAATAAGAAATCAGAAATATTAGGGACAGATCAAATTTTATAGCTCAAATATTAGAGAGAATATAATTTTCTTTTCACATATTTATAGAATGTTAAAAAATTGACCATACCCTGGTCTGTAAAGAACATCTTAAGTTTTTAAACAGTAGAAAAATCTGTGAACCACATTTTATCAATATAGTGCTATAAAATAGTAATTACAAGCTCAGAAAACAAATTACCCTCTCCACGTGAAAATTTTAACACTCCCTAACCTACCTTTAAGATTCTAGACAGCCTTAGCAGATCTGAGAGAAAAATGTGTCACCTTAGATACTTTTAATAATAAGCATGAGAGAATGAAAATAAATGCATTAAGCATCTGACTCAAATTTTTTTTTTTAATTAAAACATAAGATTAAAGATTTTTTTAAATTTTCTTTTTCAAAGAAAGGCGCTGCAGGAATGAAGGCGAGCAGAAGTAGGCCAGCAGGGAGAGAGGAGGAGAGCATTTTACTTAGTGTTCATCTTAGTTGCTCGCACCAGCCAGCACAAGTCCAGGTCCTCGGGTGCGCGTGGGCTGCACGGCGTCTGCCGCAGCCGGGCGTGCCAGCTCGAAGGCGCGTAATGTCTGCCTCCTCGTGAGCTGAAATGTGATTCAGGTTTCACCTGCAGGCTGAATGGAGCACTGATGTTCAAGTAAAGGATCTTGCACCGGAGCAGTGAGTTAAATTTAGGGAGGCAGGTAATTCCATCCTGGCATATTTATCAGGTAAGCGCAGAGTGCATGAATATTTAGTTTGTCCTGCCGCCTGAATGTAGTTGCCGACCTAGAGCCGTAGCACAGAAACTTCGTGAAAGTCTTCAGAGAACACCATGCAGGCTTCGGAGCATGTTCCCAGCAGTGTGCCCCGCAGTACGGGGCACGGGGTGCAGTAACCAGCGCGCAGGAACGTGCGCCTCCCGCTGACCATGAGGACAGACTGACCTGAGACATCTCCAAAACAAGCCCTGTGACAAAGATCAGAGGTTACCTAGAGCAGATGCTATTTTTCTCTTCAGCAATTGAGAGTAGTAGCTGCTATTTGTTATCCACCCCCGCTTTTTTTTTTTAATTACTTGGATGCGTTATCAGAGTAAAAAGTCATCTCGTGTTTTCTTGACTCGGGATTCTTAGTATCCCTTTTTAGTTTTTTTTTATGCTTTTCATGTCTTTATGATATGAGAGCCTACGTGTTATTTAAAATCTGTTGCTGTGTAAGACATTAGTGTTTCTCTTAAAAATTGCCTTACGATTTATCATTTTTCTTTATAGCAGACCTTATTCATGAGCATTACCTGGGAGCCCTAAAAAAGTCTAAATTCTTTAAGCTTCCATGCTCAGGGAGTCTGTCCTTGGTCCAGGACGGATGGGACACAGTCATCAGCTCACTCAAGCTCATGTTTAGCCACGGTTAGAACCACTGGTCTCGACTACTTTCAAATTCACATCATCTGATTTTTTTTTCATACTGGCATTTTCTCTTCTGAAATAAGAAAATAGATGTCTTTTGATGATTGACATGTAAATGACAAGTGAGTAATTTGAAAAATAAAGCTCATTTAAGAGCTAATCTTTGAATAGGAATCGGGTAGCTTCTTATGTGGATCTAATAATAGTGTCTACTCCAAATGAAAGTTGGTCTCCGACACGAAAAAACCCTTCAGGAATTTTGTTCTCTGTGAAATAATCCTTCGGAAACATCTCAACGAAATGAACGCTGGGCCGGGCTTCACAGAAACGCAGGCTTCTGTACCTGCAGCGTTACCTGGCGGGTCCGTAGCGGCAGGAAGGGAAGCCTGTCGTCTGAAGTCATGGAAGCGTCCTGCTGTCTTACGGGTCCCTTTTGTACTTGCAGATCTGCAGGAGCTGCACGGGCTGCTTCGACCGACACATCCCGTGTGTCTCTCTCAACTGCCCGGTGCTGTTCAAGCTGTCCCGAGTCGGCAGAGAGTTATCCAGGGCGCCATACCTCCGGCAGCTGCTCGACCAGTTCTGAAGCGACCGTCTCCCCGAATTCCAGGTGCTATTTTGTCAGTGTTCACCACTCAGCTGTCGTGCATGGTGCTCTTTCAGCTTCCTCGAGTCGAGTCTGTTCACTGTTGTCTGGAGACTGAAAACTCACGCTGACTGATTAGAAACTGTGCTTGTCGGTCTCTGAATAGCTCACTTCTTCCAATGTACAAATTCCTCATCCTGTCACCTTTTTAACATTGTTTTATAATGCCGGTGTGGAATTTGCTCCTGTCTGTGTGACATCTTGTAAATCCATCAGTAGGTCATGTTTACTTCCCTAAGGAAGGAGCCCTGAAAACCTCTTTAAAACAACCATCCGTGTGTTTTCCTTGAAATGTCTGTATCAAGACGTGTTACTAGATTTCCATCCACTTTATAATTTTGACTGCGAAATATTTTGTAAATACACTTTTTTACTTTTCAAACAACTAAGTCAAATAATGTGCAATGAATTTTATACAAATGATTTTCCAAGTTGTTTGGTATATTTCCTCTAGGTTTTGCCTGACTCGGAAGTAGAGTTGTTACTTTGATCAAACTGTGCAAACAGTAGTACCATGTGTAGCATTTTGAAACATTATTTTCTAAAACCGCTGTCTTGCTTAGCTATTAATGGGGCATTGTGAGGAACTGTGCAAAGACATTTTTGTTACAAACCTGTGGGCCTGTTGCAATACTTTAAAAATAAAATTCTATTCCATTTTTGCTTGTTTTGTATAGACATTTCTATTGCTTCTAAATATGCTTAAAATATTTTCTTTCCTTATGTAAACTGTACAGTTAATCTTATTTGCCATCATCTTGAACACAAAATGTGTATTTAGAATATTTGTACAACTGTATAAAATGAAAAAGGAATTATGTGGTCAGTGCATTGTTTTCTAAACTGGAAATCATTTTGTTTTAAAAGTTAATAATGGAAACCATATTAAAATTGAATAAAATATCAAATAAGGATAGAGTGATTTTTATCTTGCTAGAATTGGTGCTGTCTTAATCTGTGCTAAATACCTTGCCCTCGCCTTTCCTGAATTTTAACATAGATGATAACAGTTTCCTTACTAAAACGGATTAAAAATATGACAGCAAAAACCGTTTAGGAAAAATTTAGCTCTGATCCTTTTAGTGTTCTAGGAGTCTATCTGTTAGTAGATCTTCTGTGTTCATTGTCATTAGGACATATTTATGAAGCCAGGACTTTGCAGAGTGAAAGCAAAAACTACATTATTTTTAGAAACATAAATTAAGCCAGTTTTTTCATGCAAAAGTGTCATGTTTTATCAGAAAGTTTATATACCAGAAATTGGTCTTCCATTGCCACAAGTATTTCCAGTTTTCTGAAAATTATGTGGCAAATATGGAATTAACAGGATACAAGTCAGGTCTCTGCACATATTTCTGTGTGCTGTAAGACATACTGATCCCACTTCTGCAGATGGTTTTTGAGAGATCGAGGCTAATCTCAGTTTCCTCACTCCTCCCTGGGAGGGTACTGATGAGGTTTTCTGTTTCCTTCTAGGTTCTGTGGTATTAGGGCTTCCATCTTTCTCATCAGAGTAATAGGACACAGCAAACCAACAAGTGGGTTTTTCACCTTGAGTGCCCAGAGTAGCTCAGTCTTAGGCATTTCTCACATCACTGGTTCCTGTTTTCTACAGGGAGGTGCCTCTCTTAACACTGTCCTTAGAGCCTGTAGCCCTTTTAATGAGACCCATTAGCGGTTTCAGTAACTCACCCTGAGAACATGTTAAAATTTAGACCTGTTAAAAAAACTCTTATCAGAAGTTTCCATTAAACATCCATAATCCGTTTCTCTCTTTATATCAATAAAGTTTTGTTGACACCCACATCACACACACACAAAAAGAACTCCATTTTCTGAGTAACACTGAAGAAATGATTATAGTAAACATTTCTTAAGTTGTTGAAACACCCTTTTCTCTCGTCTCCTCGCTTCCCACCGGTGCCTTTCCTGTGATGTGAAGATTTAACAAGGCCTGTGTTTAGACCTCTGTCTCCCCTCCCACTCCAGGAGGTCCCAGTCAGCCACGGGAAATGGGGAAATGGGCAAGTGTGAAATGAGCCAGGTAATAATCCAGTTCCATATGAACTTCTGTTTCTAATAGCGTCTGAAAAAGGCCAGCATATTGGGGGAAAGTAGAAATGTGCACAGAGAAGACAAGGTGAGCTCTCCGAGGAGGCGGTCCCGTGGGGTTGCCTGCCAAGGAGGACAGCAGGGGCAGGTCACCCAGAGTTGGACTCTGATCAGCCCTGCCAGCTGTCCGAGGATAACATTCTCTGCCATCAGCATGCTGCTCTGATGTCCTAACTTCCAGACCTGCGCTTTACACTTGTAAAGTCTTCAGCTATAATCTTGAGCTTTCCATCTCCTCAGTTTTCATTTTCCTCATAGCCAAAGCAAAGGATATTCCTTCAAGGTTTAGCAAATACGATTTTAAATTGATGTCTCAACTTCAGAATGGTATTTCTTGAAACACGTACATATTTGATTTTATCAGGTAGCAATAAGCGTGGTGATAAACAGTATTATTAGGGCTCTGCCATGAGCCAGAGGAAGAGGCAGAAGGCAGCGGCTCACAGCAGCTGTCCGCAGGCTGGACCTGTCCCCGTCTCAGGTGGGCCTACACCTCCTGGAGGACAGTCTACTCAGTAACCTGTCGTAAATATCTTGTCTCTTCCCGGATGTAACGAGACTTCTTCCCGTTTGTAGAACTTGTACCCATTTTTTATTTTATAAAAATGAATGAAGTCGTATACGTAAATGCTCCAGTTCTGCCTAGTGGATAGCTTTCTAGAGGAAGAGAGTCGTGGGTAATTTCCAGCATTTGGGATTCGAGGGACAAATCATAAGCACCACCAAATCCACTGCTCTGCTAATTTCCTCACCCATAACTGGACACTGTGTCAAAGCTCCCGGAGTTGAAATGCAGCCATTGCTAATAGGAAGTTTAAAAACAGCCACTCTTTGAAAACAGGATAATAAACACCACCTGTCGTCATTACCTGGCAGCTTTGTAAATGGGAGTGTCGATGAATGCCAGGCTCGCGTGAAGTATCAGTTACTCAATAGCTATTTACAGATCATCTAAGACGCGCCCTCTGTTTTCCTCTGGAGACATCACAGTGGGGGCTCAAGAATGTCATGCCCACTGGGAAAGGCAGATGGACATTGGTATCGAGAAAGTAAGATATTTTGCCTCCTTGTCCATTTGACAAACCAAAAATCAGGGAAAGTTTAAAGGATAATTAGAGGATTCCAGAAAGACTAGGACTGGACTCCAGAGGGAGAACCGTTTCAAAGTAGTCGGATGTCACAGGCCACCTTGACTTCGTTATATGGGTCCCAAGAGAAGAACGAAAAGGAGAGGAAACCTTCCTTGAAATAATAGCTGAAGACTCGCCTACAGACAGACATTCAGATTCAGGAAGCCCAGATCCCAAACAAGATGAAACCAGAAGGACTGGCACCTAAGACACATTGTAATTGTCAAAAGTTAAAGGAGCGCCCTGGTGGAGGAGCACTTGGGTCCACCGCCTCTGAAAGCAAGTCAAGTGCCGCTGGGTTTAAGTTCAGGGTCGGGGAAAACAACTAAAAATGTGAACAACAAAATAAAAATTAAATGGAGATGCTTCCTCCTTTCTCTGCCAGCCTGCCTGCCTCACTGCTTTCATTCATGCCCGCATCTTTCCTTTGGGGGAAAAAGTTAAAAGAGCTCCTTAAAAACAGGGAGAAAAACTTGTTATGAGTTCAAAGTTGGTATCAACTTAAAGCAAGACTGTTGTAATTGTTTCATGGTAACCACAAAGCAAACGCCTATAGCAGATACACACGAAAGATAAAGGAATCTAAACACACCACTACGAAATGTCAAATTACATGAACGAGTAAGAGTGGCGCACCCTGGTGGCCCAGCGGCTAAGTCAGCTGACTCCTGGAGAAGTCCGCTAAGCGCAGTCCACACGCGTCCAAGGATCCGGGTTCACTTCCTGGGGTCAAGAGGAACAACCAAAGATGGACAACTGAAAAAATTCTTCCTCTCTCTTCCTGCCTACCTACCTACTCACCTTCATTCCTGCCTGCGCCTTGACTTTCCTTAAAAGAAAAAAAAAAAAGAAACAAAGGAATCACAGTTGCTAGCAAACAACAAAATTGCAGTAAGTCTATACCTATCAATAATGTAAATGAACTAAATTCTCCAATCAGAAGACATAATGACTGAATGGATTAAAAATAAGACCCAACTATATGTTGCCTAAGAGACTCACATGGAAGAACACAAACAGGTTGTGAAGGGGAGGAAAATATTCCATGCAAATGGAAACCAAAAGAAAGCTGGGATAGCTATACTTTCATAAGACAAAGACTGTGACAAAGAAAATGATTGCATAATGATAAATGGCTTAATCTAAGCAGTGATGTAACATTTGCAAGTATACTCTCTCTCTCTCTCTCCCTCTCTCTCTCTCTCTCCCTCTCTCTCTCTCTCTCCCTCTCCCCCTCTCCCCAGGCAGGAATGAGGGTGAGCAGGGCCAGGCAGGCAGGAAGAGAGGAGGAAGCAACGTTCCATTCCATGAAGTTGCTCATCCTGCTTTCATCCTGGCCCCAGGTCTTGAACCTGAGTCCCCAGTACATGTGGCCTGTGCGCTCGGCTGAAGGCAGCTGACTGATCGGCTACGCCACCAGAGCGTGCCAAGATCCCTTCCTTATTCTTAAAACCTCACCAAATGGGAGTTTTTCCTGGGCTCTACTGGATCCATACAGCTCTTGTTCAACAAGCATCACATCCACCTCCAATCTGTGGCGAGAAACTGCCTCTAACATGGAGCTGCATCTCACAGGACTGCAGATTCGGTTCAAGAACTATAGAGCAAAACTCAAGAAACCAAACACACCTTCGGCAAAACAACAGAAAATTCAACTACCTCAATAAAGCCGAGTGGAGACAAGACCACTTCTTCCAGGAGAAATGTGGACACACCTCCCAGGTCCTCCCACGGCTGCCCTGCACCCCCAGTTCATACAGATCATCCACTGTCTTCATTGCAACTCAACCTATGTCCGTCCCCATGTTATCGTCCCTAGAGACCCTTCTGCCGGCCACAAAATAATCCACTTTGGCTGCTGCTGAGACCCCAACACAAACTGCCTCTGTTCCTCTTGGGATTCAGTTCTTCGCACCAGCTTCCGGTCTAGTTCCCTGGGCTCTTCGTTTCCACGAAGAAGCTGTCAGTGAGAGAAGCTAGGCAGAGTAGTCGCCTCTTGGCTGCAAGGACCGCCAGACAAGGGACACTGTTCAGACACAGGAAGCAGCGCAGTCACGTGACCGGAAACAGGCTGCAGGAACTCAGCTCGTTTACTCGCTTGGGAAAATGGCTTCTTACACGCCGTTGAGCTTAAACTTGCAAGTTGAAAGAACTTATCCCACAGGTTGACAGTATTCACTGTACTTGCTCCCAGTTAGACCTGGGCCTGTCACCTGACTCAAAGAAACATCCTGGACATGTGTGTGTGGCTGCAGGCCTGAGGTTTCAGCATCTCTAAGCAACCCAGGAACTTCAGCACACAGGTGGGCTTCATGCTGGACCGGAAGCCACTCCCTGCCCGCTCTCCAGCCCTCCTCCCAGGGAGAACCTTGCCCACATTCTTCCTCAACCACCCTGAGGTCGGTGCAGCTTAAGCGAGTTTCATTTACCTTCTCACCTGTTCCTCTTGCTCCTTCATTCTCTTCCCCCCAGAGACAGCGCTCTAACACAGTTCATGTGTCTCAGCCTACTGTGTATAATCTTATACAATGTGTGCACTCCTAAACCCTCTAGGCTGCCCCTCTGGTGATTCCTGAGTTCCGGTCTTCACAATAAATTTAAGGGTGTGGGGGGCAGGGGTAAGTAGGTGCAAGCAGTGAGGCGGAAAGCGCTTACTGCAGCAATAGTTAAGTAGCCAAGAACTGGAAACTACCTAAAGGCCCACCTCCCACGAAAGGGTAAAGAAGATCTAGTAACATACACAATGGAATACTACACAGCCCTTTCTCAAAAGCTGAAGTCCTATCATTCGTGACAACATGGATGGAACTAGAGGGCATGATGCTCAGTGAAACAAGTCAGAAGAAAAAAGATAAATACTGGATGATCTCACTCTTATGTGAGTTATAAAGGAACATTATAAAGGAACAAAGCAAAGGAACAGACAAAACAAAAAGCCAACCTGTGGACACTGGCAATAGATCTGAGGTGACCAGTGAGGGACTGGGTGGGGGTGGGGGCAGTGGACAGTGCTGAAGTCCTTTTGGTAATTTGGTGGTGGGCAGGGTGCGCTGCTGTATTTGCGGAATGGGGAACCCGCACATACAGGTTTATATTATTTTGTAAATCGAGATCACCTGATAATTATTTTTCTTAGAGGAAAGTGCAGGCAGGAGTGAAGGCAAATAGGCAGGCAGACAGGGAGAGAGAGAAGGGGGAAGCATCTTTATTTAAATTTTTTTTTTAGTTGTCATACTAGTCATTTCCTCCAGGATCTAGGACTTGAACCCAGGGGTATGTGACCTACTCCTTGGAAGGCGAGTGACCAAATCGCTGCTCCACCAGGGTGCACCTCAATGAACGTATTTTTTAAAAGGGCAAAAAAAACCTATTAGAAATTATAAATGAGGCATGCCCTGGTGGAGTAGTAGTTTTGTCCTGAACCTCCAGAGGAATGTAGTCCACATCCATCCCAAGGACCTGGACTCACATCCCAGGTCTGGGGGAAACAAGTAATGTGAACAACGAACTAAAAATAAAATGGTTCCTTCTCCTCTCTCTTCCTGCCTGCCTACTTGCCTTCACTTCCGCCTGTACCTTTCCTCTAAAAAAATTAAATACAAACAAAGTAAAGTGGCTGATTACAAATTAATTTACAAAAATCTGGCCTATTTTTATATACAGAATAAAAAGAAATTATGAAAACAATCCCACTTCACGATTATATCAAAAAGAATCAAATATTAGGAAAAATTTAACGAAGAAGGTGAAAGACCTGAACAACGAAAATTATAAGCTATTTTGATAAGAGACAGAAGACACAAAGAGACAGAAAATTTTTCCAAGCTCATAGCTAAGAATTAACATTGTTCAAATTGTCTGTAACTCAAGTAATGTTACAGGTTTGATACAAATCACAATTGAAAGTCCAATGAGTTTTCAAGGTAATGGAACAGATAATACTAAAATGTGTGCGGAACTATAAAAAGCCTCAAATAACTAAAGCAAATTCTCAGACAAGAAAGCAGAGAAAGGGAGGTATTAGGCTACCCAATTTCAAAATATACTACAAAGCAACAGTGTTTAATTAAAACAGATTTCCAGCTCAGGGGAACAGAACCGAGACGCCTGGAATAAACCCAAACACACAATTAATTGATGACCAAGGTGTCATGAAGATGCAATGGAGACAGGAAAGTCTTTTCAACAAATGGCGTTGGGAAAACTGGAGAGCTACCTCCAAAATAATGACAATACAGCATTTTCTACCACCATACAAAAAATCAACTCGGAATGGATTAGAGACCTTGGTGTTAAGACTAGAAAGTATAAAATATATAGAACAAAATGCGGCTCATACATTTGATGACATTATCCTTAAGCATGTCGTGGCAAGGGAAAGAGGCAAGGGAAAGCAAAGCAAAAATACATGGGACTATATTAAATGAAAAAGATTTTGTACAGTCAGAGAAATGATCAACAGAATGAAAAGACGCCCTCTGAATGGGAGATTATTGCACATCGCGTGTCTGATAAGGGGCTCGTATCCAAGATTTAGAAGGAACTCATGTAACTTTAATAACAAAAACAAATCACTTGTGCACCCTGGTGGCGGAGGGGTTGGCTGCAGTCCACATACATCTCAAGGTCCCAGGTTTGTGTCCCGGGACTGGCAGGAACAACCATACTGTAGCAAGGAAAGAAAATCAAGTGTTTCTTCCTCTGTCTCCCCGCCTGCCTGCCTCTGCTTGCCATCATTCCTGTCTGCACCTAATTAATCAGTCATTCAAAAAATGAGCAGAGGATCTCAACAGATTACCTCTCCAATGAGGATATCTACACATGAAAAAAAAATGTTCTTTCTTTTAAGAGAGGACGAAAGGGAGATGCAGGAAAGGAGACAGGAAAGACGGGGGGGAAGGGAGGGAACCGTCTAGAAGATGGAAGAGAAGGAAGCACCTTTATTTATTTACTTACGTGGTTGTCTTCCTGTCCCCCTGCACCCCCCACCCCGCCCCCATACTTGGGCTTTACATGGTTCACACTCTAGCTACCAGCTCAGCCCCTGAGAAACCAAGGCACACCTTTCATCATTTATTATTAGAGAAATGCAAATCAAAACCACGAAACACAGTGAGAATGTCCTACCACAAAATGATAAGCAACAGCGGCGTCCCGGTGACTCAGTGCTTAAGTCCGTGCTGCGGATGGTGCAGTCCGCGTAAAAGCTTAAGGGCCCCAGTTTTGGGAACAAGAACAACTAAATGGACAGAGAGATGCTTCTCTCTTCTGCCTGCCTGCTTCTAATTAATTAATCTTTAAAATTGACAGGAAACAAAAAGTACTGATGAGAGCGGGAAAGTATCCCTCATGCACTGTTGGTGAGTGTAGGTTGATACAGCGATTTTGGAAAACAGTATAGAGAGTCCTCAAAAAATTAAAAGCAGAATTACCATGCAATCCAATAGTCTGACCTTTCTAGATATCCATCCTACTCACCCAAAGCAATGAAGCCCTATGTTTATTGCAGCACCGGTCACAGCAGCCAATGCATGAACACAACCTAAACACCTGCTGATAGATGAATAAAGATGTGTTGCAAAGCACACACATACAGGGAATACTATGCAGTCGTTAAAAAGGTGAACCTTGTCATTTCTGGCAACATGGAGGGAACATGGGTACACTGTTGAGGGGAGTAGTCAAAAGGAGAAAGACAAATACTACACAATCTCACACATATTTGGTAGAAGATAACACAAATCAGCTGAGAAAATTAAATGACAACGGACTTTTGGGTGACAAGACAGAGCTTACCGGAGTGGCGGGGGTACAGGTTGGGATCATGTGGAGAAGGGAGTCTCATCTTTTTGTTTTATCTTCCCCTTCTTTTCTCGCTTTTTATGTATTTTTAAAACATTTTTGTTTTGTTTTGGTCTGGTTTTGTTAATCAGCATAAAAAAGCAAAATGATTTTAAAGAATACGGCTTTGTAAAGGAGGGAGAATGAAATGGCTGCCAGAGTGAGTAGAGAAAAATCCCTCTCCCCAGCCATACTCTTTTCCAGAGGAGGCAGCAGAGGGGCCCGAGATGGGTCTTCAGTCTGCCCCTCTGAGCCACAACCTCACCCCTCCTCTGGCCAAGGGAGCCCCCAGCAGCAGGAGGTGTGGTCACTCCATCCCCTCCCAAGTCAAACCAAGGTAACAGAAAGTGAGGGACATAGAACCTTCAGCTGAGCCCCTTCTTCTTCCTGAAAAGTGTTGGGGACCATCAGATATCAGAGTTATGCTTAAAACCCTCCCGTCTGGTCCAATGCTTTGTATTTAGCAGGAGCCAGAAAAGGTCACACTTTGCCCAGAGTCCCTGGCAAGAGGCAAAGATCACCCCCGCCCAGAGCAAAGTCCTAAACTCAGGCTGATTAAGGACACCTGGAGTGTCACAACTGCTCAGATAAGACGAGGTAACATGTGGTTACTCAGCATCTTACCAACTTTCTGGAGATGCCAAATTCATTTTTAAATATCAACAAAAGGAGACACAACTGCATTTTAAATTAACACCGTATTTATTTACAGCAATTTTATTCAAACAAGCCATCTACATTGTACAAAGCCTTTTAGACAGTGAGCATTCTTAAATCCAGATGAAATACATCTTAAAGATCACCCCTACCCCTTTCAGTCTCCCAAGGATTAATTAGTGAGAACCTGTCTAGAAGTGTCCTTCAAAGGGTCCAGGCTTGGTTTCGTGGGGGTAGGATTTCAAACACCAGCACCGATCACCCCGTGACCGGTGGCAGCAGAGCTAACAGGACGGGAGAACCTTCCTCTCCAGTTACCCTCCAGAGAAAATGCGCAGCATTCAAGTATCTCAAAAGCAATGTGACTCGAACAAGCTGAGGATTAGCTTTAAAGAGTCACCATCACTAGCAGAGGTGCCAGTTCTCCACGTGGACAGAAGTAGTGATTCTCAGCTCAGCTGCACATCAGTTATCCAGGGTACTTTGAAAATATTAATACTCAGGCTCCACTCCAGACCAGCAAGATTTGTTTCAGCAAAAACGCTGAGCACCAGTGGTTTTCAACCACCCTCAGGTGCTTATCACCAAGGTTTATGGCTCAGACAGAGGACAGGAACACACGAGGAGCACATATCTCCGCCGGGCCCTTTGTAAGCCCTGGGGCTCGCGATTCTGGAAGGGTGTCACTGTGGCCTGCTTCAAGAGGACTCAGCACTTCCCATATCAGAGGGGACAACCTTTGCCTCTAAGATAAACCAAAGGAACAGAGCCATCTCACTGGTTCTGATCCCCAAAACCTTACAACCTCAAATATTTCTCCAAAGCCCACGCTCCCTAATATGCTGTCCCTGACTGCTACTGGGTTCATTCCCGAAGACTTTTCTTGGCCTTTGTAAATATGATGATGGTGAAGCAAAGTCACTGTTTTTCTACCATGAAAAGACCAGCAAAAACTTGGAAACCCTGCCAGGTCTTACTTTTTCTTTGAAATACTTGTGTTGTATGTGGCAGACCAAGTCCTGCTCTTGCTCTTTGCAGGTGGACTTGGCCTGTCCTAACTGCTGCTGATTCTGAGTCTTCAACAAAGGGAGAGTCCCAAGGAGTGTGTGGACTCAGAGGTGGGTAATCGCCTGAGGGTCGAAAGTCCCCTGCAGGCGATAAGTAAAAGGAGCAAAGGACAAGACCTGCTCAGTTAAGCCCCGGGTGTGCCGGGTGTAAACCATAAAAGTGTCCTCTGATTGAACTGAATGAATTCCAAGCTGGCATCTCCTTCGCCACTGCTGGCAGACGCAGGTTTTCCCTAAACTCACCTCCACCGGATGCGCTGGTCGTAGAAGTAAATCGACGGCGACCCCGAGCCCCGTGTAAACACACTGGAAGTGAACACACCCACACGTGCATCAATGAAGCAAGAGTTCTGCTACTTTTTTATTAACTATAATAAAACTGGGCTAAACCTACTACAATATGCCTGACTGGCTCTTCAGTTCACAGAAGGGTTGTCACTGTCATCGCAAATATTATTTGAAATACTAAAACATGGTGCGCCCTGGTGGAGCAGTGGTTCAGTCAATCGCCTCCAACAGACGGAGGCCACACACCCTTGGGTTCAAGTCCCAGGCCCAGGGGGAAGCAACCAGTGTGAACCACTAAATAAAAAAAGAAGTTAAAACATAAGTTCAATGAAAGCAAGGCCCCCGCCTGTGCTGCCTTTGTCATAGTCCTCGGACGCAGTTACTAAACACAGAGATGTAAATGCCAATGTTTATCGCGTGCCTGAAATGACTGGCATCTTTCTGGTGTAGAGATGAGAACTATTACAGTATTACTCACAAACAGGAAATCCCTTGTGTCTAAGTACAGATGCTGCCCTGTTAGGTCAGAATTTTGTTTTCGTGGTGCAAATTAAATTGTCCACTGCCAACCTTGCTGAATGAGCTCACCTAGTTTATCAGAAATGCAGACTCCACCCCCACCCCAGTCCCACTGACGAGAACCCGTGCGACCGTGCTCTAACCCACGTCCACGTGCAGAAAGCACTAGAACGGTCTCCACCCTTCCTCATTAAGCAAGTAAGCCCTCACTTAGCAAATCGGAAAAAGAATTACTATGCACAATTGTATATAAACTTCTAAGAATCTCAGTACAAATCTGATTTTGAAAAAGGAACATTCTGGAGCACCGCTAGCCAGTCCACACCTACCCCAGGCCTGGGGCTCGTGGTGCCAAGGCCAGGGAACAACCACGGTGGACAACGAAACAGAATGAATAAAAGTGCTTCCTCCTCCTCTCCCTGCCTGCCTGCCGCAGCTCACCTGCATTCCTGCCCGCACCTTTCCTTCGACAAAAAAAGGAACATTTTAAACAAACTTTGAAATCATACCTTAATCATTTTGGCTACTTCCCTACCACCTCTCACCCTCACCCCACTCCCCAGAGTTGAATATCAAACACACACCCTCACTACGCTAAGAACAGCTTATACGCAGACACTGGGCATCGCATAAGAATGTGTCTACGTCCATTAAGAATTTTAAGCTCTATCTCAGTCGTGACATTTAAGTGGTACAATTGAGGGACACGTCGCTATGGTAAATCGAAAGCCTGAGTTACGACACAGCTGATTTCTGAATTAATCTACTGGGAAAAAACCCATTCACGTGTCTCTGGCCTCGCACACTTTCAGGAGCAAGCCGGTACGGTGCTCAGGCCCTAGTACGTCTTTTTACTTAGGAAACGGCAGTTCTTCAGATGAATAACCACTACCAGACTGTCAAGACACTGTGCACACAAAATTCAAGTTGTTTCCAAGAATCTGGTAGAAGAAACATTTTTTATTCCTTGATCTGATACTTTAGAAATTCAGTTGCTGAGAAACGCCAGAAGTTTCCTAGGTGTTTAAGCTTATGGATTTCTTAAACTTGTCCCTTATATTTTTCTGTACTTTCCTAATCTAACGTGACCTATTTTTTTTAATCTCTATTAGTTTTTTGTGTGACTGATTTGTATGTCTTCAATAATATTGTATTTCTGATATTCCACTTTCTAGTACTTGTATAATAAAAATAGATTTAAAGAGATTTTTCATTAAAAAATAAATACCTGAAAAATGCTCTCAAGGTGTCCTTGGCTATTTCTAGGAAAATACATGTCAAATGAAATTTACCTGTTACCTGGCATGGGAACAAGGTAAAACATGGTGGGAAAGGACACGAAGTTAAATGAAAACCACCACTGCCACCGAGTTAACCCACGTAGTGATCAGCAAATAAGAAGATTCTCCCGTCGGGGAGGCCGGGCTGGCGTGCAGGACGCCTTCCATCACCATGCGAGCACACTCCATGGCATGCACCTGTGAACACTTGGAGTGGCTGCTGAAACTTTCTTGTGCCACCTCAAGTTTTTAGCTCTCCTGACCCTTGAGTTTGCAGGTACCCAAGGTTAGCAGATGCACCTACGGAAGACACCCAAGGACGTGCATCGCGGGACGAGCTCACCACAGCTTGCGTTGGGCAGACCCTGTGTCTTGCTTGTAGCCAACAGAACTTGGCAGAGGTGAGTGAAATGTTATCTATGACTCCTGTCTAGCTACCTGGGCAAGTCTCCTGTGGCTCTGGGGAGGCACAGGGTCATGTTGTCAGAGGATCTGGGAGGTTACTTGCTACCAGGGAGCTGTGGGAATTGGGACTGGTGCCAGGTGACAGTTGGCAAAACTGGGGACATCTGTCCATCACAACAGGGAAAGGTCAGCAACCTCAGGACTTTGGAAGGAAAGGAACTCAGCGCTGTCCAACAGCCTGACAGCAACACGGGGAGACCCTGACTGAGGGACACAGTGGGCTTGTGCCCAAATTCCTGACCCAAGCAAACGGAAATAAAAACTCTCTTTTGTTCTAAGCGGCTACATTTGTGACAGATAATTCATTATTCCGCAATAAAAAACTTCAGCAGACACTTGCCTAAGACCTGAGTATTAGAAAGAGTGCTAATCCTTTAAACTGCACTCAGTCTTGTTCTTCCAATATGGAAATACATTATCAAACTTTAACAATGCCTATCATCTCATGTGGGAATCTGCATTTTGGTTTGTGGACTTCTGGGGGATTTCCAAATTTTCTGCTATATTCTTTCTACCACCCCTCCCTCCCAAAGCTGCACCTTCCACCCGCCGGTGTCCACACTGCGGGCAGAATCCATGCTGGCAAGCATCCCAGCTGCCCATCGCTCTCTCCTAAACGTCAACAACCTGAGAAAAAGTAGTAAATGGGACAGAGGTGATCTGCAAGTTCTCACTAAAAGTACACTACGAAAAGAGAGGAAAGAAAAAAGCAGGCATTTTACTGTTAATTTCTGCACCAGTCCTTGCCAAGACTGTTAAGATGATTAAAATGAAGCAATATTGTGGCACTCAGGTGACTGGGAAGTGGCCAAGAAAGGTACTGTTGTTTTATTTAAGAAGAATCCAAGGCAAATATTGAGAAATAAGATAAGAGAAAGCAGATGTTCTGCAATCGGGTAGAAATTAGAAATTAGATGTTATCTTTGTAAAACCTGGTAAAGAGAAATGAACATGGTAATCATCAATGAGAGTCACTGCTCAAAGGACAGCCGATGTCAGCTTTGCCATCTCATACAAAGTGCCCATCTGACCATGGCTCCCAGGTCACCAAGCTACGTCCTAGTCCTTACTCTAGTTCCCCAGGAATTTCAAACACAGGGAACAGAAGCCTTGGAGGGTGACAGGAGTATTCCGCTCACCGGAAAGCGCCGTGACTCCATGTAAATCAACGAGCCACCTGATTTACGGCGCTCACAGGTGACTGGCAACCAGACTCAACGAGAAGCAAATTCCGGAATAGTAAGGCTCAGATCCAGACTTTTTTGAGAGGAGGCAAAGGGCTGCAAGAGATCCCTTTCACAGCCCTGTGACGATTGTAATGACCCAGAAAAATCAAAGCCTAGCATCTCCAAAACCTGTTTAAATACAGAGAAAAAATCAGAATATAAAAATAACTTTTCAATGCCTGGAAAACAGCTTGATCTCCTTAATTGAATGAAACTGTATTTCACTTACTCTAAGACACTGATTGTAAAGTACAATATTATTTTATATATCTATACAGAAAAAAACGGTCAGTTAACTTTTGTCACAAGGTTGAGCAATCATGGATTTTAAGATATAACCTGATTTCGGTTATGTGGATCAGGCCACTGGGACACAGCCCACACATCCCAAGGACCTAAGTTCAAGACCCCAGGCTGAGGAAAACAACCAGCACCAACACCTGAATTAAGTAAGTGCTGTGTCCTCCGCGCTCCCTGCCTGCCTGCCTGCTCGCCTTCATTCCTGTCCGCACCTTTCTTTTAAACAAACAAAAAGCCATAGCCAAGATTTCAAAGATGTTGAGAATGACAAAAATTTTCATCTTAGAATCAATGAAATGCAGTACTAAAAATGCGTTCTTCAGATTATTCGAAGCTTTAACACTGATTATCTTAAACTGACATGTATGCATAATCCACAGCACATTCTTAAAGCTATCAATTGTGTTTCATTTCTCGCTTGAAATGAAGGCAGTAGCATGTCTAGTAACATCTAGCAGGCATCTCGCACAAACTTTAAACCTGGGGTCTCTATTCCCAACATCATCTCACTGTCGCCTATGAAAGTCACCGATTAGAGAGGAGATCAGACAAGGCCCACATTAAGTGACTAAAGGCAGAGCCAGAGGCTGGCACACAGCAGCCAAGGTTTGTAGACAGGTCCCCAAGGCCCTGTTCTTTGCTTTCTTCAGAGATATCAGAATCAAGAGTCACTCACATCCTGTGGTCCAATGCTACAGGTAAGATAAAGTAATTAAGAAAAATCACTGTCCATTTCCAAAGATGCTCTTTTATGAACTGACTCTCCTCAATTTCCCTGGTAGAATTCTGATGACTGAGCATGTGTTCCACATATGGACACAAATTACTAGATGGTTTCATTCTCTAAGGACAGTACCCAACTTCTCGAAAACAAACACCTTCTTCTCTGCATGCTCTGTGAAGACCGTCAAGTATCACCTAAAAAGCCACATGCCAGACGAGACCATTCAGTTCTTTATAGAGACCTGTGGGATACACAGAACATTTCAAAACTCTTTAGCACTGCTCCGCTCTGACCTAGATGTTCGGATCCGCAAAGCATGTTGCAGATCTGCCACGGTTTGCTCCAACAGTCTCTGTCGATCTGACAGCTTTAAAGAAGTTGTTACAGAATCCATCTCCTCCGAGCGTTAGTCCCTTTTGTCTTGGTTTCTTATAAGGAGATTGCCAGAGGAGCTGCCCGCATTACACGGAGACGGGGGCTCAAACACAAAGGCATTTGCGTGGGACTGGCTGGAGCCTTCAGCTCTGGGCGCCATCAAAATATTTCTAGATGTCTCTATCACTGAACTCCTCAGGGTATCGTTCATTTCGATCACTTCAAAATCCATTTCATTCCATTTTTCTGCGCTTTCTTCTTCATCCCCTTCCTCACAGTCGTTTATTTCAGAGTGAGACAGCAAAGCCTTCTGGTCCTCGCTTTTCCTGTGCTCTCTGTGCTGACGCTCAAGAGGTAAGGTGGCTAATTTATACATCAGAGGAAACAAGACAGCAGTGGCGACGGCTGCCCCCAGAGAGGTATACAAAACGACGGGCAGATCAGGGTACTGTCCTTGAAGAATTCCGATCACTGCGGGAATAGCCATTTCTCCCAGGGCGGCACCAACCACAAAGAATGCTGCCGACTTCCCGTGGATGGTGGTGTACTGCTCGATCCAAGAGATGCCGCTGGGAAACGTGGTGGCCATCGAGGCTCCGTAGACGGACGTCGCTACCCAGAGACAAGCTGGGTTCTTGTCAAAGAGCACCAGAAACAGAGATGACAGCAGGCTGCCGACGCCGCTCAGCACGAGCATGGTTCCAGGCTGTAAGCAGGTGGCGAAAAAGATGGCCAGGCCCCGGCAGGCTGCAAAGGTTCCCCAGAAGAGAGAGTTCAAGCCCGCCGCCTTGCTTTCCTGCATGCCAGCGTGGGTGGTGGCAAATGAGAAAACGTAAGAGCCATAGGTTACCTCGGCTCCCACGTAAAAAAAGAAGAAAAGGAAGAGGAGACAAAGCAGGGCATTGTGATATTTAGCTCTTCGAGACCTGTGAGCTGATGCTTTTGCTTTTTCCTGCTTGGAGCTTTTTTTAAAAAACAGAGCAAAGAGCAAGATACAAACCACGAAAACGTAAGTACCAATAACAACGTAAGTCCGCAGCAAGTTCACGCTGTCCGGCATGCCGAGCGCGGTGTCCGTGTCCGCGCCAGATGACGGGTTGAAGGCAGGGCGGTTAAAGTCAGCCTCCGTGTGGTTTTCCGCAGACACCGTCGTCGGGCCCAGCGCCAACTTAGCCAGCAGGGGGGCCAAAAACGCCCCCACGGCGAAACTGAAGTGCAAGGCCTGCATATGCGGGGCTCCTCTATCCCCCCAGAGAGCCAAGATTAGGACGTTACCACCTACCAACGAAAGATGGGGGACATGGTTTAATCACGGTGATTGGCAAATAGCAGTTGATGACTCTCAGAAAGAAGAAGAGTCTATCTAACTCACATGGCACCAAGATGACAATATACAATGAAACAAATCTGCAGCAAAGCCAGCTGGATGACTGGCATCTCTAACCTGCCGTAACAGAGAGCTCTAGGCATCAGAACCTCACTGACTCACAAGCGGAACTGCAGCAGTGGTCAGTCACTAGCCCCCAGTCAGAAACATTAGCACAGCTCTTCACGACAGTCCTGATGCACCGCCTGGGCAAGGGGTACACCTGTGTGCTTGTTTACTTATGAATATTAAATGCAGGCGCGCACACGCACATATATTTAAAAGGCCACATTTTATCATCAGTTAGTGACCAAACAGCTTTCTGCATTTGCGATCGGTAGCCACTCGAGGACAATGATCTGTGTATAAAGCAGACGCACAACGCAGCTTCAGGAACCTGAGACATCACGGACTTTTTAGAGACCGTCTAGAATCTGCGCTTACACTGTATATACAATCACAGGGTGACAGGCAAGAAGGGTCAAGCCTTGGTTTTCTTCTACATTTTTAGAAAACCGATTTGCAGAAACACATACAATTCCACTTTGTCATTTCACAAGCAAACTAACCCTGAAGTATAAAATATTTCCCCCACCCAACAACTAACTGCAGGGAAGATGGGAGAAAGTGGTTTTAGAGATGAACAATGTCACGTAGGTTACAGAGTAGGTTTTTAAAAGATCAAAATATAGGGAAAAGGTCTCCCTGCAGGACAGAAGTAACTTCTGAGAGAGAAGAGAAGGAAAATAATACACGGCACAGTTCCCCCTGAGTTCAAAAGGCCGGAGGCATGGTGCATTTAAAATTGGACAGTTCCTTCTTAGGTCTCCTCAGCCAAATGGGGTTCCGAACATAGCCCACTGAAAACCCACCAATTCCCCCCAGATTGCAGTGACGAAGCTCCATCCCAAAGTGGAAGTCTGCTCAACCTGCACTGTGATGACCTACGTGGGGGCCCTTTCCTGCTAAATACTGTAAATGAATAATCTCTCACAGAACAGGATCCTTTCAACTTCCTCCCAGGTTGGCTGCCCTACTTGGCCAAGGAGGTGCCAGAGGGTGGTTTTGACTGGTGACCTCATTTCGCTGCTACTGTAGGGGTTATACCAAGTGATGATTTAACATCATCCGCTCTGCTTTTCTGCAGAGAGGCTGTACCCGCGACATGACACTGCAGAGCTCACTCACTCACCTGTGTCCAGAATGCCAGTGGAAACACCGAAGACGGACATCATGACAATCAGTAACATCGCCGTCTTACAAAACGGAACAAGATACAGACCAACTGTGGTGGCCAACATTGACATCCCTGAGGAGGAGGAGGAAAGTCAGCTATGAAAACAGTCTCGTGGCTCACACGCCACCACAGAAACTCCCACAGTGCACAGGGTCAAATTAAAAGTGCGCCATGATGAGTGGATGAGAGGCTGCTCAGCTACTAAAAATGGGTATTTCGTGTAAAGCCTTTGGACTCTATAAGGATTGCAAAAACAAGTTATTCAAACATGAATACATTTCTAGTACGGCTAATAACATAACTATCAATTACACGACAAAACAAAGTTTGACAACAAAACAGCTGCAAAATTGCTTAAATGCTTCACATCTAAGAACCTAAAGCAGTTTTTAGCTATGAGGTAAAAATATAAATAAATAGAACGCCAGCCGGCCTGATGGAGTAGTGGTCAGGTTCACTGCCTCTGGCAGAGTGCAGCCCACATACATCCCAAGGACCTGGGTTCGCTTCCCGGGGTGCGGGCGGGGATGGGGGAAAGCACCAACGTAAACAACTAGATAAAAAGCTTCTGCCTCTTGCTTCCTGCTTATACCTGAAGAGAGAGCGAGCGAGAGCGCGCACAATTACTACGACAGTAGAAACATATTAAACCAGTTACTCTGGGGGAAGCTGCCCTTAAAGGAAACAAGGACACCTTCTGCCACCTGCACTTACACTGTCCACACATCTACAAGGCAAAAGGCAAGTGGCATCAAGTTTTAGGTTTTCTCTCTCACGTATTCTTTATATACACGTATACATTAACATATACATATATGTGTATTTTCTCTACATTTTGTGTCTACGTATTGAATATTTTTATATTCTCTCAACCAACTTTGGAAGCAAGAGGGGCTGTTTATTTATCGATGGCAGCAAGTTATTCTTTGCTTCCAAAGCAATTTTTTTTTTTTTAAAGAAAGGTGCAACAGGCAAGAAGAAAAAGAAGCATTTATTATTTTATTTACTTGGCCATCATGGTTGGTGACTCCCCACCCCCACCCCAGGACATGAACACAGATCCTTGGGGTGTGTGTAGCTTGGGCCTGAAGGAGGTGGCAGACTTAATTAATAAACCACCATGGCACACCCCCAAGCAGTTTTATCACAGTATTCCAGGTTTTCTTTAAATATATCTATTTATTCAAAAATAAGTAAGTTAAAAGCTTCGCTATCTATCTCAAGGGTAAGGTGGAGAGGGGCTGGCGTCAAAACTGACATGGGCAGCAGAACAAAAACTTTCCTTCTATCACTTCACCCACTGTCCCCTCCGCCTTCATTCTCAGTCCAGGGTCTAGCCTGGGGAGGTTCAAGGTGCTCACTCTGGTCTGTGGTGACCCAGGGAAACGAGCCCTAAACCCTGACAAACCGCTCTCCGTGCATCTAGTGAGGCCTGGGCGGATGCCTAAATTAGAGACGGTCCGGAAGGCTAAGAATCTCTAATGCACTCTAAGGCTCATCTGAATTTCCAGAGCAGCCCAGCACAAAGCTCTTGTCACCACCAAGATGAAAGCGACCACCGGGGAACCTGACTTCCACTGAGGACACCTAAACATGACCCACTGAAGGCGCCCACCACTCTGCAAGCTACAATGTTTCATTTGTAAAGACAAATGGAAAGTCCCCTGAAAGTGACAAAGAAAC
Source organism: Solenodon paradoxus (assembly GCA_004363575.1). NCBI lineage: Eukaryota > Metazoa > Chordata > Mammalia > Eulipotyphla > Solenodontidae > Solenodon > Solenodon paradoxus. Next base: position 375,522 of record RJWH01000946.1, read on the forward strand.
TACAATCTGTGTTTACTTACCCAAAAGTAGAAAGTGATTCATACTGTCAAAAAGAACTCCACCAATCACAGAGCCGCTCAAATACCCAGAGGCGCGACCCACAAAAATCAAAGATAGACTGCTGATGTTCCGATTCACATTTGCTGCCAAATCTTGAAACGTGGGTCCCAGTATAGCAACGCTCATTCCCTAAAATTTAAAAAGACACTTTTATTTACAATCATTAAAATCATGTCTATCTATGTGGCAGTTATTTTCATTATTAAAAAGAGGAGGAGAGGATTCCAGTGTAATACAGGGAAACACTTTAAGCCCCACAGTGAGGAGAAAGTCACGATGTCAGTACTAATAGAACTAGAACTACAGACTCCTGTTCCTGTAGCCAAAACCTGCTTTTGATTCTGAACGATATCATAAAAAGCAACATTAAAATCAGTCTTGAAGTTTTGTGTATTTTGAAATAAACTGTGCAAAAAATAATGCAAGAATTTATATGCTTAAAATTTCAACAGTCAAACCACTAAGAGTACTTCCACTTCTGATGTTTTCAAAACAGCAATATTTCTGGACGTGTATGGAGTCCTTCCTTTGAATTATATAAAACACACAGGAGAGAAACAATTTAAACATTTCCAAAAATCACATTTGTCTTTCAACAAAATGCCATGCCATCAAGAGAATAACCTGCAAGGCTTTCTTAGAGAATATTACATTCACTTATCGAATGACTTTAATAATATAATTTTACTCAAAGACAATCTAATGTTAACAAGGATTGGATAGCTTCCTCGGGACATTTTGGGGGGCACTGAAAAGAGTTTCTATTCCATCTACATTGAAGAAAAGCTCATTCTAATTGCACCGCTCTGCTGTAGACCTTCCTGAAAGTGTGCCTCTGCCCCCCAAATCTGAGCTGCCCAGGACTGAAGACAGGCCTGGGCGCAGGTGCAGCCAGCACTGCAACTGGTGGAAGGTCGAACCCCAGTTCTAATCTAATTAGTTCTGCCTGCAAAACACTTTCAAGAGGACCTGACAAGCATACATGCTTGGTGAGGGCCCACCAAGCAATACATTTTTTTTTTTTTAATCAAAATGCTCTGAGAATTGATTATGGCTCAGAAAAAGATGCTAAGTAACCAGAAGTGACTGACTTCAGAAGACTCACCCCACCCCACCCCTTCAAATGCGCAGGATAGTAATGAGATGAGGGAGAGATTTCTGGAAATAAGGGAATAGAGGGGCAACAAATGGGGTCGGTAAAAGGTGCTTCTAGCCTTGCAATTTTCCCCAAGAAAAACACAAAAGGATCCAAGGTTTGTTTTACATAGAATTGAACAGAGTAAGAGCCATATTATTCCTGACTCCACTACTGTGCGACCTACATCTGTGTGCTCAGAAAATTCGCTTTCCTTCCCTGGGCTTGCTTCCCCATCAGCAAAAATACGGGGTTGGCTGAATTTGGTCAGAGGAGGAAGACAAAATCGCCTCCCAAAAGGAACCTTAGGCAGTATTTTAGGGTTTGAGTGGGCGTTGGAGAAAGCTATAGACTTGGACCCTCCACCTGCATCTCCCACCGCAAGGAGAGGGAGCACGGTTTGCTGGAGCTGGAAAATGAATGAGGAAAGTTAATTTAGCACTTGACAACAGCCCTCCAAGAATAAAACTGTGGCCACTTTCCAGAAGACGAAACAGAGGCTCAGGCGGTTTAAGTAACATGCCCCAGGTCACAGAGTTGGCAAGCGTTGGCAGGGGCGAGACTAGAACTCGGAAGGGCGCGCTGCCTGCAGGACGCTGCTCACGCTCAGCCCCGGCCTGCGGGGTGCCACCCCGCTCTCACCAGCCCCAGGAAGGCGGCACACAGGATCAGGGTGGTGAACCATCGCAGCAAGCTCCCGTTCCCGCTGCTCCGCCGGGGGCCTGCCACCACCTGCGGCTCATTCTCCGCCGGGGCCTCGGTCTGTAGGAGCCGCTGCCCGACAGCCGGGGCTCCGGCCCCACCGAGTTCCAGTTCCAACTCCAGCGCGGCGACTCGGGAGAACCAGTCTTGCTGCCGCCCGGCTTCTCATCGGAGCCTCGGGAACTCCGGGCGGAGACCGCTAGTGTCCCGCTAGGGCCGGCCGCCCCAGTTGACAGCACCTGCCCGGGGGCGGCCCCTAGCGGGGGCCGGGACTGGAACTTTGAAACTGGCCGGGAGCAGCCAGCCGCAGACGCGGGGCACCCCGCCCCCCCCGCTCGCACGGCGCCTGCGCGGGTCACGTGGCGGAAATGTGGCCTCCAGCCAACCACGACTGTGCCTCGAGCCGGAAGTTGTTGTGGTTTCCTAGGAGACCGGACTGCGCTCCCGGGCAACTGCATCACACTTAGCTGAGCCCACAGTGGCCCGGCCGGGTGGCGCCGCGCGGCGGAGGCAGCCGGAGCTGCAGCCTAGAACCGGAGGCCTCAGAGGGAAGTCGGCGCGGGACTGCGAGGACCCGGGCGGGGAGCGCCGGGCCTGGCGTGGCGGGCGGGACGCGGGCGCCCGAGGGCGGGGCCCAGATGCCGCCTTTTAACATGCCTGCCGGTGCTCCTTCGAGGTGGGTCGTCTCCTGCTCGGTTGTTCCTCTCTCGCTCTGCAGACATTTGATGAGTGTCCTGTGTGAGCTTTCGCGCACTGTACCCCGGTTCATCCTCCCTGCTCTGTAGAGTTCCGGTTTTCCTGCTTTTGCAGAGAGGAGGGTTAAGTCCTAGAAAAGTTAACAACCGCCCGAGCCAGCGCGCGGACCAGGGGCGGTCGGGAAACGGTTTGCCCGTCGTCCAGAAAGAAACCCCGCCCCGGGCCTGCAGGTGAGGCCGCTGTCGCGAGAAAGTGCAGCGCGCCACAGCGCGGCAGGATCCCCGAAGTGTCTCGTTGCTCTGTCACCAAGCAGATCCCAGCTTCAAAAAATGTCGTGTAAATCTTTTTATTACCTACCTATCTGAAGCAGCCTTTTCCACCTGATTACTCTCATCCACCCAGGCTCCCAAGCTAAAGCGAGTTCCATCCTCATTTTCCTAGAAACCCATCTCTCCAGCCCCGTTCCAGGTTACCTCAGAAATCTCTTCTATTTTGATTCCTGTTTAGTTGTTAGTTCTTGCCTTTCTCATTTCTTGATGAGATGAAAAGGTTCTCTAAAAGGTTTCCAGACCTAATGTCTTGAACAATCCCCCTCCCCCCCCCCCGCCCACCCGCAGAGTGTCTGGAATATCCGAAGGTGCTTAAAAATTAGGGTCAGGTGCTCAGTAAGTGGTCGTTTAAGATATATTTTATATTTAGTTGAAACAATATATGTAAATGGATTATTGCGTTTGTGGTTGGTATAACAGAATGAGAAAAGGGTTCTGGGAACATGTAGAAGTGGTCTCATTCCATGTGGGAGAATTGTATAATGAACAGAGAAGATGTCATTTCACCTGTGTCTTTGATCATAGGTAGAATTCATCTTAGGGACAAAGTCATTTTGAGTGAAAAGCCACTTTTAGTGCAAAGATACAGGAAGCTTAGAGGCCATGGAGTGTTTATAAGTGGGGCTGTGGTAAGAGCTGGGAAAACTGAGCAAAAAAGAGATATAGTTCCTACCCTGGTAGATTTGATAGGAGGAGGAGAGATGGCTATTAAATAAATTATTGCAAAAATGTTCAGTTTTAATAATGGTGCTAGTTAAGCACAGTGCAGGAAAGTATAGGAGCTGTGTACTAAGAGAATGAGTCTTTTAAACCCCCAGTCCTGGGTCTTGAACCCAGGTCTGTAACATTTCCGGGGATTGCACCTTAACTTCCTTAGCCGCCTGAGCCAATTTTAGATCTCAGAGGATTCCAACTAAACCAATGGAATAGGATTCTTGCTGAAGGCAGGCTGGGTCATCAAACATTGCCTGGGGGATGCAGAAGGATGATGAACTGATACCCAAAAGTGAAGGATTCTAGCAAAATCGACATAGCAGAATCCTCGCTAGAATTGGGCAAGGCAAAGATGAACGTGGAAGTCCAAAAGATGAGGCCTGCTTGAGAAGAGAACTTAGAAGAGCCTAAGTCGGTGTGCCCTGGTGGAGTAGCAGTTGAATCAATCATCTCCGAAGGTGTGTAGGCCACATACCCCTGGGTCTGTGTTCAGGTGTGTGTTGGGGAGGGGAGAAAGCCAGTGTGAACAACTGAATAAAATGAATGGAATGTTTCTGCCTCCTCTGCCTGCCTGTCTACTGGCCTTTATTCCTGCCTACACCTTTATTTTTTTTAAAAAATGAGGAGCCTAAGTGTGGTCCAAGGGAGACCCTCGATCAACTAAGGAACTGGTATATAGAGGTCCCACGTAGTCAGCTGCAAAGTTTATGGAAGGAACATAAGTTCTCCTGGGAAAATGAAGAAAACCAAGAATTCAGAGTGAACATGTTAAGATTATGATGTTTACTGCATAATTAATGAAGCATCAAGTGGACAGCTGGATATTCAGTTCAGTGGAAGGATCAAAGCAGATAACTGGGGTGTCAGCTTAGAGATGGCATTTAAACTCATGCAAGTGGGTGAGCTCACCTAAGTGTAAGTCCAGGCAGAAAGGAGCCAAGCACTGAGACCCGAGGGCAGCCCACGTATAAAGGTGGGGAACTCGAGGAATAGCTTGCAAAGGAGACTAAGAAAAATCAGGAGAATGTGTGGTTTCAGAAGCCAAGTAATTAAAAACTCAAGAAGGCAGGTTTGATCTATTGTAATCTACTTGGGGAAGAAAACGCTGGATTCATAGAATCAGTGACAAGTTTCTGACTGTCCTGTAACTTCCCTCAGCCCCACTTTCCAGATGCATCGGTTAGACTAGAGAGATGAGCCCTGAAACCCCGCCAAGTTCTAGTTTTAAGGAGACCAGCAAACAGTTTAATCTGTTTAACACCATTCCTCATTTTTGTCCCAAAGCACCTTAGAATTGGTATAGCAATTATTATCAGTAGTACTTTTAATCCCTTTTCTTTTGAAGTTTTATCTCAGGTAATTATGAAGCAAAAAAGGTGGGGCGGGGATCATAACTACTGTATTTTAATATTGAACAGCACTGATATATCCAAAACTAGAATATAAAAAGACTCACTGCACTCTTCCATTGTACATCTCTAGGAAGAATTGACATTTGAACAGAACCCTAATTGAAGTAGGTTTTCTAGATCAGTGAAGGAAGGGTTGAATGAATTCCAAGGTAAAGTCAACTCTAAGTCTAGTCAAAGTCCAGACAGTAAACAATATAAATAAAATATATGGTGTGTTAGCAATAGCTTCTAGTAAGGAGAAAAAAACTAAGTTAAGGGGATTTGAAGTGTGGGGTGAAGGGATTACATTTTAAATGGTCACTGTAGGCCTCACAGAGGAGACTTGAGTAAAGGCCAGAGGACATGAGGGAGAATCTGGTGCAGGAGGCACAGCCGTGTGAGGAGGGAAGGTGGGGGAGGCCGGCATGGGTTGGGGGAGAGAGACAGTAAGGTCAGAGATGGAACAGGTGCCCGGATGTGTGGAGCTTGGCTGGTGATGACAAGGACTTTGGGTTTTCCGAGCTAATTCTGTCTAAGGAGATTCTGAGCAGAGGGCTGATTTCATCAGACATGTTTTGACGCGGTCATGCTGTCTGGTCTGTAGAGGACAGACTGAGAAGGAGCAACAGAACAAAGAACAAGGAACATTGAAGATGCGACAGAAGAGGACTTTGAAGTGCTCAATGGGACCGCGGGGAGGTATACGGGTAGCTGATGAGCTGAATATTCAGAGCTGATGGGAATTTTTCAGATCCCAGGATGAAGTATAAGGAACAAAGACTGAAAAGAGTGTGTCAAGAAGAGAAGGAAGGGGGATTGGGAGGGAATTGGGAGTCAATGGAAAGATAATCTCAGCTTTGAAGAGCAGGCCCCGTGGAAGTGAGGAAGAGGCTTAAGGTGACAGGAAGTGGTGCGAAGAGAGAGGGATGCTGGTATTAGATTTCAAATATGAAGGGTGTTCCAGGGGTGTTAAGGCTCCAAGTGCCTCTGTTAAGTGTGAGTGGAAATAAAGTTGCTTCAAATAAATACTGAACATTGGACCAAAAACCATTTGTTGGAGTAATTGATGGGGTCATGAGAGTGACTATGGAGAGCCCCGGGTGACTGGGACAAGGACAGGCAAAAGGTGGGAAAAAGCTCGGTGGGATGAGTAGATGAGCAGAGGGTGCAGCTCTGAATAAACCACCGTGTGGTGCAGAGACCTACTGACCTATCCTGGAAGGGTTCAGGAAGACGCCAGTGACTCCACACATCCCCTCAAATGCCCTCCAGTGGTTGACATGTCTGAAAAAGAGCTGAAATTGAAGTGCGAGTTTCATCTGTAGGAGCCAAGAAATTTTAATCCTAACTGTCTGATACTCAAATTACTTGATTTCTATAGCAAATCAGGCTTCCCATAATATTAGAATTCCATTTTTTTCTATAGAAATTATTTTTCAGGAGAGAGAATTATATCGTTAGGATCCGTAACCATTTGTCATATCCATTCTCTCCCTCAAATGCCCTCCAATAGCTGTACGTGCTGGCACCCATGTGCATGGCAAAATGATTGGATTCGATGATAAATCACAGACTCCAAACTTTGGGGGGAAATGTATAAAATCTCTTTTGCACAATTAAACATAACGATTTGCTTTGTAGTAAGGGCTCATCCAATAAACACCCTCTAACCAGACTCAGTTTCCCACGAAGTGGATCATGCATAAGACCAGAAGGTTGTTATTCGTCACCCCTGAAACTGTCAGTGGACAGGAGGTCATCTGGTCCCAGCTTAATGGTACACATTTGGTCTTGGAAGGGAAACATTCATACAACCACAAAGAGTGTCAAACAGAAATACAGTTTATGGACTGTCCAGTGATTTGGCCCATTTCTATCACTGTTCTTTGCTCCAGAAAAATGACAGCAACTAATTAACTGAAATAAACATCTTGAAAAATACATGGCTGTGTGCGCCCTGGTGGCCTTGCGGTTTAGGGCACCCTGGGAGCAGTCCCACGTATATCCGAGGCCCTGGGTTCAAGACTAATGTGAACAACTAAGTAAAAAATAAATGCTTCTTCCGCCTTTCTCATCTCTTCCTGCCTGCACCTTTCCTTTAAAAAAAAAAAAAAAAAGCACATGGCTTATTTCTCTTCTCTTCAATGGTTTCCTTCAGTAACCCACATCCCCATCTCCCCAGTGAATTCCATAAACATAATCATGAAGCCTTATAAAATTCTGATATTTTTTATTGTTTTTACTGAGAATATCACATTGTTCCACAGTAAAATGGTCTTATCCTCCAAATGATTACAAAGCTTTTTTCATTAAAAAGGTTTTGCTTGTCTGTGAAATTGCACATTATTAAAAAAATCAATTATAAATTGCATACACACAGTTTGTTAAAAGGCAAGCACTAGAATGCTACCTGCTGACCCAATCCTGTCATTTCGCATCATGAGCTATATTTAGACATATGCCAGCGCTGGCGCCCTGTGAGGCGAGCAGCGCTGCCACTCTGCGGAGCACAGCATGCGCTGGGGACAATGATTTTCGTGTCTAAAATAAAGCATGTTTTTCTAACTCAGAAATATGCAAAAATAATTAAAAAACTGCTATTCAAACATTAAAATAAGTTGACATGAAAAATGTTGTATTATACTAGGAGATAATTAAAATATCCAAGCTCTCAATAATACTGCTGGGTTTAGTTTATTCTAACTATCTTTCAGGCTAAAATAAACTGATAGAACAAACTTAACAAAATGTAAATTTATCAAGCATTCTGCAACCATACATTCTTGAACCACAATATATTAATAGTTCTATCAGAAGTTATTGTTAAAAGAGCTATCCAATCTCACATTACTGTAACTTCTGGTTAACAAGCTCCTTCGACCTTCCACATATATCTCATGTTAGCAGTAGAAAGAAGTTATTAACAGAAAATCCAGCATACTCTAGTAGATTCTAAATGTATGGTCCTCCTAATTAGGAAACTGACACAGGAAATAATTTGTAAATTCCTAATTTACAAAATCCTCATAGTTAAGCAAATTCTAGAAAAGACAGCAGGATTACTAAAAACCTGTGCCCCCACTTCACCTGAATCCTTCCAGGAACTCAGAGAGCCACGTGGACTCTTAGGTAGGTGTCAGACAGCCTGCCACAACTCTGATGCTGAGACAAGGATCTGAGATTCGCTGGCTCTGACCCAGAAGTACTCCTTCCTAATTAAAGATCTGATTTTAGCTTGAAAAATAGCTTAACACGTCTACTAAACAAGCGAAGTAAAAGCTAGTTTGTGTATGTGTGTATATATCCACAAGTAATTTTTTTCATATAGCCTGTTACAGAATGCTTTGAATAGCTAACTTTGTGCTAAAGACATTGACAAGGAAGTTTTTATTTTTATTATCTGTTGAGATACAATTAACATAAAACTGTATGAGACTTTTAAGTCTCATACCTTGGGGACTATATTCATTACTAAGTTTTCATTTGGAGATCATTTTCTTATGCATTTCACACTATAAAGTCTTAAATGTTATCAAAAATTACATACTTCTAAGTAGATACTTGAATTAAATAATTATCTTATAGATTTTCCTCAGCTGTATATACAAAATGAAACATGCCTAATACTGCTAGATCTGCACATCTCCTGTTGCATTTTCCAAATATATCTAAAAAGAAAAAATAATTTTCAAAGGAACAAGAAATTTAGCACCAATTTTGATTTTTTTTGGTAGAAAAAAATGAAGGCACCAAACAGCCTGGGTTCAAAATACAGCACTTCTTGATAACCCTCCATCCCTGAAAATATTCCAGTATAGACTAAATTATGAAAGCTATTTTGTCCCATTACTTTCTAGCATATTACTTCTAGCACATATTTGAACATAATATAGAAGACTATATTTAGGGACGATCATAGTAGAAAAGTTTGTGTATATACACATTTTAAATATTGAATAAATTGACTCTCCTAATATCATTCAATGTTTAGAATAAAAGTCATATATCGGAGGCTCCAAAATAGTATCATAGATCTAATTTGATTTCTAAATCTTATATTCATAGTTCCTAGCACATACAGGCTTAGTGATATTCAACGCCAATGCTCTTACAGCACTCATAATGAAAACCCAGAAACATCTTTAACTCCTACTCTATTGTTACTCAATGACAGCATTTTCAAAAGCTCCAGTGATACAGAAATTCATTGCATGATCCCAGTTCTGCTGTAAAGGGGCGGGGGAGCCTCTCACGCAAGTTTTACATGTTAGCTGCAGGCTTAAGGCACAAGCTTACAATCTGCTGGCAGTGATCATCCCTCTTCCAGCCAAAGAAAACACAAATGAAAGCAGAACTTTCTCACTGCTGAGCTGCCTGGGTAATGTGAAAGGCTATGGTGAGGCATTTTAGTGAGTGCTCATTATTATATCTAAATTAAAACTTTCTTCAGGTTTTTCTTTTTTCCTTTTTCAGATTACCCACAGGCCACACAATTTAATGTTCCTTGTCTGTTTATTTTATATAGATTTATCAGAACAAAGCACTTAAGAACTTTTAATGGTATTTTAAACAACTTGAATGCTCTCACATTTGAATCCCAGAAAATCACCAGTAGCTCCCTTCCGATGAAGCCAGAATTGATTAAACTGGGCTTTTAGTTGGACACTGAAAGCTGAGGTAGGTGGACCTTCATGATCAAGTGAGTATAAAGATCAAGTACTTAGAAAAGTTTTATTTCATTCCCAACTTACTGCTAGATACTGAACTCTTCTGTTTCATAAATGAGGTAGCCTGCTCTGTTATTTCATATCTGTCAAGACAGAAGTACCATGGGAGATTTTCTTGAAAGTACAGAAGTCAAGATAATATTTTTGCTATGTTAAAATGGATAATTTTAAAAAGGATAAGCTAAGTGAACTACTCTGTCTGAAGGTTCCAAGTTTCTCTGAATGATTCAAAGTTAGGACAGGCAGTCGTTTCAAGGGCCTTTACTGTCTCAGAAGGCATCACCTGCAAACGCCCTCACTTAAGGCAATTCAATCATTGTGTTCTAAGTTTTATGCAGCGTCACAATTAGTTGTGGGCATTTGGCCCTTTATTCTTGAGAATTGTAACCTATCAATCTATAGTGTATTTCTAAAACATAGCATCAGTCTCTGCCAGAAAATAAAATGATAAACATTGCAGCGGCTTGAAACGACAGTGTGCCCGGAGCTGTCTGCCGGCGCTCTCTGCCTCATTCCCTGCGCTGAAGCCATTCTCAGACCCAGCTCTCAGCTAAGGGAAAACAGTGGACTTCCTTCCATGAAATCATCAACAAAATCAGTAAGAAGGGGAGCAGAATTGATGATCGAGTCAGTACAGCAGCAAGTCTTCCTCTGATGGGGTGTTTATTCCACATAACCACATCACCATTCTCTGTGACGTTGTTCTTTTGTTTTAATGACAAGGCAAAAGTTTGTATTTTTAAGGGTTAATGAGAACTATTATGCTGTATTTTTCTATTCGCCAAAACACCATTTGTCTTTCAAACTAAAAGGAATATAAATATATATAAAAAGTGATCCACTGTCACTTCCTCCTGCTTTTTAACACACTGGAAAAAGCAAGTCTTTAAGCTAATACAAAAATTGCTCCTTAATGTTTATGCCAGCTACAGTGACATTTTCAGTGTTAAGACACTTCCGAAAGCGTTCTTAAGTACTTATTTCAGTTGTTTACATAGTTAAAAATGGAGCTAACTGGCTTATACATCGCCGCTTGCAGCTCTAGCCTCAGCGTTTGCTCTCCGCCACACTCAGGCACATTCAGAGGGGATGCCCCTGAGGGCCACGGCACCTCCCCCACGTGCTCTCAGGACCAAGACTGAGCAAACCTACGACCGAATATGAAAATCAGTTAAAAATTAAGCTATCTGAACGTGGTAGTTTATCTCTTAAAGCACTGATATGAAACAGTTATATAAAAATTTACGAAGATTAGCACAAAATTTGCCAGTCATATGAAATATTACCTCTCCTCCAAATTTTCATCACATAATTGAACGTGCATTTTCAACACAGACCAGTGGAACCCTCAGTTGAGGTCTGAGAGCAAAGATTCTCCAGGTGACACAAATTCGGAGGGGACTCCATCCTCGGAAACACAAGGACACAGCAGTACTGCAACTAAGCACCCAGTGGAATAAGCAAAGGGTTAATGACTTCAGCAGGTTTGGGGAAGATAGCAAGAGGAGAAAAATGAAAGAATAATAGAGATAATATGAAAAGTGAAAAAAGAGGCACAAGGGGGGACTCCTCAGAGCCCCCCATGCTAGACGTTGCCTGACCCGAATCTTGTACATTTTCTAGTCAGTTTTCTACTAATGCAGAAGGCCTCTGGACACAGGACACAATTCAGACACCAGTGGTACAAATTAAAATATTCTTAAGTGCCATGAAAAAGATTAGATCCGGCATGGCCCCGGCGGCTCAAAAGCTGGCGGAGCTGGTGGCCTGACTGCGGATCACGCAGAGTCCGATGCTCGGTTCCCGACCAAGGGCAGAGGGGACAACCATGAATAAATAAATGAAAGTGCTTCCTCCTCTGCTTCCTTCCTTCCAAGTGTTTCCTTCTTCTCTCCTTTCCTTCCTCTCTTGAAAAAAAAAAAAAAAAAATGCCACAAGGAGACACTTTAAAAGTGTGGAAATAGAAGCTGATGATGGCAGAGGTTTCTCCATAGTTTGACAGAATCAGGATCATCTGCCAAAGTTTCAACAGATAATATAAAGATTATGAAATGTAAATAAAGTTGTATTTCTACTTATGAACAGAATCTGATGACTGTGCAGCGTCTGGTGGAAATTACACCTGTAGTAGGGCTATAAATTAAACAGTGCAACTGCGACCAAAAAGACCTATGCATTTTGAACAAAGTATCAGTGATATGGGTGGTTTCTTATTTCCGAAGTGGATATCCTAACTACATGCCAAAGAAATGTGACCAAAACGTCTCTGGAAGATCTGTGTGCATCGGCTACAATCTTATCTGCTCCAGGGTGTCTAGAAAGAGGAAGAATTGATCCGCCCATTTTTAGGACTATTTGTTCATCGGAGGGAAGCAGGCAGGCACGAAGGCAAGTGGGCAGGCAGACAGGCGGGGAGGAGGGGCATCCGTCTATCCATTTAGCTGTTCATGTTGGTTGTCCCCCTGCCCCCAGAGCTTGGGCTTTACGTGGACACCCCCACCCCCAGCCACACACTTGAACTGTTCAGCCACAAGGCAGCACCAAATGCCAGACACTTTGAACTTGAGAATTTGCTGAGTCTTACCAATACTAGAAAGAGAAGTCAGAAAGCAGAGTTCTGACTATTCTTTTCCTCTCATCTGGATTGAATTAAAAAAAAAAATTTAGGCCCATCATTTTATTGCAATAGTAATTCTCTGTTCATAAGTTAGAAAGGACTTACATTGAAAGATTAAAGTACTATTTCTTGGTCTGCAGCATATATATGAATAATACTTTTTAATTTTCTGAGTTTAGATATGCATTTTATGGAATTTAGCATCTTGATATTTTCCTTTTCACTTTATATTATTAGAGCAGAGTATTCCCCGTAAAAGTCTATCATAGTGCAGATTTTCAGTGTTACAGATCCTGTTTGATTCATTATCAAACAACACACATACGGGTAATATTTTTCACAGCTATGATGTGCTAACATCTAAGTTTTATTATAAATACTTAAGCCACTTTGCTCTTTGACAATGGAAATTAACCAAGCAAGATCATGTCTTTGAGTTTCACAGCATCATCTTTTTTCTTAAATCTACACTAAGTTTTGAAGGAAAAACATTTTAGGTCTTTATAGCATCAATCTTCTATTTTAGAATTCTTTCTATAAAATTGAGGGGGTAGTCTTTAGGGGTCTATGCTAAAACTAAACAAATTTTAAAATTTCAATGGTAAATTTGATGACTGGTCTTAGTGGTGTGTTTTTGCTGATCTCAAAAGTACTGATAATGAAGTAATTTTTATATAAGTGGACATAAATAAATGAAGAATCTGATAATGTATTACATTATCATGTATCCGTCATCTTCTAAAAGCTTAAAATAAAAACCTGAAAGAGTAGAATGGTGAAAAGTTGCTTTTTAATGCCTAGAACCTTGCAAAAACAAATTACCCAAGTTCCCTGAATAGGAAATATGAAAATATTGGAAGTAGTCAGCTAAATGTATGTATGAATAGTACTGTGCTGAATTATATTACTGAATAATTTTGAAATTTAAAATGCTATCAAAAATAGATACATTAGCATGTTCACTTGGAGCTGCAGATGAGAACGCTGATGCTGAAAGGCTGGTCTTCGGGTTCTCTAGTTCTGCAGTAACAGCCAAGCCCCTCCAGCACCGAGTTCGCCCCCTCGCTCCCTACAAATCCGCGTGATTTTCAGGTGTCTCCAGCCTCAGCCAGAGACAGACAGGAAGAACTTGGCCTTTCGGAAACAGCAGTTGAGAAGACAAGTGGGGACATATTTTCATTCATTATAGACAATTTAGACACACATGGATCCTGGAGATGTTTTAGAAAAAATAGCATTCTCCCTCAATGAACGAGCTGTGTTGGGGGAAGACCTTAGATACATCCATACGCAGGGTTTTAATATACTTTACATATTATTGTTTTCGAACCCACATAAGATGAAAGCACACGAAGTGTAAATTCAGGAATGAGGAAAGTGTTCCTATTTTTTTGTACATGGTTTGGGTCCTACCATAACTCTGGTTTTAATTTTAGGTCCTCAACTCTCTAAAAGCTTTCTTACAATTGTCTGTGTATAAATAGAAAAAGTCCTGAAATGTTAATAGTGAGCACACTAGGAGAAATACATATAAATGCAAATTATTGCTAGAAAGTTTTAGAAATACAGGCGTAGTTCACTTTTAAAAATGCTTTTAACCTTTCAAGACCCATTAATTTCATACCAATTTCAGCAATTGTTTCTCACAGAGACATTTCTTTCATGAACACAAAGATTTTTCCATCTTCTGTGCCTGCAGCTGCAACTTGGTAACAGAATGTGTGTGCTCAACAGGATTTTACTTCAGTATCAGGACCTAGTGCTAACCAATTCAGAAGTCAGAGAAATTCTAAGTTAAAATTTCAAGAATATCTTTCATTCACTCTCTTTGTTAATTTAAATTTCAAAATTTAGGGTGTTTCTGGCTACTTAGTAAAACACATGGCAAACCCAAGGGAACAAACATAAATGGAAGAAATGCCTAATTTCTGGACTGCTTTGCTGCTAGAAAGAGGATCTTCTCATCTCATATACTGATTCTGAATACAATGCCAGCATCTGTTTCAAGAAGGTCCCCTGATACTGGAGCAAATCAGAATAACTTAATTTCATAGCTTATTCAACAGAAGGCAAGCAACGTTAACACAGACTTGAAGTACATCTGATCTTACCTAGAATCCAAGCCTACATTTTATAAAATGTTTCGAAACAGCAGAAGAAAGTAAAACATACCAGAACTAAAGATACCATGGGAGAGACTGCAAACTATTTCTCGTCCTAACCAAACCATAACCCCTTTAGTAGAGCTTGAGGTATTTTTAAATATTGATACAAGCTAAATAACATTCACAGTTTTTATGGAGATAGCTTCAAATGCTCACTTCACTTTCAGACAGGTTTCATGTACCAGAGTCTCCCAGTAGACTCGTGTAAATATCAGGCAGCTATTCAGTGGCAGAAAATGGTTCTTGCAGTATGAGGGTTCTGTTCCCCAATAACTGTGCTATTCCTGGGATGTGATTAAAAAAATAAGAAATTTGCAATTCGTATAAAAGGAAAATGTGCTTAAATTTCTGAAAGCAAGTCCAGTCTGATGGAGGTATGAGACATTAAATAACAGAGTCCGATTCTTTCTTGAAGATTCCAGGTGAGCCAGATAGCAGTGTGTTCTGGTTCTCCAGCATCTTCTCCATCTTCTCTCCTCCAGCTGTTTTGCGGCTCTCTCTTTGCTTTTTAACGTGGATCCATGGAATGAAACAGAGGATAACACCTCCAATCAGGGGAGGGATTCCAGCGAGGTAGAATGCCACATCATAGGAGCCAAGCTTGTCACGCAGCAGCCCTGGGGAGGTAAAGAGCTGTTACCCAGAGAGAACAAGCATGGGTGGGTCCTCAGGGATCTAGATCACGCACACTGCTGGCCGAGACACAGCCTAACTCTTTATCTCAGCCGTACTTGTCCAAACATCTCAGCGTCTCAGACAGCTTTTAGGTTTTTTTAGATTTTTTAGGTTTGAATTATAAGCCTTTTCTGGACCTTCAAGCTGAAAACTTGTCTCACATACACATACCTCAAAATATCTACACTTTAAACCTTTCTTGGGCCTATTTGTATATGAAACAATAAACCAATCATAATCCAAAATCATGAAACATTATAAATCTGAAAAGTAGGATGAAAAATTGTGAAATAAGTTTTAGGAAGATACTAAAGTGTGTCAGCACATGAGAGAGAATATAAGAATGTAAGTGCAGCATTCTTTCATAGGTCCTTGAGATCTGCCTTGGAAAACTCCTAACAAAATTCAGGTTTTGAAAGTACCTTAGTGTTTTCAAACTTTCGTAATGTTCACTACACAACCTCAGTTACTGGAAACGTCCAGGGAACACACTGCACGGAATCTGGCCGCCAAACCAACAGCTAAGGATTTGTCCAGGAAAGTGCCAACACATTAGAAAGTGGGCACATTTATCCTGGATGGGAACCTAAAACATGCAAACAGAGCTATCCGGTTTGCTTATTTTCTGAATTGGACTATTTCCTATATGACTGAATTTTCTGTCCTTATGAACACCAGTTATGATGTCTGACTCAGAGCCTGCCAGGTGAACGAAGGGCTTTCTGGGGCCAGCTGCCGCGTGGTGCTCCGCCAGCTTTAGAAGTTTCTTGTTTCCTCCTCTGTTCTTTGCTGTCAGTCACTGCTAGTAGCCAATGTCCCTACGAGAGTGCTGCTTACACTCCGCAGTGGTCTTGGAAACCCTAAAAGTGAACTTCGTAAGGTGTAGAAATAGGAGTGAATAATGGATTGCCTGGGAGAGAGGGGAAGGAGCAGAAGATTCGCCTACAGGAAACTGTGACCTTAGAATTTAAATGTTATTTGGCCTGCTCAGCAGTGACTCTGCTTGATTCAAGACTAGATTCCCAACTAGCGAAGGTGCTAGAGAGGCATGGTTCTGCATGAGAGAATGAATTGAGTGGGATTTTCACTGGGCCCTCATGGGCCAGACACAGATAATAGCAAATCCATGTAAACTTTATCATAATCATATAATAATTCACACTGGCACCCAAGAAACACTGAACAAGAGACATCTTTTTACTGTTCTTCATTAGATTTCTGGATGTAAAATTCACATAACATAAGAAACGAACCACTTAGTGGCATTTAATACATTCACAATGTTGTGTAACCACCGGCTCGATCTAGTTCCAAAGTATTTCCATCACACTAAGGAGGAAACTGCATACCCATTAGGCAGAAACTCCCTAAACCCCCTTCCCTCCAGCTTCTGGTAACCTCCAACCTGCTGTCTCCATGATTTATCCACTGTGGCTGCGTCACATAAATGCAAGCGCACAACATGTGGCTCTTTGTATTTCCCTGAGCACATTCTCCAGGTTCGTCCACCTGGCAGTATATATCAGTACAGAACTTCACACCTTTGTACAGCTGACTAACATTCTACTGCATGACAACACCACGGTTTTTTAATCCACTCACCTGCTGACAAACATCTGAGTTGTTTCTACTATGCTATTTTTCATTAGCTATTTCTCAAGGGGATATGATCTCTTACACAAAGAGCACATCTTCAGAAGTCCTCCGAAATCTTCATCGCTCCTAAAAAGGAAACCATGTTCCCATTCCTCTACCCCATGTGCTAAGTGAATGCAGTGAAAGTTTAAAGCCCAGAAGCTTTCGAGTGCTTTACACACCAGTAAAGAGGGCCTGCTCAGCACACAGTCAACAGACCATTTACAGATGTCGCAAAACAAGACAAGTAACCAATAAATTATAATATCCTCTCTATATAAGCGAGAAAGCGCTATGAGTTAATAAGTTACTGGAGAACCGTGACACTCACCTGCAACAGGTGGGCCCACAGTCATGGGGACGGACATGAACCCGAGCAGAAACCCAATCGCTTGGGAGACGTCCTGTGCACCAACTAACTCAAAGGCAATGGGGGCCATGATGGAAATGAAGCATCCGTCGAAGAGGCCCATGATGAGACACACAGCAATGAGGGCCCCAAAGATGCGACAGAGGGGAATCATCATGGACATCAGACCGATGAAGAAAAAGGAGAGTACCTAGGACAGACACCACAATGTCAGCTCTGCTCTCAGGAGTGAATGTTACAGCTGTGAGCTATACGCTTATGACGTCCAAGTGGCTACCTGTCCTCCCCACCTCACCCAGCTCGCCCTGCTTTTACATACATCACCCGCTCCCGCAGTCGTCTCCCGGAACTGCCCTAGCACTTTCTCAAAATTGGCATTAAGGAACAAGAAGACAGTAACTGTTTTTATATACTTACCTTTCATTTCTAGCCTGCAAGCTCCTGAGGTCAGCATAGGTACAAAGTCACCTCTGAAACAGATACTGTACCGTTTAAGGATCTTACACTTGAATTTTAAGGTCTAAGGATTTCATCCTTGATCACTGTTCAGTAAGTATTTGTTCTTTACCTATCAGCTCAAATTCACTCATCAAGTATTTTTTACCTATGAAATTAGACACATTTTACTGGCATTGGGCCTTTGCAAAAAGGAAATATGACAGCAGGATCAGTTCTGCACATTCCAGAGCTTCCAGTTTTTGGAACACCGTGATGTAAGTTTTAAATATTTAAATAACACTCGGGGCATTGGTTTGGTACACTAGGCAGAGTCCACATCCAACCCCAGGTCCCTGACTCTAGACCCGGAGTCAGAGGGAAAAACCAAGATGACAACTAAATAAAATAAACAAAATGCTTCCTCTTCCTCCCTCTTCCTGCTGCCCACCTGCACATCTTCATTCCTGCTGCACCTTTCCTTAAAAAAAAAAAAAAAACACTTGGAATATACTGCCTGTGAGCACCCCAGACACAATGAGCATATTCAAACTAAGAGATTAAAATAAGTAGCTACTATTTCATAGGTATGATACATACAAATGTATTATATTTTGATTATTCAAATTTCAATTCAGTTTTGGCTATCAGAGGAAACAGGTAATAATAACATGCAAGGAAAACAAACTATATTGTTATAATGTCCTAAGATCTAATTTATGTAATTTACTTTATTGCTTTGATAGTGTAAGTCAATATGACTTCTTAGCAGAGAATATTTTCAAACATTATGTGTCTAGTGATATATCACAGATGTACACTGCTTACACTCGAGCATTTTGAGCACTGAACACTTTCATTTTGGTGATAGAGTCGTTAACAGAAGTTTAAAAAAAGCTTGATTTTGCCTGCCACTGGGAGCTCCCGTGCTGTGTGCCGTGAGCTGTGGTGTGTGAGTAAGAGCTGGTTCCTGCCCGTGGGCTGTGGGGAGCAAACGCGGGTGCGCGTGGAGGGTCCGGATGTCACCAGTCTTCTACCCAAAGCGCGGTGGGCAGACTGATGGAAGCAGACAGTTCCGTAACTCACTAAGGCAAAGAACTAAAGCTGGATTATTCACTCGTCAGCAAAAGAAGTGTTTTTAAAAGTGTTAGGCTTTTAAAAGTATGCATCTCCACAGCAATAAACATGTATGTAGTGTTTATTAGACGTCAGTCATTGTTCTAAGTACTTTAGATGGTGTCCTAGGAAGAGTATTTTCAGGAGGAAGCTGCTATTACCCCCGCTTTAAGGATGAAGATAGTGATGCTGGGGGCCAGGGGCACAAGGCATCTGCAGAATCATCCTGGAGCCCGAAGTGAAGCCTGTGGTCTGTGTGGGCGGAGCAGGAGAAGATGGGACTGTCCTAGACGGTGGTGTCAGATGACAGTGGGGAGGGAGAAAAAGTGCGACCATACAGAGCAGCGTCACCGCTGGACAGCTCACCATCAACTGCCGGCTTTTCCTGGGACCCACCAGGCTCCCATGTGGCATGCCACGAGCAGAGGCACAGCTGCGGGCAGCCCCCCGCATCTCAGTACCTGTCATGTGCAGGGGTTCAGCGGGCTGTCACAGGCCCCCCACCCCCAGGGGACTGACCCCACAATAAGAAACGCGCTCTTAGAAGAGGTTTCAAACTGCAGGTTAGGTCTCTTCTTCACATCATCATACTAGGTAGCTGAGTAGATGTTTCTTCCTCGTTACTAAAATAGGGCTTTATGGTAGAATTATAATTAGCTTAAGACTCTGAATTGACTTTGAAAAATAAGTCTGGTACATCACATTTTTCTAAAGAACACAATCTCCCCATTCTCCTGATATTTTATTTTCTACTTAAACATCTGTTTCTCCAAACCATCTTCCATGAAAACCTGAGCATAATTTCTTGGCAGTAAGTTAGAAAGAACTAAAGCTCAGAGGCCAGATTCCAGCTCTGTTTCTTTGAGAAGTAAAAGAAAAACTTCCTGTGGCTTCCCATCTATATAAAGAGTGACTTAAAGATAAATCAGAGTGTAGATAATGGTCTGATATTAACAAGTAGGTGAAGATTTGAGAAAAGCTAAAATTTCAGTTCGTATCAAAAAATTAATCACTCCCTAATAGTCTTCATTATGACACTTTTCACTCTACCTACAAACATAAAAGGAGATAAACAAAGACAGTCATTTGAATCAGCACAAGCTCCAGAACAATCTAGAATAAAACTTCAGGACCCTCTCCAGGGCCAGTTCCGGTGGGTCTGGTCAGTAAAGACACAGGCCAGACATCCCAGCCACACCGCTGTAGTTTCATTCATTCAGCTTTCAGGAACACATTTTTCTTTCATTGCGCTTTCTATTCTTGTCCTATGTTATTCAGCACAAATCTCTTCCAAGATGAGAGAACCAGAGTGAATACTGAAAGTCCAGCATACTCTTTGGCAGAAGTCAATTTTGCTCAGTAAATGGATGTTTTCTTAGACCCATGTATGTAACATGAGACCCAAGCATGTGACATGTAGCAGTTTTCCTGATTTTCTCTCCAATTTTGGTCCCTGGAAATTTTTGTTCTTTGGTCAGTTTTGTAAGGAATCTTTCACTTAAGAGTTTCAAATGTATTATTGTGTATTTTGAGCATATTACTTCCAAATACTTTACCTGACTGCAAGTCCTCTTTTTCTCAATTCAAACTAGATTTATTCTCTTTTTCAAAACTTGACAATTGTTACTTATGATTTGAAACTGTTAATATTTTAATAAAAATTGTTATTGGAAAATCAAATTTCTTGGCTGCCTTTAACAATTGAGTTAAAA
Organism: Solenodon paradoxus; assembly: GCA_004363575.1. Classification (NCBI taxonomy): domain Eukaryota; kingdom Metazoa; phylum Chordata; class Mammalia; order Eulipotyphla; family Solenodontidae; genus Solenodon; species Solenodon paradoxus. Next base: position 396,001 of record RJWH01000946.1, read on the forward strand.
ACTCAAATGTTTATTCACTAGCATGTCTCAGGAAATATCTCACTTCTTCTACCTTTTTTACAGCTGTAGCAGAGAGAAAAGACGCTTTCCCCGTGTGTGTTAAGACCCAGAAGGCAGCTGAATCAGGAGGTAAGCAGGCCACGCTGGGGAGGATGCTCCTCTTCCCACATGCAGGGATATCCAAGCTACAGACTTCACGTAGGAGATGTGGTACTTCATCGCTTCCCAGAATAATAATTGACCTATATATTATATATTCAGCAGACACTGGGCCCCAGCTTCGAAAGCAAATATACACAGCATCCATACGATCTTTTTATTCCTCCAACATTGCAGCTCTGCTTAGATTTATATAAGGTATTCAAAGGGGCCTAATTCTTGTCCAGACTCCACACTGACATCACTCTTTTCAATGTAATATGTATTGAGATAATTTTGACTTACGAAATAATATAGAACCCATATAGAATCCATTGCCCAGATAGATGATAACACACCCTGCCCTCCAGCAAACCACCAAGAGTCCTCACCACTGTCCGCTGGACCCATCGCCTGCTCCTGCTCCAACTCCCTTCCCCCGGTAACCTCGGTCCTCCTAGTCATGTCCAAGGGTTGGCGTTTATTTTGTCCCTTCCTTTTCTCTGTTTTCATATAGCCCACGAATGAGTGGTATCATCTAGTATTGGTCTTTCTCCTTATTTCACTTAGCACCATCCCCTCTAATTCTAGCCATGTTGTCACACGACAGGATTCCATCCTTTTTAGGGCTGTGGAGTATTTCACGTGTATTACACCGCATCGTCTTTATCCACTCATCTGACAAAGAGCGTGTAGGTAGGTTCCGATCCCTGGCTCTTGTAAATAATGCTGTGGTAAACATGGGGGTGCATACATCTCTGTGATTTGGTGGGGTTTTCTCTGTGTGTGGTGGGCTTTTTTTTTTTCCGGTATATACCCAGAAGCGGGTGACAGGATCGTATGGGGTTTCCATTCTCAATCTTTTGAGGAACCCTCCATACTACTTTCCAAAAAGGTTGTACAATTTACACTCCCACTCCCACCAAGAGTGTAAAAGGGTTCCCTTGTCTCCGCATCCTCATCAACATTGTTGCCAGACTTTTGGATATTAGCCAATCTCACATTTAATAGGGCAACAACAGTTCAGAAGTCTTTCTGGCTTTTATTTTCTTAAAACCACTCAAGGAAATATTTTTGTTGTAATATTACAGGTTCTAGTAGATAACTCCCCACTTGAGTTAGTTTACTTGCCTTAGAATAAGATTTTTGTTTTTGCTTTTACTATGACTTTTCCCATTTCTATTGCAGCGTATTCCTGGAGAAACATTAAACTTTGCTCAGGAATCTAAATATAGCTCAAATGGGAAATGAGCTGCACTTGAATAAGCAGAAGGCATTTTCAGAGACAGACATAGTTGGTCACAGTGAGATTTAACGTTTATTCACCATAAAATTTCCAGACCTGCAGAGCTTCTGGCTATGAACCCAGGGCAGAAAGCAGTTGACAGCCTTGTTCTGTGGGCCCATCACAACTAAAGGGACGTCTTCAGGCCAAAACCAAGTGATGGCTTCTGAAACACGCAGTGGACAGTCCTTTCCAAGTGCTTCCCAGGGAATCTCTGGTCAGTTTTCTGCACAGCACAGGGGTGCCTGAAACAGGAACCATATCTGCCACTGGAAGGATGGGCACTGAGAACAGAGGGTGTCGTAGCCCGATCTGTTCTCCAGGCCAGTGAACTGCTAAGTGTTTGCATACTATTCTGGAAATAGCTCACACTGGTACAGCCTATACCTCACCTCAAAATCGAAATCTTTAGGAAAATGTACAACAAAAAATGAAGTGAGGAAAAGGGCTGAGAACACCGATCTGTTCTCTCTATGTCAACTAGAAGAGAAAGTTTACACAGAAGATGGGTATAAAGTATCATTTTCTAAATTACAAAAGAAATTAATGAATGCACTTTTACAAAATTCAAATATTTGAGAAATGCAATGCATGCACTCCCCTTTAATGCCTTCCCACCTTCAACTCACGCTCACTTTCCTGCTGAGGAATAACCACACAACATCTGGTTAGCATCCTCCAGATCTTTCCTCTGTACACACACCTGTTGTTTGGATGCGTCTGCTTTAACCACAGGGACATGAGTTCCCAAGTCAATCTATCTGTGTACAGAGAAACATGACACAAGGAGAAATGCCCTGAACCCCAAGTGTTACTTCGTTACAGAGTTATAACTTCCAAACCTTTGAGATGCTCTCACTTCTGAAAGTTGCAGGTTGAAGACACAAGTCCAGAATGACTACAAGGGTGACAAGAAAAGTCTGTGAAATTAAGAAAGATAGTAAGAAGGGGACCAGGGCATAGTCCTTCCTCTCCCAGTAAAGTACATACTCCAGGAAACTCTGCAGTGATTTTCTGGAATCATTATTCCACAGAATGCAATTCAGCCATCTCTTCAATCAGCACTAAGAATTGTTAGGCTGATAGCACCTGGAACCCAGGACTTCATAGAAGTTTAAATTCAAAATCCTTAGGCAGAAGTGTGAGATACATTCCTCAATTCCTTGTTATCCATAAATATCTCTAATTCAGGATTACCAGGTTCTTTTCGTGAGACCTGCTCCAAATCACGAGTCTTTAACAGACTATTAAAGCAGAATAAAAGCAAGGACTTAGTACCCGTCCACTCTGGACAGGCACTTTACGTGGGCTGTCACCATGAATCCTCGCTGTTTCTGGAGATAAATTGGTGGCAGGCGCGAGATGAACTCTGACCTCACTCTCTGACCTTTGCTGCTTGAGTCTGCAGCCTCCGACCCGCGGTGGCTGTGGCCAGATTACTAGACCAGGTGGGAGGCTGCAAAGTGCCTTGGGGCCAGCTGCTACTGAGAACCGGCTTCAAGGGGACAAAGAAGGGAGAAGACGGTCGTAGCCCCCTGAGGGTGGGCCAGACAGATACAAGCAGAGAGCAGGCATGTCTGAGCACACACTGTCAGCAGCAGGAGCAGCCGGCCAGGGAGGGAGAAAGGATGAGCAAACAGGTCGATCGGGCTGGGGTCTGTCACAACAGAGAAACCGAAGCCAAGAACCAAAACCGCTGGATGTTTGGGAGTTGGGGTACGGGCAGGAAGACAGACGGAGGGGCGAGGGAAAGGAGAGTCCTGTAGCCGGTGTGGGCTGGGCCCGAGCTGGCTCCTGTGTTTACAAGATGGAGCCCAGCAGCCACCGGACACCTTCAGGCCCCTTTCTCCTTCACGGGAGAAACGCCGTCTCTCACCTGTGACGGCGTCTACCGCAAACGCTGCACACGTGTGGATAAAAAGAAACGGCCTAAACATAAAAAGAGACGGCCTAAACATAGCTGGGCGGTGGTACCCTTCCATCCAAAATGAACTTAGCGACTTAGAGCTCACTGCCCGGTAACTGCAGACCAAACACGGGACGGGTCAGGGAAGCTCTATCTTGTAAATTACACAAAATACTCGTGCAATGAAATGTGCCCCCAGAATGTTGTAAAGCGTCTGGCTGGGGAGGGACAACTTTCAGAGGTGATCTGGGAGTCAAACATGGGTGTATAAACTATGCGGTGACCTCATTCGCTGCAGCGCCTCAGTCTGGGCTCCGTCCTCTCACCGGGACCGCAGTAAGGACCCCGAACCAGGCTTCCTGCCCTCTTGCACTCTTGGACCTTATAACGTAAAGCCAGACCTTGACATTCTTCAACAAAGACCCACCACACGTGAAGGAAAATCTCTTCATCCAGACGTTCAGGTTCCTGACAGTCTGGCCCTCCTAGTTTTCCAACTTCTTCCGATGCCATTCTCCCTGCCATCTTGAGGTCCCAAACATGCCCAGCTTTTCCTGCCTCCAAGCTTGCTCCAGGAGCTCAGGGGCCACGGTGGTCTTGCTGTATCACCGTGCCACCCTGCCAGGCTGGCTTGGGGCAGAGTGAGCGCACAGAAATTTTTTGAAAGGAAAATAAAAGTCTGTAATGCAACACACGTCCAGTAGAAGGCTCCCTCATCACTTGAGAAAAAGACCAAAAGTTCTGCTAAATGCTGGACAAAGATATGCACAGCGAGGTATTACTAAAGGAGGAATAACCATAATATTGTACGTATTTTAAAGAGGGCACTCTATCAGCTGTCGTAATTCCTTCTGTGACCAGACTCACTCCTGCACGTCTCTGCCTGGACCCAGGCACACACACACGCTCTGTTCCTCACTGTCCACGTGAGTAAGTGGACAGAGTGACAGCACCTTGTTGGAATCAATAAAGAGGAAACTTAGTTTAGACATGTGAAGCCAAAGCAGAGTAATGCAATTACCCAGGCAAACTGGAAAACCAGTAGCCCGCCCCACGAGGAAAACCTGGGCGAGGAGGTTTTTGTTCCCTGCTGAGGCTCAGGAAGGAGCCTAGAGGCGAGATAGTTATCTTAAACCTTTTAAATGTAAATTCACTCTGTAAACATTGTTTGTTAGAATGGCTGATTTACTTCTTGCATTTTTTCTGTAAATGACTGCCTCGTGTAAAGACAATAAATACACCGGGAGTCAGTGACTCGGGGTAGCATTTTGGGGCAAGAGTTCCCCTGATAGTTTTACCCCCTGACCCCGCTTTCTTCTATTTGGGTCTGTTTCGTTCTTTCCTTCTTTTTCTCAGTCCTTTGCAGTCCCTTCCTCCAGCCCTGACCTTAGCAGTTGAGCCCCACAGCACCTTCTTCAAAGGGTATGTGGGATGCTTAGTTCATTGTCTGGCATGTGGAAGTGCTCTGTTCAAATCCAGCAATGGAAGTTACTTTATCTGTAATCGGTGTCTTTTCCAGTCACTTTTCTGCATCCGAATCCACATTTCTATGCTCTCCCGTCAAGGCCCTGCTCAAAAACCGCCGTCATCTCTACACAGTGAGCAAACTGAGTTCCCCGTCCCAAGTCCCGCTGCAGCTGGACAAAGCTGTGTGGATTCCCGTCACTCAACTGATCACGAGCAGTCTTGCGGACCCCAGGTCCCTGAAACCACTCTCTGGAAGTCCACTGATCGTCTCTCTGTTGCTAACTTCTCTGAGAACCTTTAGCCAGTGCCTGGCCTCTCGCTAGCTGCTGAGAGGCTGACTGTACTTGGGAACACTCCGGGCCTGCTTTTTCCTTCCCATCTGCCAGTCCCCGCCCGCCTCCCTCTTCACCCCGGTGCTTCATTCACCCTGCAGCCCAAGATGGCCAGGCCCCACAGGCCTCCTCTGCGCGCTCACGAGCACCACGCCAACTCGGCTTTCCCTCACACACCACCGACTTAACAAGGGAAAATGCATTCATCACCCTACTCCAACGTGTTGAACTCCTGGTCCTGATAAAACAGCAAGACCATCCACATGCTGTTACCCGAGCCGTTCGTCTCACACGTAGGTGGCTCTGTCCGACTCCCTTTCCTGTGATGCTCCCTTAAGTTTTCTTGCCTAGACCAGTCGCTAGTCTCCAAATATTCCCTCTGCCTCTTTTTTAAAATAATAAGTGTATTGGGCTATAAATTCACATACCACAAAAGTTTACCTATTTAAGCTGTACTTTTCTGTGGTTTTAGTTCATTAACAAGGTCGCAGAACCATCACTCCAGCCTGATTTTAGAGTATTTATACCAACAACAAGAAATCCAGACCCAGTGGCAGTTACTCCAGTCTCTCCTTCCCCAGTCCCTGGCAACCAAAATCAACTTCCTGCCTATTCTGGACAATTCAGATAATGGACCCACACAACACATGGCTTTTTGTGACTGTCTCTACTTTTGCTCCCTCCCTCCTCTCCACTCCACCCTTCACAATTGCTGAACTGTCATAAAATGCAACTCACTGGCGCACGCTGGTGGCCTAAGAGTTTGCGCCAGGTGCAGCCCACATGCATCCCTAGGTCCCGGGTTCCAGACCTGGGGCTGGGAAAACCACCAGCGACCAACTAAATGATATAAAGTGCTTCTTCCTCCTTTCTCCCTTCCTGCCTGCCTACTCACCTTCATTCTTGCCTGCACCTTTCCTTTAGACAAAAATGACAACTCACATCACATGAGTTGCTGGAATCCTGTCATAGCTCCTTGTAAGCTTCCAGATAGAGTTCATCCTCCTTTGTGCTCAGAAAGACCCTTCCTAACCATTCTCCTGCCTAGTCCCCATAGCCCATCCACTCTTCTCTCCTAATTCCCTCCAGCCGTTCAGTTTCCATTTACCAGGCTAAGTTACCCCTCTACCACTTTGCCCACGTCGTCGTTTTCTCTGCTTGGAGTCCCTTTCTCCATCTTTTCCAAGTGCTACATCTCCTAATAACCCCCGCCCAGGAAGCCTGCTTACTCTCATTAGTGATTCAGATGCCTGGCCCGGTTTCCATGGCACCCAATAATATTCCCATTATCCCAAAGTGCGGCCACACTGCTTTGTCTGCCGCCCCAGGAGACCATTAGCTGCTAACTGGGGGCACTGGCCTCGTTTCAGCTGCAGCATTTAGCACGGTGTCTGGCATGAAAGTAGTCACTTAAATATTTGTCAAATGAGTGTCAATATGCTCTTGGAATTAGCACTTGTTTAGCACACACCCTACAACACCCAGGAGCAATTTGCAATACGAAGTTCAAAAGACACACATACATGCACACACATGTACACACACAAACACACACACACAGGTTCCTGCATTTCACAAGATATTGCAAAAGGCACATGACTATGAGAACTTTGACAGAAATAAAACATTCTTCTTAGAAAAAGCAAGGGCACACCCTGGTGGAGCAGCAGTTAGGCCTATCCCCTCCAAAGGAGCACAGGGCCACATACTGCTGGGTTCAGGTCTGGAGGGAAACCACAAGTGTGAACAACTAAATACATACAAAATAAAAATCTTTCTTCCTCCTCTCTCTTCCCTCCTGGCTGCTTGCCTTCATTCCCGCCTATACCTTTCCTTTAAAGAAAAAGAAAAAGAAAAGGCAATGGGCCGACACATTTTGGGTTGATCGAGTGCCATGAGGAAACAAAGGAAATTCTTGTTTGATCGCCAGTTTCTCCTGTTGAAAACCCAATGCTCAGAACTGCTTTTGCCCTTGAAAAATTACTTGCAGAAGTTATATTCTGGAAAACACTTCTCATTTTCACAGAAGAATTAAAGCAAATAAGAACATACAAGAGCCATCAGACTCCAAGGATAATTTTGCTGGCGGGAAGATAGTTTTAAGAAAGTACCTGCAGGTAAATCTTCTTCACACCAGGCACGTAGTCTGCGATCCGGCCAAAGAGCAGCCGCCCAACTCCCGAGGTGATACCGATGCACATGAGGACCACTTCTTTATTTTTCTCATCTTTAAATCTCTCGTTCACGTGTTTCATCTGCAGACCGGAGGGAAAGAAGTCACACTAAGTATGGGAAGAAAAACCCGACCAGTGTGGAGGCTTTGCTCCCATGTCTTTGCTTCTCTGCGGTGCCAGAGTCTCACACCCCTTTCCAAATTCAAGAATCTGTAATACTGGTTCTGCGATCATTTTTCATGAGAAAATACAAAGAAAAGCTAATGTGATTTATGTAACTCACATAAAAATACTTAAGAGAGCTCCTAAGAATTTTCCTAAGGAATCTTTTTACTTTTTAACTTTTCTAGGATGTTTATTGTCACATATGAGTCCACTAATAGTGACGTAAGTCACAGTTACCACTGGTTTTCTTGAGATAAATATTCTGCATCCCAACTCCCAGCAAAAAGTAAGTAAATTGTAAGTCTCAGCCGTGGTAAAACCTAAGAGGTCTCAAAATTTTTTGTCAAGGGTTACCAGTATGTATATAAGTTAACACTGATCTATGAGCTAAGGGAAAAGACAATTTTTTTTTTAAATTTAAGGAAAAGTGCAGGTAGGAATGAAGGTGAGTAGACAGGCAGGCAGGAGGAGAGAGGAGGAAGCACTTTATTTAGTTGTACATATCAGTTGTTCTCCCCAACCCTGGACACGAACCTGGGTCCTTGGGATGTGTGGACTGCGCTCAGCCAGAGGCAGTGGACCAAACCACTACACCGCCAGGCTGCAGCAAGTCTGATACTTAAACATACAACACAACCCTGCTCTCCTGAGGACCACACACATAATCTGCTCCCCTGAAAGGCAGTTCAAGGCTCAGTTCCAGAGCTCCAAACTGACATGCAGGTTCCACCGGAGCTTCCAACATATGAACATCAGGCTTCTCTGCCTGGGAATTTGCCTATTTGTGTGGAATTAGAACAGAGATGGTTTCACATAGCGGTTAAAGGAAAATCCTCTCAAGAGACTTGGGGTCAAGTTCTGGTTCCATCCTTGATCAGCCTTGTGACCCTGGGTGAGTTTAAAACCCCTAAGACTCCAAGGTTCCTTGTCTGTGAAGTGGAAGTAGCAACGGTACATCAAAAGGGGCTGTGAGGATAGATGTCAGGTAAAGAACTTAGAACAGTGCCCGACACACACTTCGTAATGATCAGATGTTCGTTTCGTCTCTGTTTTTAAAAAGGTCCTTTTCCCTCAGTTTCGTCTGCTTAGAACAGTGACTACAAACCAACCTGCCTGACCGCCTCTGGAAATGCACTGTGACCGGGCAGACGTCACACTGAGCGACCCTGCGCCACAGGCCTGGTTTCAGAGCGCCGCCCTGCTGAGCACGCCATCTGCTCAGCCACCACCTGTCTCGCTCAAGGCACCTGTGAGCGCCACTGTTTCTGAAATCCCTGAGACACTACAACGAACAGGTCTCCCTGCCCCACACACCAAACAGTCTGGAAATCTGCAAACGTCCCAGCGGGCTCAACAGCCCCAGATGGTCCTTACCTGTCGCTGGAGCCGTTCTGGTGACACTGCCTTCAGACTTCCGTTTTGCATTTTCAAGTTCGCTTCGATATGCCAACATCATCTCAGCCACCTTCCTTTCAACAGGTAACCCTTCTCCCTAACTTCTGAATGTTCAAGCTGGTCCAAGACTTCCTCCTAAATGTGGTGTGCTCTCATCAGTCCCTATTCGTAAGCTGCCCGCTGTCGCTGACTAGCCTCCTTGTTTTGGTGTTAAAAGTCCTCACACCTGTCTTCGTGCCTTGACTGCCTACTGATCCCTGACTCAGTAACAGGAAACGCAAATGTCTGCAGCACTCGCGCAAACAGCGTCCAGGAATAGCACAGACTTAGTGGACAAAGGGAGCAGACACTTCAGTGGATTTTTTCCATTGAGGACCACAGCGTTGCTAAATCTAGCCCCCCGACCTCCTTGCATTTTAAAGATAAATTAGAGGTCTGGGTTTCTGTGTGGAGTGTTGGCACTTAAATCTAGACAGTGGTTCAACTCCACACAAGTCAAACAAAGCATGTCTGCAAACCACTGACCTCCGACTTTGATCTCAACCCTAATCCCGGCTGGCCCAGCGGGATGGGATTATTCACTGCTGTCCAGACACCTCCGATTCATTCTCATCTCTTTATGGTTCTGCTGTCCTTTCTGCCTTCTCCAGGGCTCCAAATTCCACCCGTTCTTAAAGACTCTGCTAAAATCTGACCTTGTCTATAAGCCTGTAGATCAGCCTCACAGCTTATTATGCCCTCTTTTTATTTGACACCTCAAGAATCAAGCGTTCCTACTCAGCCTGCTTGGCGTCAAACTCCACACATTTCTTGAGTAAATGCCCCCATGCCAAACTGGACATACTTCCTGCCTGTTCCAAAGGCAAACGGGCAACCACAAGCCCATGCAGAAGGCACTCCCCTCACCCAACCTGCCCGGGACCCCACTTGTTCAGCTAACACTCTACCGCTGGCCAAGCAACCACCCTAGAGACCTGCCTCTCCCTCTCTTCAAATTCAACTGTCACCTCTGAATTCTGGTGCTTGCACCCCTAAATCTCTCTTCCACACTTCCTTTTGCTGCATGCTCCGCCAGTTTCAGTTTGGGTTCTTATCACTCATGACCTGAATGGCTCCAACAGCTTTCTACCATGCTTTCTGCTTGAGCCCCCATGCCTGAATCTCTAACATATATACATATGTGTACACACACACGTGTATGTACACACAGAGACATATACGTATATATGCATATGTGTATGTGTTAAATAGATATATGAACATTTTTTTTTCTTAAAGGTAAGGGGGAGGCAGGAATGAAAGCGAGAAGACAGGCAAGAAGAGACAGGAGGATCACTTATTTTAACTTAGTTGTGAATCTTGGTTGTTCCCCTTCCCAGCTTCCCAGCCCGGCCCAGGATGCGAACCTGGTCCTTGGGATGTATGTGGACTACACTTCACAGGAGGCAGCAGACCCAACCCCTACTCCACCTGGGCACACCTAGCCTATAGTCTTTGTGATGAACAAATTAAGTTTGAAATAAAAAAGGACTTTCCTTAATCCTTTCGTGGCTCCGACTCCCAGGTTGACAGAGAAAGCCTGGCTGCAGTTCCTGCGGCCCCGCCTCCATCTGCCCGCCTCCTGTGCACTCCGGCAGCTCTGCCGGTCAGCGCGGTAGCTACAGCCACACGCAGCTACCGCACACGCGAAATGTGGCTTGTTTGAATGCAGAGGTGCTGTGAGGGCAAAGCACTCAGCAAATTTAGAAGACAGTGAAAAGGAAAAGCATGTAAGATACCTAACTAATTGTAAAGTACTGATCCAGTGGTGAAATACTATTCCAGCTATATTGAAGAAATAAAATAGAAAACTTCTTTCTCAGTTTTTAAAATATGACTACTGACGTGCCCGGGTGGAGCAGTGTTTAAATCAATCGCCTCTAGATGCAAGCCACATACCCCTGGGTCAGAGTCCCAGGACGCGGGGAAACAACCAGCGAGTGGGAACAACTAAACGGAAATGAAAGTTTAGAAAGTACTTTAAAAAATAAATATTACTAGCAGCATTTTAATTTCATATGTAGCTCGCATTACTTTTCTATTGACTGTTGCTGGGCTAAGAAATCCATTTGTGGCTACAAAGGCAAGACAGCTGATGAAAAAGGGCCTCTTCAAACTGGCTTATCCTCTGGGCTCTTACCACTCTATTAAGTGAGATCAGAGATTCCAGGTCAGTTCTGAAGAATAACCTGGTGTAAGGCAGGTAGAAAATAATTTTGTGTATTCATTGGTTTTATTTGGAATTTGAATCCAGATTCTAATTCATTTTAGGAAGCATCCAAAGGATCTATTATAGTTTTTAAGAAACATTCTTTAGTATTCAATGAAGACTGAATTTGAAAGACTGAATTTTCCAGTCATTCTTCTGATGAAATTAAGAACACCTGCTCGCCAAACTGCTATTATCTTTTTTAGTGGTTTGTTTTTGTTCCCTACTCTTTGTTACCCTTAAAAAGAATAAAGTAAAATGCTTTTGATCTTTTGAAAGAGTGAATTTAGTACATTCAAATTATGTTTAAGTGGAAACTGAGTTCAACTATAAGAAGCATTATTTCATTGAATGTTATTGTTGTCATTGCTTAAATAAAGCAAGAACTTCAGCTTCTAAGACCCCCTTCCTGACACTCAAGCAGAGTGTATACTAGTGAGCATTTAGTCCGTCCACAAATTAAGAGGCTTCTTGGTCAGTGAGTGGGGTGTGTGTGTGTGTGTGTGTGTGTGTCTAACAGACAGACAGACAGACAGACAGAGAATCTGAGGATGCTGGACCTCTGGGTCCCAGATGTCCTTCACTGAGGTCTTCTATGTGTCTGGCCTCCTGTGACTACTTCCAACTATGCTGGGACCCCATCTCATCCCTTGGTGACTGGTACTTTAGCAGAAAGCATGAATACCAGATAAAAAGGATTATTTCCAATAAAGAGGTGCATGGGTGGGGATATGAAAATGTTGACAAGTGTTTCCATATTTAACCTAATTTAAATCAAAACGAAGCTTCTACTAGAGGCCGCTGTGGACACAGGGGACACTTTACAGAGCAATTGTTTCACATGGGCTGTGTCTACTAGTACAAATATCTTCAGGGCAGGAAGTAGCCTTTTTTTATTCTCAACAGTAAGTCAACTACTTTTATTCTCAAACATGTTTTATTCCAGGGCTTCGCACCTCTAGATGACCATACACCTGCTGACCGACACCCTGAACACTGCCTGCTCCTGAAACGCTCTCCGTCATTCAAGCAACGTGCTAACCACAGGGGCCATTCCTGGTTGTGCGAAACCCTATTTGTTGTTTCATTATCTAAAGAGACTGAAGAACTCACATCCCCTAACATCTGCTCACTCTACGTCCGTGAGTGAAAGAAGGAAAAAAAGAAACTAGTTCTCAGTTTCCCCTCCTCCGAACTAGGCCGACTTCACGTCAGTGGGGACACACTATGTCTATGGAGGACATGTTTCCGAGCGGCCCACTGATGGAAGAGGTTCCCCGCCCCTCACTGGAGCCCAGGGGCAGACTCCGTTTTTGAGAGGGCAGGGCAGGGGCTTAAGAAGTCGATCCTCTTACTGCACAGGCCTCAGCCCTGTCCTCTCTGCGCTCTGCTCTCCTACAGGCAGCCGCAGTGCCAGGCAAATGGGGACATCCTATAATGTTCTGTCACTGAACGCAGGCCGAGTCCTCAGAGTCAACCATAGAGGAAGTTAAGTGGGAGACCATAGTTTAAAACCAGCTTCAGTAAAGCTGACATAAGTGCACTAGAAACTCAAACTTCTCAAGAAATGGTTTCACAAGAGAAGAATGCCCAGTAGAATGGAAGCCAAATCACTTTATAAAAAAACAAAACAAAAAACAAAACCCACCAACCCCCAAACCCTTGAAATCCAGTGGCAGGCAGTACAGCCAGCAAAGCAAGGTTGTCACTGGTGACAAAAGTCCTAACAGGGGTCTGCCCTTGTGGCTCAGGCAGAAGCCTGCAGTTCACAGAAGGCCCAAGCTCCCAGGCTCGGGGGTGTGTGTAGGGGGCAACAGACTGCGTTACTGGCCATGTGGCTCATTAGCTCATTATCCTCCGCCCTTTTAAGGGGGCGGGTGGTTTTTGGTGAATGTCTTGCATGTAAACTTTATGTAACTTATTACATACACAACGTGATAAAACTTTACTGTGTACAAGTCAAACTATCTCTGGAGACTGATGCTGAAGAAGTGGAAGTGGACAAGGCTCACAGAGAACTTTATTTTTGGGGGACTTGAAGGAACAGGTAGCAGAGACAGCACTTTGTGGGGACCAGGAAAGCAGAGCAAGAATGGGCCCAGCAGCTCACGCAGGAGGTGGGGAAGCAGCACATCGGCACGACAGACTCATCACCCACTGCTGTTGCAGGTACTATGCCCTCCGGAAACACTAATTCCAGCCAGGAGTCCTTAGCCGCCCTGTCTGAGATCATTTTGACTCCCTCGCCCTCTGCACCGCCCCTTCAGACCTTCAAGGTTAGAAGAGGGGCTCACAACCGGTAGGCGAGGGCCTCACCTTGACTCTCCCAGTTTATTCTAGGAGAACAAAATATTTGGGCCACAGCAGGGGAGGCGCAGGCAACTTGCATCCTTTATGTTTACACGGCACGTGCAAAATCCAGAATAAATACACACTACATGAATTCTTCTCTGGTTTTGAATGAAAGATGATTTCTGCAGCTGCCTGTCTTCCAGGGGGCCCTCTGCGTTAGCACGTTCACTCGCTGTCGCCTCCAGAGACAGCATGCAGTTCAGTCCCTTCTACGACGGTCTCCACCCAACATTTGAAAAGCTATCCATTCTGCTGAAATATACTTTTTAAAAGGTAAACATGAAAAGTAAAAGGCTGGTCTCTAAAAGTGAGGTGTACATTTGTTGGCAGGGAGGAAAAGCCTGCTTGGTTAATGGATAATCTCAGATTTGCCGCAAACCAAAACTTGACACGACGCTTTGACTTCAAAGTCAAGTGAACAGAAATCTTCTGAATGGAATGAGACTTTGTTTTTTCTTTCTTTTTTTTCAAACAACTGTTTTCTCTATGCTTTTGCTAAGCCCTGAAAAGGAAGTAAGTTGAAACAAGCAGGTCACTTCCTTAGGAAGCTGCTCATGACCTATGTCTCCCGGCAGACCGGTGACATGCAGAAATCCAACTCCACGGACTTGACAGATAAAAGTAAGCCCCTCGCATCACGTCACACTGAAATAACACTTCATGGCCATTAACATAGCTGTTCCTTGGTTAGATCAACCTCAAAAGGCCATTTTAGCTTGCAATACATTTGATCAAATGTGCTTTGAGAAGAAGACAGCTTCAAGATGTGCTTGCAGGGAAAACAGAATTTCTTTGCCTGCCATCATTTTTAACGACTAACATCCTTAAGCGACCCAATGTTTATTTATTGATAAGATATTTCTGCTGTGGTACAGATGCCTACTGCTTCCTCAGCAGCTGACCAAGCGGAGAACAGACCTTTGACCTAACGGGACTGCAGGAGACATGGGTAGCTGGTTCTGTTTGTTTTTTTAAACAGTCTTTCCATTTCATTAAGAGAGGTTTCCAGGGAGTCAGTAATCAGACATGGCACTATAAAGACACATGAAAGTCCAGACTGAGAAAATAAAGCAGCAAGAGTTTCCAGAGTAGGGGTAGAAAAAGCAGCATTCAGAAGGAAAAAAGATAGCTGATGCTTCGGAAAAACTGTGGTCTAACTTTGAAAATATTTTCTAACTCTAAAGATTCTTTAAAACCTTTGTTATTTTTCCCTTGGGGTACTTTTTTTTTTTTTTTTTTTCAAATATATTTCCTTGAATAAAAGAAAAATAGTCCATCCTGAACATAGCATTATTTAGATGAAATTCAGATTTGGCAAAAAGTTCTAGAGGAATTAACCATCAAAACCAACTTGGATTTAGATGCCAGTTAAAATAACCCTGAATTTTTTAAGTTTAAGATGAATTTCACCTTAAAAAGTAGAAAATAAATACAAGAATTTTTAAGTAACTTGATATTATTTAGTGATTCTGATCATGTCCCTGCCAGATGTCCCACAAATTATCATAAATTGTTCTAGTCCTCCCAAACAATGAAATACACCTGATCTGTTGGTTTATTTAAATGTTCATTCCACTTAAATCCAGATTTGATTCTCAATAGTTTTCTTGGAGTCTCCTCCTTGGCAGACTCAGACTCCAGGTTCCTGGCGAGTTGGGAAGAACACAGCGACTGTGAGATGACCGAGGTCTGTGAAGAGCTGGTCTGGCTCTACTCTGGTCAGTGGGACGGTGCCAGCGGCCCCGCCGGCCCACAGCTGCCTGCATGGCCCTTAGCTCTTAGGCGTCCGCCGAGGTCTTCAGATACTCCACAGATGGGGACTCCTGGCTGCGATTAATGGCTTCTGAGGTATCACATGTTGTGTGTTTAGAAAAGGGGGGTGCTCTTCAACATTTATTCCTGGATTTATTTGGTGACAAAGACACCTATTGGCTAAATGCACATGCAAATAAATAGGTGTAAGTTACAGAGTCTCTAATCAATTCAGTAAGTACTTTCATAAAAGGGGGAAAGTCATCTAAAATAAACAAATGCACCCCAATTCATTAAGTACACTTCAGCTTACATTTTAGAAGTTGAAGACAGACTTCATCTTAAAATAGAGGGGACTTGGGTAACCTGGTAACTTTACTTTTATTCTGAATTAAATGTCCAAGTCCAGTATTTTATAAAGTATCAAAATTGGTACCACTTTTCTTAAATAATACAGATATCTAGACTTCAGTTTACTGAAATTTTCATTAAGTTTTATCGAATTTTTGAGAGAAGCAGAGAAAGTAAAGCATTATCTCTTAATCATCTTCAATCTGCCCTAATTCTCAAGACTGACCCTTCCACAGAAATTCTTTCTTCTAAACTCCAGATTCCATTAAACCAGTGATGTTCGCTAGAGAACTCTTTCACCAAAAATTATATAATTGCTGTCTCTCTTCCTAGTAGAATATCAAATGAAGACAATTTCCTTTCTGAGTGAAGATTAAAATTATTAGCATTAGGCCCAGATGCGTTTGTTCTCTGTTGTCACTTCTACATGCTTCTGAGCTAGCCCACCCTAATTTTTACAGAAAAGGGCTACTTCGGAACTGGGGGAGATTAACACCTGAGCTCTGTTCCGCTCGGGCACGTAATTTTGAAGTGAGCAGGTGAAAGACCTGCAGCCCTGCAGGACAGACGAGGCCCGAGTGGTCTGGATCAAGGCATCTGACAGGATGGAGAGAACACCCTTATGGGCTGACGCTGGAAGGCGAAGCCATAGCAGGAAATCATTTGCCTCTGGAGTCAAATTTTGGGCTCAATCCTTCATTGATTCTAAGATTTGCGCATTTGTTTGAGCACAAAAACCGCACACGGGCGCACAGTGTGGGCAGCGCCTCTCCCTGTGGTGTCCTCTAACATGCAGGGGCTATTTTTGTCTTTCTGAGACAATTATGCCCAAGCGTTACCTTTTGTAAAAGCGTTTCTTGTAATAAAATTGGCATTACCTAGCATCTACCACGTTAATCATTTCTAAGTGCACAGCTCAGTGGCATTAAGCACATTCCCTTTCCCAAGTTAAACTGCCCATCAACGGTGCCCCCCACCCCGCACCATCCCTCGGCCCAGGAAACCTTGCTCTACTTTTCTGTCTCTGAGTTTGACTCTTCCAGGCACCTCATCTAAGTGGAACCATCCGTGATCATGTTTCGTGTGTATTCCACTTAGCATGTTTTCAAGCTTCATCCATGCGCAGCATGCAAACCAAGCATTCCCTTTAAAATACATACTATTGTGTTCAAAATAACTTCTTTCTCCTTATATATTGCAGGTGGGGCAGTGTTGCTTTTTGTTTTTTAATGGTAGGTGTAGTGATAGCTTTTATGATCAAAAGGGTTTATTTCAGGAGAGAGAAGGAGGCACTAGGTCTGGCACTGCTCACCTGTGAGCCAGGTGACCGGTACAGAGCTTCAAAGGCCCTCACAAGGAGGGTGGGGACAACAGACAGGAGTCCCGGCTGAGGCTGTACAGCCAGACCGAGAGCTGACGAGAGGAGCAGGAGACACCAGAAAGGGGCATCTGTGCATGAGGCGCGCACGGCAGAACTTCTCTCAAACAGCAAGTCGGAGGACAAAGCTGGAGAGGACAAGGTCAGGAATTGAGACAAGTCCTGGGGCAGCACCGAGGAGGAAGAAAAGAAAACCATTTGTCCATATAAGCAGAGATACAGCTAAGTGAGGGCAGGGACATGTGAGTTATGTCGAGGCTATCACACTGCTTTATAAATTCAACAGAGGTGCTTGTGGGCACGGCCAGGGGCGTGGCATGTGGTAGCCTACTTGCTGGGCTGTGGTCGCCCCTGGGTATCCTGTTCTTGGGAGGAGCTGGGAAAAGGCATCCTTTCCCGCAGGGGTGACTGGAGACTTGAGTGCCCATTTCCATCACCTTCCGTCACTCCACACTGAAACTAGTCTAGATGAGCCTAAATTCGCTTTTATATCTATTATTAGTTTAAACCACAATCTGTCACTGATATGGGTATGACTGAGAAACTCCCTAAACCAAAGTATTTCTTTTCCTAAATGATGGGAAAAAAAACTGTTCTCCCCTGGGGCTAAAGGTCAAAGCAAGAGCTTAAAAAAAAAAAAAAAAAAAAAAACCTAAAATGAAGTGCTTTAGAAGGAAAAGTAGCTATGAGTAGGGAAAGCAGGACTCACACTCACCTCTCAGCCAACCTATAAGCCAGCCTGAAATTGGCCCAGGTATGTGAGCACCAGGCACAGGCTGGGTGCCTGCGAGAGCAGCGGCAGGAGGAGGGTGGAGGGCCGCCTCTGCTCCGTCCCTGTCCCTGCTTTTAGGAAGTGTCCAGTCTACCTCACCTGTGTCTTTGTTATCTTTTCCTGAGGCTGCAGGACATTTCCCACACGAAACTCTACAATGTTATTTTGTAAGTAAATCCAGTTTTCATCAGCCTGTCCCATACTTTCCAAATACACATACATATAAGGACCTAACAAAAATATACTACTGCTGCCTTTCAATTTAAATTAGATATTTTTAAAAATATTTGTGGATTTCTAAATCCTGCACAAACTTTAAATCTTTTAGCTGTTTGACCTATGTTCTAGGAATAACTATACATCATTTCTAAGAAACTAATGCTGAAATCTCTCTAAATATTTTTTGCTCACTAAATATAACTTGGAATGTGTGACAAACTTACTCTGCCTTACTAAAAACAGGCTTTTTTTTAAAAAAAAGAGATTATTTGTAAATGTTTTCTGGATTTCATATGTATTAACATCTACTATGTCCTGTCTTCCCATCACGTTCCTGAAAAACAGCACAAGAAAACCGCACTGGCTTGCTTTGGTGAGTGTTTAGGAGCTATTTAATCCCTTAATGAGCCACAAATAGTCAGAGAGGTAATCCTTATTTATGTCGAGTAGGAGAAGGCTGGTGGATCCAGCCTCAGGCAGAAAAACTAATAAACGGGCAAATTTCACTAACCTGAGTAGCCAAATTGTAGCAGATATTGAAATCTGCAGGAAAATAAATGCAAGGTTAGAAAAGTAGAGACACCACTGGGAAAAAAATCTGAAAAAAGCAGATATAAAGTGAAGGAAAGATATCAAATAGTTATGTAATAAATACATGAGAACTGAGGAATCATAGTGTATTAGTAGAAGATACAAGTAGTGAGAAAAGTATTTGAAGAGAAAGAAATGCTTGGGTCCTATAAAAAAATGTTTATTTTCAACATGTTGCTTTTAATATACCTCAAACAAAACTAAGTTGGGTTAAAAAAAAAATTAAACGTTGGCTGGCCTTGAAGACAGGAAATGGAGGGATTATATGTCATAGGCTTGACAAGACCAACAGGATGAGGTCACCTCGCAGGCTCCCTTCACTGACAGAACATACTTCTATGGCACATTCGACCTTCTCAAACAGGGTGTTCCTGACTTGTCAACTGAAGTTACCTCTCATCATTTTGTTTTCTTCAAAGAAAACAAGACGATTTGAAAACCACCACATATGTATGTGTTTTCTTGCTGACGCTCTGTGGGAGCACAGACCTGTCTGCTCCCACCACAGCATTCCCACAGCCAGAATGGGGAGACATGACTCTTCAGAACGCCATTTAAACAAGGTTGGGAGACTGTGGCGTTCTCCTCACCTGCCTCCTTCAGCACACTACACAACCCACCTTGTTTTTGTCCCCACCACGTCCCTTTGCAGCGGGACTGAGCCGGTGCGTGTGGGTGGAGGGGTCTTCCCAAGACTTACAGGTCAGTAGGGGACTGAGGAGCAGAAGAGCATGTGGCTTCTGCAATGAAGGCGCTGTCTGCCCCTGTCTCTGGCTGGACTGACTGTTTCCAAATAAGCCCTGTTTGCTCTCTAGTAACAGCTCTTTGGAGGTCATTGAGTACCGGTGTCACCAACACAGGCTCAATGAATATTTGTTGAAGCAACGTTTGAATCTGTACTGTGAAGCTGTAATTAAAGGAAGAAGTCATAAGCCAGAAGAAAGAAAAAAACAGTGACAGCTGGAATGACCCATTCTAATTATATTCTAGTAATGAACTTAGAGAAATGATCCGTGAAAATGTAGTCTTTCTAATTCTAATCTAATAATTTCCACCTAGTGCGTAACCCCGGGCAAAACATAACCTGCACAAGCCTCCAGGTTCACCTCCATCAGTGGGAGAGCCAGGTCTAGAGCCAGTCGAGTCCTCAGAAAAGACCACTGTGACAGCTGAATCAGAAAAGACACACACACACACACACACACACACACACACACACACACACACACCCCCCTTCACGGCCATTTGAGAAGTTCATTGGCAAGAGAAAGAAAGCATTAAATTAAATAAATGCATGAGTGTGTGAATGAATGAAACACTTCCAGATCCCATAAAACAACAACAAAAATACAGAAAGATATGTAGGGGATGGTGATGTATATGATTACGCAGTACGTCTCAATGGATGCATTATGATATTTAAATTAAGAATGCTATACGAAGAAATATCCTGTGTCAAAGAAATTTTACAAGCCTATTTTCGAACAAAAAGTTGAAAAGTAAAAATTACTTAAATGAGAAAATCCAACTTGTGCGCCCTGGCGGAGCAGTGGCTTAGCCAACCAGCTTCCAGTGAGAGCACAGTCCATACACAACCTCAGGACCTGGGTTCGGAACTCAGGATCAGGGGACAGCCAGTGTGAATAACTAAATAAATAAAGTGATTCTTCCTCCTTTCTCGTCCTGCCCGCCTGCCTCTGCTCGCCTTCATTCCCGCCTGCACCTTTCCTTAAGAAAAATAAAATGCTGGCAGAAAAAGCAATGTGACTCCCGTGTTTCCTGCAAATTACCAAAACATTCTGCATAGCTAATGAACATCAATATAATAATCAATATAAAAGATAATTTGAATAATAAAACAAACCCAAGAATTTAAAAAAAAAAAATAAGAGGGAAGAAAATGAAAACCCTTTAGTCTCTAATATTTAACCTCTAGAGTTTAGATTCTACCTTTTTAATTTGGTTACAGGGCTGAGCAGCCCTGAGAAAGAGCAACTCTTCAAATTATTCAACTCCGTGGGAAATAAATTTTAAAATGTTTCCCAAACACCAAAACCATCATCTCCAAGGTAGGGCTCACTTTGCTCCTGTCAGACCCTGCGGGGAACAGACAAGCATAGGGAAGAAAGAGGCCAGCACAGCGGCCCAGACCTGACCCAACACACACGCCTTTGCCTGTCGAGGATCCTGCAAGGAACCCTGAATTCCCAGGGCTCTGTTGCCCAACAATCTTAACCCTCAGCTCCAAACATATTCAAGAAATAAAGATAACAATGACGGTACAACTGTGAAGAACAGGACTGCGTCAAAATGACAAAGCAGCCTCTGACTGCTATGAGCTGACTAGATGAGAAAACCACTTCATCGTTCTGCTGTGTACACACTGACATCTTAGGCTATGAGATTCTATCATTTTCCAAGGACATTCTTGGATATTATGCCTGGTTCTGCCAGCTTTTTAACTGTGACTTCTGGCAGACAACTTCAAGTTTCTGGCCTGAGTTTCCTCAGTCTTAAAAAAGTGCAATTAAATAACCCTTTAACTTTCAAATTACTGTTGTACTGAGTTTTGTCAATCCTAAAAGAGTGCAATTAAATAACCCTTTAACTTCTAAATTACTGTTGTACTTTTTTGTCAGACGTTTAAATAGTTCACTTAAACGCCACACTCTTAAGAAGACCCAGCTGCTTGGGGCACCAGCCTTGCAACTCTGACAAGCAGTCTCAGGGCCCCGGGCCAGGTTCCTGCTCTGCTCGGAGCAACCGCTGATCACCTCCATCTCACCGTGTGGCCCTGAGGCTCCAGTGTAGGAACGCTTGTAAACTAAATGCCAATAAAAATGCGGGGAATCAATAAAGGTTACATTTGATTAAAAGAAACATGGGGTTTACTAGAGCTCTTGCAAGGGCTGTGAGAACTGGGCACGCAGCATCGTAACCTGTGCTGTAGCCTGGATGCTGCAGCTGATGCCAAGTTGGTTCGATGTGACGTGAATGCCGATACAGCTGGATTGCGTCACTGCACACGAGTGTCCATGTCTGCCTCCAAATGGTGAGTGCTGCTTTTAGATGAGCTTTACTCCAGTGTTACAAGGGACACTGCTTCCTGATTACGGGAGTGCTGCCAAGCAGGCGGGCAGGGGGAGCCAGACAGATTCTCGGATGGGGGTCGGGGAATGGATAGCAGTGGGAGCTCACAGGGCCAGTTCACAAGAGATGGGCAGCCCTGTGACTCCCTGTGAGTGCTGAAGACTCCCCTACAGCATGAATATGTAAGAAGTTCTGTTTCTGCTTATGTTCTAGAAACCCCCGAGTCAGTGTCTGCAAGGATTTCTCCAAACAGATGCCCTAAAACTTAGAGATAAACTGGCAGAAATGTGCTCTTCATGGGTCACACAACTGACTCCTTCCAGTCACTCAGCCTAACAAAAGGAAGAGTCTTCACATTAAATGTCTATTTCTGGTGCGCCCTTGGTGGCCTAGTGGTCCAGTACCCCTGGGAGTAGTCCCACATACATCCCAAAGTCCAGGGTTCAAGACCCGGAGCTGGGGTCTTGTGACCCCAGTGTGAATAAATAAAATTAGAGCACCTCTTCCTCCTCGCTTCCTGCCTGCCTACTAGCCTTCATTCCCGCCTGCGCCTTTCCTTAAAAAAAAAAAAAAATTCTATTTCTATAATATTTTCCAGTTGATCTAAAAATTATGACCCTTATCAATTAATACAGGTTCTTCAAACTTGAATAAATTTAATTTGATACTAATCAAAGGATGTGGGATCACCAAGTAATCATATTAATGTTAAATTTTGAGATCCTTTGAAAACATACTATATTTTAACAAATAAAACCTGAGATACTTCTAGAAACCAGGTAACTGGTGAAATTTACATTAACAAGACAAAGGAGCAGCCCCCAACACCCTAACTCCTTTGAGCCTCTCAGGACACCCACGGTCCCATCGGTGGCCTCACAGAGTTTGTCTGTCACCTAAAATTCAAGCAATTTGTTTTTTGTCACTTTCCTATAATCAAACACAGTTTTGCTCTAAGTATGTAATTTTTCCCTCCTGCTACAGTTAATGTTTGCTGTAGTAAACTACATTGAGAACAAAGCCACATAGTTTCCATTTTCTGCTTGTCTCAGGCTGTGGAAAGCAATTCTTTTGTGGTTGGCAGTGCACTGGAGATCAAAGGAAAGGAGCTGGAAACAAGGTCCTGTGACATCCTTTCATTCACACCACATGGGAACAAAAGCCTTTTCCTCCAGCATCCTCTCCAGAGCTGTGCACACACACCGGGAGCTGGCCAGCTCCAACACAGCCTCCGCTCTTAGTTCTGAGATGCGTGGGGACACTGGCAAGGAACGTGCTGATCTGGGTCCAGTGTGGCTCATCACAGGCAGAACCGCATCTCTGAAGAGATCTCATGAAGGTAAAGCAGACTCTTTCATAAAATAAACGTGGTTTTTAGCGTTTGAGACCTGTGTTCAAATTCCAGCTCTGAGCAGAACTCTGAGTGACCTTGAACAAGCATAGCTGAGCAGTGCTTTTCCTGCGCTGCACGTATTTATTTATTTATTAGACTAGGAAGCACACTCATCCTCTCACCCTTGGGATGGTTACGCAAAGTGTTATGACAATGCCAAACACACGACAGATTCTTGACACACGTCACCTGAATTTCCCTCTGAGGAAGCCACAAAAAGGTGCGCATGTGCAAGCTGCTGCTGCCGTCTGCAGGGTCAGCGCTCCGAGCTGACGTGGACCAGCAATGCTGTGATGCCCACAACATGAGCAGAGGGGCCCTGGCTCCTGGGGTCGAACAGCCGCACCCCAATATTGACCCACGGCCGCACTTGGCCTTGCTCAAAGCTGTAAAATGTCTCTGGAGATACCACGTCACTTTTGTTGGCTTGTTTGTGGCAAATTTTCATTTCTCATTTAAAAAAAATTTTTTTCAAATGAACTTGGTATCTACTTAATGGCCCTGTAGGCATGCAAATGATTGTCTTTAATCACAGCACTGGTACATGGGATCTGTCCCCCTGTCCGAAGGTAGGAAGGACAGTCACCGACTAGCTGCCAACAACCAGCATGCGTTCTCTTATCACAGGCTTCTTGTAAACAGGCTAATGAACAGATAAATTGCGGACTGCAACACAGAAGTCTTTGATAAAGAACTAAATCCTGCAAATGGCAGGATTTCATCTTTTTTTTAACAGCTGAGTACATCCCTCATCCTCTTATCCAACTATGTTTAGTGAGATCACGTTAAAAGGAGAAACACAAACATGTGATTTCACTCATTTGTGGCGCACAGAGAAACCAAACAAGCGAATCAAGGACAAGTGAGAGCAGGCCTAGTGCACAGGACGGAATCAG
Source organism: Solenodon paradoxus (assembly GCA_004363575.1). NCBI lineage: Eukaryota > Metazoa > Chordata > Mammalia > Eulipotyphla > Solenodontidae > Solenodon > Solenodon paradoxus. The sequence goes on from RJWH01000946.1 coordinate 419,905, forward strand.
AATTACCGTACGGGAGAGAGGGGTAAATGGAGTAAAAAGAGGTCATTCGTGTGGGGAAGGAGAGAATTAGACCATTGGTGATGAACTTACTGTATTCTATACAGATGCTGGTTTAGAAGAATGCATAATCTAATCTTATATAATGTTAGAATGCAGTGTTTCTTCAATCAAAAAATTTAAAAATAACTAAACAACTAATACTCAACCTAACTCTGTCTTAGAGCCCATGAGAACAGATAACGAAATGACTTGTTTTTCAAGGTGAGAAGTGGTAGACAGATGTGAAAGAATTAAACTAAACCATCATTCTCATATTGAGGATGGAGCCTTTCATACCACGGAAAAAAGTTATCCCACTGCCATTCTCAGGCACTTACCAGTGGGCTGGGGTCAGTGCCCTAGCAGAGCCACGTAGGTTTGTGGCCCGGCGATGGTTCCTTTTCCTATTCTTTTACACACACCCCCAAGATACGTGGAGATTTTCAGCTGCCACACAGCAGGGCATACGTTTACTGTCTAGTTTCCCTTGTTAATGGGAATGGCCACCAAGAATTCCTATCCCCTCCACCCACCTACTTACAATAGTAACAGACGCCAAAATGTCTTCCATTTATCAAATTACGATTTCAACAGATACATATAAATCTATGGATCACATTAACTCTTTGCTCCATCAACAGTGGGCAATATTGTTACTCAATTATTCTGAGGTTTCCTGAGTTTGAAAGTCTTTGTTAAGTGTTTAATAAATACCACCATGACCTATAAGTAGCAAATGTGAAAAGTCATTGTGGCATCCCAATAGAGAATTGTAAATAATAGAATTAATAAAAAGTGCTTATATAATGTTGCTTTAGACTCGTCCAAGGTAGATTTAGTCATTCAACACATATTTGAGCACCCACTGTGTCTTAGGTACTGTGCCACTGAACAAAACAGAGAGAGCCTTAGTCTCATGGGTTTAACTGCAGCAGAGGGGTGTGTGCAAAATAATAACTAGCATAACTAAATTAGGTAATAGGCTAAAAGGTACTGACTATCAAAAAGAAAAAAGCAGTAGAGAGAGGTTTGGGGAGGTTATAGAGAGGAGAGAAAAGAAGGGAGTTTTAATCAGGAAGCCAGGTAAGTATCACTAAAAAGTGAGTAGCAAAAAGGCTATTTTAAATAAACAAGGCTGGTGAGACAGGAGCAGAGTGACAGAGGGGGACAATGACTGAAGATGAGATGAGAGAGACAGGAGGGGTCAGAGTCTGGAGGTTCTTGCAGGTCAAGCTAAGGAGAAATGGGGTGGGAGGTATTAGGGTTTCTGAGCAGTGACGTATGTGCTGAAAGAACAGGCTCCAGAGCCGGCAGCAGGAAAGCCCATTAGGAAGCTATTACAGATGCAGGCTAGGGACAAAGCGGCCTGAGCTAGGTGTTAGCAGGGAGGAGGATGCGAGCGTCAGATCCTGGGTATATTTTGAAAGAAGAACACCATGATTTCCAGACTGGGTCAGGAGTAGGGTAGGAAAGAGGAGTCAAGAATGAATCCAAAGTTTGGAGTCTGATCAGCTAGAAGGACAGAACTGACAGGGTTCTGTGGCAGAGTCAGCTTTGCGGGGATAAGGTCAGGACTTCAGGACTGAACGTGTGAAGTGTGGAACATTTAACAGTAATTCAAGTGGAGATATTAAATAAGCAGATGGTTATACAGTCTGGTGTAGGATTCACAAGAGAGATCTGGGCTAGAAATATACATATGGAGTCACCGGCTGGCAGTATGAAACCTTCGCACATTTTCTTTTCTTTTTCAGTCTCTCAGTGACTCACTCTTCTCATCCAGTAGATAAGGATGGGACAGCACAGGAACGGCACTATTGTGAAGGTTTAATAAGAAAATGCACAACTCAGGAGTGATGAAACCCCCAGAAGAAGGAGTAGAGAAAAAGACCAAGGACATAACAATCTTCAGGTGTTAGAGGGGAAAAGAAGGAACCAGAACAAAACTAAGAAGGAAGGATAGAGAGGCAGAAGGAAAACGAAGAAGCTGTTATGCTTCTGGAAGCAAAGAAAAAGTGGAGAAGGAGAGATCATAATAACTTAACCAAGAAAACAAAGCTCTCAGGAAAAGGGGGAAACTCATCAAAACTGAAACAGCTGCTACTAAGAATGTTTATTTAGAAAGCTAGGTCCGACCTAAATGGATCTTCAAGACTTGGAGCTAACAGCAAAGATTCTAGGTGGGTAAGGCTGAGAGAGAGATCAGTTGATAGCTTCCAGGAGGCAATATAATTCAAAAGCCAACTACTCAGACAACTGCCAACCCTGCTTTGAGAGCAAGACTGCCACTTAGCAAATATCTTCTCTGTCAAAGCATGTGCCATCTAACAAACAAGATCTTACAATATTTATCCTAACTATGAGAACACTTCACTATACTTCTGAATCTCCAGAGAACACTTAAATTAGCTCCTTAGACAGTTTTAACGTGAATTTCCTACCCAAGGCCCAACCGCCAAGCCTATGAAGCTTTTCCAAACCGGTATCATCTTTCTTATCTGACTCTTCTAGAGTACCCGCCTCAAAACCACTCACTCAGCAATCACATTGTCTTCAATTAAAATAACTCATGTTTATATCAGAACTAAGGTAGATGCTTTACATACATTTTCTCGAATCCTTATAATAATTCTGGAAAATTGGTTTCTCTCCACAGTGAAGAAAGTGACCCTTGGAGAGGTTACTCAGTCCATCAACCAGTAAAGGATGAAACCAGTATTTAAACCCAGAACTATCTCACATCTCAGCCTCTTTGTCCCGCTAGACAGAACCGTCTCTTGCACAAAAGCACTACGCTAATCATTCTCAGTCACTATTTCTGTGACCTTCGCACGTTTTCTTTTCTTTTTCAGTCTCTCAGTGACTCTTCTCATCCAGTAGATAAGGATGGGACAGCACAGGAACGGCACTATTGTGAAGGTTTAATAAGAAAATGCACATGAAAGTCCTTTGCAGGCTATAATAGTTTTTACTGTTGCATTTACTAGATTTTGTGCTCCTTCAAGACAGGTTGTTCTGCCTTACAATTTCTGCCCTTTAAATACCCAATAAGGGACTTAACAGGAATTGAACATCATCTACCAGTCTTTGAAAGATTTGAAATACCTTTTCACCCACCAGGAAGAAAGTGGTATCTATCCCACCACCCAAGAATCCTGGATTCATATTCATAATCCACACCTTAATGATGACACAGTAACATATCATCACCCATCAAACAAGTTTTAAACATCCCGCTTGGCATTTAACCGTTGGATGTTCTCCAATATGGCTTTTGGGTGCCGTAGAAATTGGACAAAGGGAAATCCCAAATGAAACATAACACATTTTGTAAGAAAACACGCCTGAGAGGAGGGAGAGGGAAAAGGCCTGGTTTGTTATCAGCTAACAGAGACCGTATGTATACCATGGCTTCATTCATCGGTCGCTATGGTATTTGATTTAAGAAAATGCTCAGCTTCCTTAGATATCTCTATTTTCCCCTCAGTAAGATGGACATGTCTGGTGGTCCACCCAGAAGCCAGCCAAGATGCTCTGAAGCAGGACGGTACTGATTTGTGCCACCAGGGACGCACAGTGAAGGGGAACCAATGCCTGCCCTGCTGTTACACGACCCCTGGGAAGTCAAACTTAACATCCGTGTAATGATGGATCCGTTCTCCTGTCTGTAAAATGTAGGGCAAATATTTGTCTACTTCCTAGGTTTACTGTGAAGGCCAAATGAAATTAATTTATAAATGATAAATATTTTACTAGAAATAAGTAGACAATCACCTACAACTTGTCCTTTGGTAAATGTCTGCAGTAGCAAACCGGAGACACTGATTTCTTTGAGTATGTTCAAAGAGAATTAATGCTGAAGGGAATTAAAAATAAGAAAACCTCCTCATCTTTGAGGACACAACTACAGAAGCACTGGGAAAGACAATTAGTAAAGGTGACAATCCCACAATGGGTGTATACCCCAACAAAAAATACCTCTGATGGTTCAGCTATATCTTCACAAATGTGTGAAAATAGATGATCACATAATGATGTGGTTACAGACTGATAATGTGACAGGGGTCATATACTAGGTCATTTCACCTAGTACAGGAAGTTCTCGGAAGTCATCCTTAGCTTACTAAAAATTGCAATTCAAAGGGAAATGACCTATAATGAAATCAGTTCCTTGAAAATGACATTTTCTGCAACATCAGTCAGGGTTTTGTTTTGTTTTTTTTCCTCATCGTTATAACAAAACAACATTGAATATTGACATTATTCAAGGAACTGCTGTGCTCTCCCCCTGCAGCAAACTCTGTGGAAAATTCCAAGTGTGGCTCGAAATACTGAAAACTAGTCCTTCTCCTTATCTCCCCACTGGTCATCCTCAACACCTCTGACAAAAAGAGAATAAGGAGAATTGAGAAACAAAAACTATTCTTACACCAGGACAGAGCTGTCACCTCTCTTCATATTTCCTTGGCCCAATTCATTTCTGAACTAATTAAGCACATGAGCTGGCGAAGAGTCAAGGAGGCAGGATACTAGCTGACTCCAGGCACTGTGTGACCGAGATCCAAAAGGAGCGTGCCAGCTAGAAAAGGTTCCAGTTCACGCACATAGTACAGAGAAGGAAACTTCATCCTAGCATTGGTTTTTGTTTTTCTTTTATTGGCTATGTTGCATCATAAATACAGTTTCAGCCACAATAATAAAGAAGAGGGAAGACACATAGCGGGCATGTTTGAGCAACTTTTGTCAAAGGCAAATATTTTTGACGCTGTTTTGTTCTTGTTTCAGTATAAAGATGCTGAAATTCAATTGTGAAAGAGAAATAAACAATATAAACTGCTTGAGCAACTGAAATCCTAATTTCCTATGAAACACTTGATCTCTCCTCATCTGGAACTTGCTAACATTTCTCAAACAATTCTCTGAATCGAATTCCCATTTCCTAGCTGGGGACCACAGAGAGAGGCAATGCTTCTTGGTACGAAGGCCACTGGTTTTACTACTGACCTAATTTCTATGTCCCTCTGTTGCAAATAATTTATTGATGCTGGCTACATCATTGCACCATCCTTGTCCTTGAGTAAGACTGGTAAGCCACGGGTAGAAAGAGTGACCTATCAAGCTTTTGTATTAATGATGTCGATTCCAGTATGTTAGCATTCCTTTGCTTTGCTTGTGCTTGATTTTTTTTTTTTTTTTAAATACCAAAGTGCCCCATGAACCAAAGCCTCTGTTTAATGATGTCATGGATGCACTCACCTTGAATGAAAAGACCTTTGATTTCAAGAGTCCCTAACTGACAACTGGAACTGTACCAGCTTTCTCTTCAGAGATGTCTTCCTGTAAGGAGTCATGACGGGTGACAGGCAAAGCCCAGGGATCATACTCACCAAGTGAACGTAAGGCACAAAGTATCCAAAAAGGGCCACCGGTATCCCAACAGCCCACACCACATAAGCCGTCACCTTGAAGCTGGCGAAATTGAAAAAGTTTTTTGGAGGAGTGAACCTCTTCCTGCTGCCTCCTTTGGTTCCACTCCCTTTATCTTTGGCACTGGGAACGAGAGGTCGGTAGGTAAAGCCGGCCAGGAAGAGCACAAATATGAAGATGCAGAGGATCCTCAGAGTGTAAAAGAGGTCCATGCTGTCTGTCAGAACCCTCAGAAGGAAAGGCAGCAGAATCGTGAAGACGCTGCTGCCAGCGGTGACAATGCCATTCACCAGGCCAAGGCGCTTCTTGAAATAGTGTCCCAGGATGACCAGGGAAGGCTGGTATGCAAAGGAGCAGCCGCAGGCAAATATAATCCCATAGGTGAGGTACAGAGGCTCGATGGAGCTGCGTGAAGGTGGAAAACAGCTTTCAGTATTTGTACTGAGTACCTGGTAGAATAAAACCTTGGAGCAAAAACGGTAATTATTTAACACACATGTTTTCTACGAATAGATATTAACCAAAAGGAAAGAGGCCAAAGACATACTAAATCAAAATGTAGCACTAAAAATATATTTATTTAGTCTGAACAGATAAGAAAAATGGCTGGAATATGTGAAAAAATGTTTGGGGGACCAGTGATGTTGGGGGACCAGTGACGCTGTTCCTCCTTCTCTAAGTGGATTTCAGAAGATGAACCATGCAGCCAGGGAAGGACTGTCATGCTTCCCACACTCAGAAATAAAGGACCACATCGGAAGAGCTTAGTAAAACAGACAGTGAAAAACTAACAGAAAACCTGGGCGTGCCCTGGTGGGCTAGCAGGTAAGTCTGCCGCCTCCACTGGCGCAGTCCACATACATCTCAAGTACCCGGGTTCATGACCAGGACGGGGGACAACAATTGGAATGAACAAATAAAAATGTTTTCCCTCCTCTCTGCCTGTCTGCCTACTTCCCTATTCCCTTATTCCTTCCTGCACCTTTTCTTAAAAAACGAACAAACACACAAAGAAAAGCTAGTCTCAAAGTGGTTAGAAAAATAGAATCTGACTAGGAGAACTCATTATTTATGGCATTTTCTCAAACATGCCCCAGGCAATCTCTTCAAAGAAAAGACTACATTCGATAATTTCTCCCCAAGGTTGTAGCAGGAACATTTGCACAGGAGTAGTTGTGTCTTGTTTTTGCTGGCCTAAGGGCTGCAGGACAACCTTCGCCCTGCATGACATTGTCCTCAGTGCTGGGCAAGATAACCAGAAATCATATTCTGAACCCAGAAAGGCTAAATGAAGTGTGCTCATTAGTGGTTCACCTGTTTGCATGATTTGCATCATGTATGTTTCAAGAGAATAATTCAGAATTTTATAGTTTAGCCAAATAACTTCAGGATGCCTCTCTTCTGAAGGTAAAGTCTTAGAAACAAAGTATTGTTACAGTCTTAGAAACAAAGTTAAGGATAAAAGAAAACTAAAGTTGTTCTTTTTCTTTTAGAAAGTCCAATTCATAGGCTATTTATCAGTAGTAAGGGTAAACTATTTATTAGAAACTAAGACAGATAAGGCTGGTTAACTATTAATTTTTTTACAATAATGCTAGTCTAGCAGTACACTGAGGTAATCACAATGAACTCTAGAATCTGATAAAATGAAGGCACGTTGGCAATCCTCACTGTGAGATGCTGTTCCCCTTCTCAGAATACACAGCTAACTCCCTCTTCAGATTAGGCCTAAGAGTCACTCCTAGGCTGTCTCAGACCAACCTTACTTACATCACTCTGATCACCCTTCACTGTACCTCTGTTCTTTATTCAACGAACATGTATTAAACAGCTACACAGCTCCAAGTATTTGGTTAAGAAAGAAAATAAAGTGTGTTTATGCTCTGGTTATCATCTGCTTAGTGAAATGAGATGTCTAGCCCAAATAATAAGAACAAAGAACAAAATATAAATAACACTTTATTCATTCTGCATTAGTTTTTCACATAAGTAGTTTTGCAGCTACTTCCAACTTACTTCTTAAGGTCCTAAATTATTTTTATTTGACAATTTAAAGGAAAACATTATAATCTATTACACATTTCCCTGCCTTCTTCAAAACATGTATTAAAAACAGTATTGATAATACAGTATCGTCACAAATATCACTTTCTAAACGATTCTACTTCAGTGTTGTGAGGCTGTCCATTGGAAGCCAAGAGATTCATGTATATAAAAATCAGAGACAGTCTTTCCCCCACAATCTTATATACTAAGTGTTGGCTGCCATTAGCTTGAGATGTCTCCTGCTGAGTAAGGTCAATGCACTTTGAGATGGCATTTTCCCTGAAGCTGAGTCTTCGTCACTTACTCAGCTGAAGTCTGACAACTGGACGCATGCAGCATAAATCAGTAATAAGCAGACCCATTAGATACCAGTCATGTGTGCAGAAAGGATGCAGGGAGGGACACTGATGTGACCTGGGGCTGCTAAAGAAGGCTGCTCTAAGAAGGCAGAACCTGAACTAGTGGAAAAGTGGGTCCACACAGGAAATTAATAGCACATTTGCTTCTATGAGTTGCTCTGAAATTGTGGAAGCTTTTGATCAGTGGGTTAAATAATGAAAGTGAATAGGAAATGAGAACATTCATGTAGTAGGTAAATCTGGCTTCAAGAAACCTCCTTTCGGTTGAGGGGTGTGGAGGATGAGAAGGGAGAGGGAAAGGAGGGGCAGAAAGGGGAGAAAGTGAATAGGAAATGAGAACATTCATGTAGTAGGTAAATCTGGCTTCAAGAAACCTCCTTTCGGTTGAGGGGTGTGGAGGATGAGAAGGGAGAGGGAAAGGAGGGGCAGAAAGGGGAGAAGGCCTGAGAACAACTGGAATTACTGAACACATTTTATTTCATAGCTTGTATTTCTCGATGATCAAAATGTTTCGCAAAGCACTGCTTGTGAGTGGGTCAGCACGTCTGTGTTCTTTACCGCACCAGGGCGTAAGTGCCCTTGATGTTCTCGCTCGTGGTCCTGTCTCCACCAGAGCCTGAGCGCAAATCACTCAGCAGGTGGTCGGGCCGCCAGCACTGACCCTGCGCACTGGAGGCTTCCAGACCCAAGCAGGTGTCTGACGGGGCACAATAACACGATGTTGTCTTACTGCCAAGAAAGAACTAAAAGTAAAGAATCTCACAGAATTACCTACGCAAAGTCTTATTCCAAATAAAACTTTTTTTTCTTTTAAAAAACTTGAGAAAAAAAATCAAAGACTGTAAAACCAAGAATTCTGTGGATCAAACCCCAACTGCCCCCCCCACCAAAAAAAAATAAATAAACAGGGCAAGAAATGTTAAGTTTTGATTTTTTTTTTCTAATGATCACAACTGTTTTTCAATTAGAGATGAGGAAATCTAAGGAAGGGAAGAGGCCGGCAATGAAGATAAACCAGCGGGGGGGAGAGAGTATGGAAATCATTTTAAGAGGCGTTCTCATTAATGCCGCCTGCTGGCCAGAGCGACACACTAACCAGCGCCCCTCACCCGGGATTATTCTGGTAGCACCAGGGCCCAGAGTCGGAGCTGCAGGGGCAGGCGCTGCGAGCAGCGGGTGCTCACCATCTCTGCGGCCCGTCTTTTTCCAGGCATGGAGGCTTTGTTTAAGCTGCAGTTCATCATTTCATTTTGGCATCAACTTTTGAAATATTAGCACATTAAAAAAAGAAAAGCAGAGGTTTTCTCTACCTGAATTAAATATAATAGTAAAGTTTTGATCTCTTCATAAAAATACTTCTCATGAGCTTCTGGACAAGTACTTCAAAAGACCACTTAAGTGTGCGGACTCCTTTGGGCCTCAGAACTGAGCTGACAAACTAAGACCGTTGTTTTAGACAATTCAGTTACAACTTGAGTTCTTTTAGGATTTTTATGTGACTAGAAAAAAAAAGGAGAAACCTTTCTTGGTTCCAGGGAACATGGAACAAATATTTTCTGACTGATTTCTACCTCTTAGGCACTGCAAGTAAAGTCATTTAATTCTCAAGCATTTGATTTGCCGCTATAAATAACAACAGGCATGTCATACTACTTAAAGTTAAAAGCAATAAAAAGGAGGACTTTCTTTATAAATAGGGAAATCTCTGAAAAAATACAATACTTACACAGTACCTAATGGTTCTTGAAAAGCAATATGAAGAAACCGAGTTCTTACCTTACAAAAGAACTGGACATGAGTCCAATGAATCCAAAAGCAGCACCCACGACAGCTGTTTTCCGACAACCAAACATGTCTGTGAAGATGCTGGCTATTGGGCAGCAAAAGAAAATCATCCCCATGGAGAGAGAACTTACCCAGGCTGTAAAAGAAGGAGAAAAGGGATATTATAACCCTGGAAATTATGCTTATACTTACACCTGGGATAAAATATGCATTTAGAAAAATATTTATGCAGAAGAGAGATTACTCATACTGATGAATGCATCCAAGTTGGAATTAGTAACATATCCGAATTTACCAACAAACCAGTCACAGCTCAAAGCATTAGCTAATACTAATTATAATTAGCAAAGCAATTATTTAACTGAATCTCGAAAAGTGAATAATCTTTTAAATAAATCAAACATTCTCCTATGACACAAATACTACTAGTCTCCTGATACGTATAGTTTTAAACAACTTCTATTCTGTGGGGGAAAACAATCATTTAAAAACAGAAAGGACATACACTTAGAAACAGATATTTAGGCAGTCAACACCACAAAGAAACGGTGGTCAGTAAAGTCAGCATAGTGTCTAACTCTTAGGAGGGAAGAGAACGACTGCCATTTGGACCCAGTACTCAGAGATGCTCATCTGCAGTCTGGGCTTCAGCTCTTTTGCTAAGGGAGTCAAGCCAGACACAAATTGAACTACTTGTTGATCTGGATAACAGTTACTGGGTATTCGCTTTATGTATGAAACCATAACTATGCTTTATCTTCTTTTCTGAAAGTATGTTATCTTTCACAATAAAAAAAAATACTAAGTCATAATTTCCTGTTACTATACTGTAAACACTAAAGGAAATAACAAAAAAATAAAACAGAGAAATATATACTGAGTTCAAATTACCATCATTTTATGCTAAAGAAATAAGAAATCTCATGGGATACCAAGTGTGTAAAATCTTCGGGAAAAGTCTAATAAACTAGTGGGAGTGGAGGACTAAGAAAATGTGGGCTGTAAAGCAAACAGATGTGGACTCTAGCCCCCCAGCCCCCCAGTTCTGTAACTAAAACATACCCTCGGGCAAGTCGCTTCTGAGTCTTTTCTTGTCTTGAAAGAAGAGCAAACATATACCTTTTCAGAATTATTAAGGATTAGAGACAATGTTTCTATACCTCAATATCTAGTATGGAGAATTTGATAAGTGTAGAGTTTTAAAAACTCAGACACTGCTTATCTTATAAAATGAAGTGACTAACCCCTAGCAGTGCCCCATTCAACTCTGAGAATCTAACAGGATACCACTCCACTCCCCGAGCAAACCGAGAAAGTCCAAACCCTGAGAAAATGACTATTTCTTACTAACGGGTTACAACTGAAGCTTTACGAGACTAGAAATTTCATTTAATTCTTTGCCTCAAATTATTTCTTGATGCACCCTGGTAGAGTAGAGGTTTAGTCAACTGCCTCAAGCCAAAGTGCCGGTCACATACATCCCAAGGACCAGGGCTCATGTCCTGAGCCAGGGAGAACCACCAAGATGTACAATTAAATGAAAATACAGTCATCCCTCACCTATGGTGGGAGTTACGTTCCAGAGACCCCCGCAATAGGTGAAAATCCACAAAGTGGCGTTATAATTTAATTATTTATATATATTAAGGCTTTATAAACCCTTCCTAATTTCCTATAAACCCTTCCCACGCTCTTATTAACCTTCCCCACACTCTTATAAACCACTGTTCTAAGTGGGTACTCACTAGTGAAGTATATGTATACCGCGACATAGCGAAAATTCCACGATACAGAAATAGACACTTTAAAAAAAAAAAAAAAACCCGTGATAACAGTGAAGCCGCGATAAGTGAATTGTGACACTGCCAGGGAGGACGGTAAATAAAGCGCATTTCCCTCCTCTCTCTTCCTGCCTGCTTGTCAACTCACCTTCATCCCTACCCACACCTTTCATGAAAAAAATGTAAAATAATATCTGTTAAATTGTGTATTTTTTAATGAGTCATACTTTTATTTCCTTACTTCCCTTCCCAAAAAGAAGGGAGACAAATAATCTCAAAACGCAATGAAGAGACTGTGCAAACACTGCAGTCTTGATTCAGACGATGGGGAGGGGATCAAGAAGTGGGCAGTAGAGACAAGTGACAAGTGAGGGCCGGACGAGTTAGCGCCAGCCAGCCTCAGCTGTGCAGAGCTGTTCACGACGGGTTTAAGGAGAAGAACGTTCTTTTCTACTATTTTATATAAAAATGACACTGATTTATAATAATTGAATCTCATCCAAAAATGTTTCATTTTGTAGCATATTTAAGAAACAATATGGCACATCCTGGTGAAGCAGCAGGTTGGGGGTCAAAGAAGCAAGCCACGTACCCATACCCCATAGTTCCAGTCCGGGGTCCAGGGAAGAAACAACCAGTGTGAACAACTAAATAAAATAAAGATGCTTCTTCTTCCTCTCTCTTCCTGCCTGCCTACTTGCCTTCATTCTGCCAGCACCTTTCCTTAAAAAAAAATAAAATAAAATCTAACAATCAAGGCACACCAGACAAATAACATCCTAACATCTATTTTAGAAAAAGGCACTTTTATAATTAAGTAAAATGTCAAGACTGAATAGGAGACCACATTAAGAAATCCAAGACTGGCGCGGCTTGGTAGAGTAGTGGTGAGGTCCAATGCCTCTGACTGAGCGCAGTCCACACACGTCCCAAGGGCCTGGGTTCATGTTCCAGAGTTAGGGGAACAACCAAGATGTACAACTAAGTACAAAATGCTTCTTTCTTCTTTCTCTTCACTCCTGCCTGCTGACTTGCCTTCATTCCTGTCTGCATCTTTCCTTAAAAATAAAGTCCAAGATCATATATTCATATTGCATGTAATGCTGATAAAAGTTAAGGCAGTTTCAAGAATACAAACAAGTCTCTATGCATTACTATAGATTTCGATCTACTGCTGAACCAAATATAAAAAATTTCATAGATTTCTTTATGTCCATGGAACAAGCACTAACTATACGATACAGTAAAATGATTTTATTTTCTCTCTACTATCCTCTTAAAACGGATGTGGTGGGGAAAAATCCAGACATGGGATGCCCACTTCAGCAGGCCCACGTGACTCTTCTAGCCACTGCTGGATAACAGAAAGGCCTACGGTCGCTTTGGGTAACAAACCAATCTTCACTTGGTAATCACATCCTGTCCCGACCCCACCTGGGAAGAGAGTGAGATCATCTTTGTCTCTTTTCCATGACCCCTTCTCCCTGTCAATTCTCTCCAAAGTGGGCCTGGGAGAGAGGAGGCTGGGGGAAGGAAATCTTAGCTTCCGATTTAAGTGGTCTTCACCGAAGGCTCATCTGATGACATCAGCAGCTGACTCTATGCTCACATCCACTTTTGCGGATCCACCTCAGCATTACTTCTGGCTGTAGCAACACAGGCATGGCTAATTCATTCTCCTCCTGAATCTCCGGCTGTTGCGTGAAAGACTCGCTGTTGGAGCCTTCTGCCCTTGCGGGCAGTGTTCTCGAGCAGGAGTAAGACAGCCCCACACTGACCGTCTCCTCCACTAGGCCTGCCTATGACATGAAACACTCGGGTTTCCTTTGCCCAGCCAATGCGGTGGGTGCAGGCAAAATCCAAACCACCACTTCTTGGATAGTTCTCACTGTGGGGGCAGTTAGCCAACTCCAGTTCGCTGCTGCATTTCTCAGGGGATTCAGAGCCCTATCCTCACTGGAGAGAATTCTTTAAACCTGTAGGTCCCTCTAAAGCTCCTTTCACTAGAACTCAAATGGGACAGATGCAGCCTTAACTTCTCTGATGGAGTACGAGGAAGCCGCAGCATAACTTTCTCGAAGAATCCTCACAAAATGCTCTTCCTTGACCCATAAATATTCTTGTGGGTGCTTTCTTTTCTTTCTTTCTTTCTTTTTTTTTTTTTTTTTAAAAAAAAAAGCATTCTTCTCATGGGTGTTCAAGCCTCTAACTGGTTCTTGGACATGAGCTCTCTCAGCTCTGAATTTCATTCGACTCTACTTTCATGCTTCCGCTGAAGTCCCAGCAGCATAGTTTGTTACAATAATAATTAGCAATAGATGAAGTCAGCTCTTCTTATCAAATTCAAGAAGAAATTCTTGAATAAGTAATTATTTGCCATATGAATTCACAACATTTCTAATTTCTGTAAAGTTTGAACATGGCATCCCAAAGACTTGGGGCTATACTAGACACCCTAGAAATAAAAGGGGCTGTTGGTCTCATTTGCCCTCCAAGTCTGTGATTATTAGCAATAAAAGTTCAATAGAATTATCTGCTGATATAATTATTTGCTATGCTCAGAGATCTCACTGAATCTTCAAAACTCTGTAAGTACTTTTGCTAAGTTTACTTAGTCACTGAGAAACTGAAGTACTATCTCGATATGCGGCATTGTAAACTTTTTATTTAAAAATTCCAAGTTAGCCCTAGTGCCACTATGTAATTCCACCAAACACCCACAGAGGGTTTTCCAGTACTGTTGAAAAAACAAAAATATTTTTCAATGGAAATGGTACTATTGAAATTATGCATTAATAACATTCTCTCTAGTTCTATTAAAGAGCCCTGTTATGTTCTAGGCACTCTCCTAGGCTGTAGAGGATATTAAAGCAGCTGAGGCTTTTCTACCTTCCAATAGTTTTCATTCTAGGAACAAATATGCAAATGAGACCTAACAAAAACACCATGTAGAACGTGCTGCATGTCTTGAGATACAGATGTCAAACTAGTATAACAACGCTACACCCTGGTGGGGCTGGTCGCTAGGTCAGTTGCCTCTAAAGAAGCACAGGTCACATACTCCTGAGGTCAAGACCCGGAGTGGGAGGGAGGCGGGAGAACCAGGGTCAGCAACTAAATATAAATAAATGAATGCTTCTTCCTCCTCTCTCTTCCAGCCTGCTGCCTGCCTGCCTACCTGCCTACCTATGGCAGGAGGGAGGGAGGGAGGGAGGGAGGGAGGAAATATGCTATAAAGAAAGGCATTAGAATATACTACTATATTCTCATTGGAATGTGTATTTGTAATAGATGTTTTAGATACATATCCAAGAAAGTTATGCTGGAAAATCTTTTTGAAAAAATACTAGGAAGTTTTCCAATTTACCCCAACCAAACCTCTTAGATTCCTAATCTATAATGAAAATCAAACCCTCTGCTCTCATTTTATGGCTAAAAGAGAAAGCAAGTCGCTCAAAGGAAGAGGTTAGGTTTATTTTGCTTATTAAGTAAAACAAAAGAGCTGCAATTATGCATATCTAAGAGACGAGTAAAGGTAAAGTGTTTAGAAAGCACACACGACCCAGCCATTCATTCCACTTCTAGGTATTTGCCTAAGTGCATATGTCTGTACAGAAACTTGTATACAGACAAACACCTGCAGATAGCTGGAGATTAAAATGCAAAATATTATTTAACAAAGGTCCAGTGACTCTTGGGCCATGGAGCTGCCTGCCAATAGCATGAAAATCCAAGAATGAGTAGATTATACTTGCCCTGGTCATTTTATATTCACTCTAAAGGTTGCTGGTAGTTCTATTTCACTGACGGGAGAGTTTAAAAGTGTTTGCTATCAACATGTGTTAAGAGCATCAGAGTAGAGTAGGCAAGCAAACTCTCCTGCAGAAAATAAGTGTAAAACTGTGTGGAGGGAAAACATTTAAACATACTGAAAAATGTTCAAACCTGAGAAAAGTTGGAGGAGAGTCTGCTCTTGAAAAACCCAAACTGGAAGAGGTGAGAATAGCAGGTTTGTGTGTCTTCTTGAGGATCAACAAACTATGCAGGTATTGGGTAGGCTGGAAAGGGGCCAAAAATCAGTAGCTGGAGAAAAAGCAAAGAAAGGCAGCAAATGGGAGGTGCAAGAACTGAGCAGAGAAATCGGCTACCGCACACCAACGAGACAATTTCAGTCCAAGCAACCTGGCTGCTTACTTGGACCAAATAAGTTGGGGGGGAAAAAAAAGGTGCTATGTAAATGATACACCTAGAAATCTGTGATGTACATACTAATATTAGACACCATAGACTTCAAGGGTTATCACAGAGGCACGGCTCAGTGACCTAGCTGTTAAGGCCATCAGACATAATCCACATACATTCCAAGAACTCAGGTTCAAGACCCAAGGTGGGGTGGGGTGGGGTGGGGTGGGGCGGGAGACAACCATGATGAACAATAAATGAGTGTTTCTCCCTCCTCTCTCTTCCTGTCTGCCTTCTACCCTTCACTGCTGGCAGAGTCTTTCCTTTAAAAATGAAAAAAAATATTACCAGAAACAAGGATACTTCATAATGAGAAAGTGTCAGTGTGTCAAGAAGATATAACAACTATAAATATATATTCTAGCAACAGCTTCAGAAAAGTACCTCAAAATGGATCAAAAACTTAAGCATAAAAACAAAAACTACCAAACTTCTAGAAGAAAACAACAGAGAAAATCTTTTTGGATTAGGCAAAGATTTCTTAAATATAACACCAAAAACACAATCCCTAAGAGAAAAAAAATGGGTAAACTAAACTTCATTAAACTAACTTCTCTTCGAAAAACACAGTGAAGAGAATGAGCCGCAAGCTGGGAGAAAAACAGTTGCCTATTACATATTGAACAAAAAAATTATATTCATTTTAGATAAAGTATTCTCAAAACTCAATAAAGACCAAGCAACCAATTAAAAACTGGGGAAAAGATTTGAAAAAGACACACGAATAGAAAATATTAAATGAAAAGATGATTGTCATTAGCCAGGAGGAAATGTAAATCAAAACAAGGAAAAATTACACATAAATGAGAATGGCTAAAATAAAAAGGACTACGTGTTGGTGAGGATAGAGAGCAACTGGAATTACCACACACTGCTACCGTGAAGATAAAACAGCACAACTGCTTTAGAAAACAGTTTAGGGATTTTTGCTATTGAAGTTAAACACACCCCTACCTTATAACCCAGACATTTTATTCCTAGGTTATTTATCTTAAAGAAACAAGTGTAGGCCCACACAAAAACACGCGCACATTTATATCTTCTTGACTTCTAATAGCCAGAAACCTGAAAGAATGCAAACTAAAGAAATAAGTGACTGGAGAACAAACTCATGTCATAGAACACTACCCAGAAATAAACAGGAATGAACTGTTAATACAATAACATGGATGAATATCAAAATAAGTCAGATCAAAAAGGAGCATTCAAAGTATGATTCCATTTACACAAATATCTGAAATATGTGAATGAATCTATAGTGACGAGAGGCAGCTCTGCGTTTACTTGGTGGAGGGGAGGGAAGAACTATGAAGGGGCACAAAGACAGTTTCGGAATGAAGAAAATGTGATCTCGACAGCAGTGATGGTTTCACTGGTGGATACGTATGACAAAATTCATCAAATTATATACTTTCAATATGCAGCTTGTTACATGTCGATGACACTACAACCATGCTGATTGTACAAAAGAAATGAACCGAAAGATTTCCACAAAAACTACAGATACAGGTTATAAGAAACAAACAGCAACGGGAACAACAAATTCACACTCAGAGTTGTGTATTTCAGCACCTCTCTCAGTAATTAATAAAAGCCAGAGAACAATCAGAGAAGCTCAAAGGCCTGATGGCACTGTCAGACGTGTTAACCGAGCAGGTTTTATAGAACACAGTATACAACAGCATACAGGAGACTGCTTGCTCTGCCAGGGAGATTATTAATCACTGATGAGAGTGGAAAGGGGCCAGATGTGGGAGAGAACCAGTATCTGCAGTGCCTCCTGATCCTGACAAAGGACCTGGTACAAGGGTGTCACTAGATCCTCGGGCAACCTGTGAGATGTCATCTCCTTTTTTAAACTTGGGAAAAAGAGACTGCAAGAGTTAAGCAATTTACCAAGTTTGTGCATCTTGGATGGGACTCAAACTATACATTCCAGGTGGAAAAAGCAGACACAAGAAGAGTCCTTCATTAAAAATACCCACCAGGCACCCACAGCCATGTACCACGCTCATGTTGTTAGAAAACTCTTCCTCCCCGAGGAAACACAAATCTGGCTGAATTAAGCAAATCCAGACTTCAATCAAGAGGACACAGTGAATTTACACTTCAGGTGTGGCCTTCTGTCCTCAGCACAATGAATACACTTAGAACATATATTTAAAAAAGAAGAAGAAGATACAAAAAGACTTGACCCTGAATTACAAAGAGGGATGGGAGGGGTAAAGTAGGGCCAGTCTTCTGGGGTACAGTTCTGGGAGCAAACACTGGCAATTATGAAAATGCTCCTCATGAGACAGAAAGGAGAGCCAGCTTCACTAAGGTGGGAGCTGGAAGTCCCCCGCACGTAGTGAAAGGAGGCTAGAGTGACTTGGATGGAACTCTGTTATTTCTGCACAGATTAAAGTAGCAAGAGCCTGCAAATCTGCAAGGCAAGGAGGACGGCAGAGGCTCAGCCTCACCGCTGGGCCATGAAACACGCCTCCCACACAGACCTGGCGCTCGGCCTGAGTCTGTCATGCTGTCAGGGCTGCTGTGGCGCAAGGAACTTAAACGGCCTGGTTCTATATTGGAATTCAAGGTGTCAGATGAATGTGTGCATTCCATTAGGTAGGGAGGTTAAGGAAAGAATCGAACACATAAGTCTCCCAGTCGGAATGATTCTGTACACTCAAATTCCAGAAACGGAGGTCAATTCAATGCTGAGAAAGACAGTCAAGAAAATAACCATTTAGCAGCTATCGTCATTGCAGGTGATATTACCTCGACAGAGCAACAGGACTACCATTCCAAAATGTTTAAAACTTCCAAAGAAATAAAATAACTTGTGTTTCTTTAAAAATCAAGAAATATTTTTTAATGAGCAAAAAATAAAACAAGAGCAAGTACATTTGAAAAAGACTATTCATTAGAAATCCCAGATATGAAAATAAAGTCACTGAAATAAAAAGAAATTCAGTAGTGGAAAAAACATTTTAGTCCAGATATAAAGCTAAATGTAAATTTAAAAATTAAAGATCTTAAAGAGCATCTTCACCTCATGATAGAAAAGTATTTCAAGACATAAGCACAAACCACAAAGGAAAATATGGATAAAATCTGACATTCAAATTTACAATGCTGTACAACAGCAGACACTAGAACTAAAGCAAAAAGAGATGAGTCCAGCACGGGAGACCACTGCAGTGCACGTGCCTAGTCAACGATCATCGTCTTGTATTAACATCTTAAATTAGCATTCGTCACAATTAATGAACCAATACTGACACATTACAGTCGATGCTTTATTCGGATTTCATTCATTTTTAACTTAAGCTTCTTTTTCTGTTCCAGGAGCCCACTGAGGACATCACATTATATGTGGTCATCATGTCTCCTTTGTTCTGTCTTAACTGTGACAGGTTTTCAGATTTCCCTTGCTTTTGATGACCTTGGCAGTACTCGAGAGTACTTACCGGTCCAGGTATTTTGTAGAATGTCCTTCCTTGATGACTCTGTCTCATGTCTTTCTCAAGAGACAGCAGTTGTAAGTTTTGGGAAGGAAGCTAAGCGCCCTTTCATGACATCATATCAGGGTCCATCACATCGACATGACTTAGCACTCTGCACAAGCAGTGTTTGTCAGGTTTCTCCACTGTAACATTTTTTCTTTCTTTCTTTCTTTCTTTTTTCTTAAAGGAAAGGTGCAGGCAGGAATGAAGGCAAGTAGGCAGGCAGGAAGAGAGGAGAAAGAAGCTCTTTAATTTAGTTGTTCACACTGGTCGTTCTGCTGGACTCAGGACTCAAACCCAGGGGTATGTGACCTGTTTTCTTTCAGAGGCAACTGACCCAACTGTGTGGCCCTTTTCCCTTTTCACATGCACACTGAGTTACTAAGCACAGCTTACACTTGAGGAGAGAATTATGCTCTACTTCTTTGAGGGCAAAGTATTTACCTCTACATATTGTTTGGAATTCTTTTACATGGGAGAGTTGTCCATTCCACATTTATTATAGAGATGGATGGATAGAGTTTTAAAGGAAAGGTGGAGGCAAGAATGAAAGTGAGCATAGGCAGGCAGGAAGAGAGAGGAGGAAGACGCATTCTATTCGGTTCTTCATCTTGGTTGTCCCCAGATCCCTGACCCCTTGTCGCAAACCTGGATCCTTGGACTGTCTGTGGACTATGTCCAGTGGCCTTACTCACTAGGCCACCGGGGGCACACCCAGTCCTTTATATCAGTACTGACTCATATACATTTCACACTTTGACTTTTGATCCAGTACCATGTTATTTATTTGATGCGCCAGCAGAGCTCTTTCAACTGACTCCTGTGACCCTTGGACATACCCAGTAACTGTCGAGGAGGGTTTTTGTGTGTGAGCATTTTCTGGCTTTCTGACTCTAGAAGACGATCCAGGCTCATCTTGTACATTTTCTACCTCAATCCAAGAACCAATCACTTCTCTAAAGTGGTTCCTTTGATCAGAGATGGCATCAAAAACCAAGGCAATGGGTGCAAGGTGCTCTGCTACAGAGATGTCATTGCCTCCGGGGCTCTCAGAAGCCAGTGCTAGAAATACCTGCACACTAACCCAGGTACACACACCTACCTACCTACCTACCTACCTACCTACCTACCTACAGATGGTTTCGTGTAGAAACTCTCTATGGTAAATGTGAGTTCATACTGCTGTCTCCAACACAAGTCCGTTACCACGAGTCACTCTACACTCTTCCCTTGCTGGTCCCTTGTAACCTTCCATCTCTACTGTGAGCCACCTGGAAGTCGCCTACCTTTGACCCCAGAAAGTTATCCGAGTAAAAGAAGAAAAGAATGTAAGCTTAGAGAAGAAACTACTTCTCCAAATAACCATATTTTTCTGTTTTGTTCATAATATCAAGTCTATAAATAAAAAGTTTTAAAGCAATACTAATTTCACCCAGATTTAAAGTAACCCAAAACTTGGCTTCCCAGGATTTTCCCAGTCCTGGCCTAGGTGGAAAATACCTGCACAGCCCACCGAGGTAAAATGGAGAAGGCTGCTCAGGGATGGAGGTGGTGGCCCGGGGCACTGAGATTCAGATGTGCAGAGGGGTCAACATCCACACTAACCTGTAACAACTTTCCTCACCTGAGAAGCAGTGAACCATAGCACTATTCTACCTCTAAGATAAGAAATGGAACAAAGCATGAAGTTTAAAAGATCGATACAAGCATGCACTGCTGAGGGAGTGGTTCGGCCCACTGCCTCCGGCTAAGCACAGTCCACATACATCCCAAGACATGGGTTAACATCCTGGGGCTTAGGGGAATCACCAAGATGAACAATTAAATAAATTAAATAAGGTACACCCTGGTGGAGTAGTGGCTTAGTCAACTACATTCAGTCGAGAGTGCAGACCATACATCCCAAGTACCTGGGTTCAAGATCCGGGACCAGGGTGAAAAACAAGAGGAAAAACTAAATAAAATGCTTCTTTCTCCTTTCTCTTCCTGCCTTCCTGCCTGCCTAGTTGCCTTCACTTCTGTTAGAACATTTCCTTAAAAAACATAAATAAAATATCAATACATCGTACCCATATCAACTGCTGGGTCTTCAGAGTTCAGCTTTAACTTATAGCTCTGGGAAATTTAAAGCGGTGGGCCTGCTCCAGCCCTGGGCCGGCCTGCTCCAGCCCTGGGCCGGCCTGCTCCAGCCCTGAGTTCAGGGGGCATTTGTTTTTTTCACTTCTAACCTTGGAGTTTCTCCTCTAATGCAATGCTCCTCACTCTTCATTTATGGAAAGTTACAGTAAGAGAAATTAATGTTTTCTAAACCTGACCACTGCTGAAAGCAGAGGAAAAGTGCCCCAGCCCACATCCATAAGGCAGTGTGCTAGGCCTGTAACTGAAGGTGAGTCTTCTCAGTTCCATGAGTGCCCACTGGAGAGCCTGCCAGCCCGACCTCTAAAAGAGACAGATCGGTGTAATTTAACAACAAAATACCCACATACAGGTCCTAAAACTTCTGGACAGCTCTTCTCACAAGTGCCGTAAGGGCAGGCCCTGGTGGACCAGGCGCGAAGCCAGCTGCCAGGGTGCAGCCACGCAAACCCCAAGGACCTGGGTTCGCAACCCGGGGCAGGGGGAACAACCAAAGTGAACAAATAAATAAAAATGCTTTTCCTTCTTCCTCCTCCTGCCTGCTTGCCTTCATGCCTGTCTTCAATCCCGTCTGCCTCCTTCCTCTTAAAAAAAAAAAAAAAAATCAGTAGAAAAACAGAATGGTAACAGTGCAAGGAAATAAAAGCAGAAACCAAGTGTAAAAAGCCAGACTGTCTCCACCAATATATCCTGTCAGCTGCGCAGTAAATAACGCACCATGATCAGAACACATCTGCTGCTGGCTTTGCAACCAGCCACTGAAGGCACTTTCAGTTGGCACTCCGGATGGCAGTGGTGTTAAGGACAGGCCACTTCACTCCCGTCCTCCGCCTCGGCCCCTGGTCTGTTGGTGGGGACTGCCTTGTCCACGTTTGGCAAATCCCTGCCCCTCGCTGTGAGGACCAGCGTCCTCCTTTGAGGTCCCCAAGTCAACCCTCACCCTCTCGTCTTCCCAAGCAGGTGTGTCTACCTCCCGAACTGCGCACTCGCACTATTAGTGGTCTCACCTACCTCCCTGCTGCCACCACCGACTCACCTAAGGCAGGGAGACTGACCTGTGTGATTTTAAGGCCTATTCCTTGGGGTGTTCTGAGTCCTAAATATGCTCCTGATTCAGTAACTAGCAGACTCTCAAAGAGACATGGCAAGACTTGGGGTCCCACCTACAATTCAGCCTGAAGAGATTACCTTGTCTCAGCGTCAAAGATACTGAGTTCTCTGAAAACTAAAGCGACTAGTAAAAATCATTACACTTGACTTTCAGAATGAAATCTGCATTTTCACCTTTAATATAAAATTGGGGGGAATTTTAAAATTCCGTATTTTCTACGCAAAATCAGAGAAGCCGCCAGTGATCAATTCACAGAATAAGTCATTTAGCCTCTCCCTGCTCCCCCACCTCCTTAGCCTTCTCCTTCATCACATCCCATCACCAAGCGAGCAAGGGAAGGGGAGAGACCAGTGGGAAGCAGGTTCGTGCCCCCCGCAGCTCGGGCAGCTCGCTTCACTGTCCAGGACTGAGCGGCTGAACCAGGCAAACCAGGGGCTCTGTGGAAGGCCGGTGCTGACTGTCCCTGGAAGAAGTCTCTTTCATGACCAACATCATGTAACTTCTCTTGGATTAGGGACAGCGTTTGCGGAGTGTCTCTCAGAGGACCAAGAAGACAATCAGGTCGCTCCCTTTGAGAACGGAGAACTTGTTCAACGTGTGAGCCTGCATCTGGCTGTGAGGGGAGCTGGACTCCTGGTTCCCACTTCCCCTGGGGACCCAGTGATGGTCGCTTCACCTTGCACGTCATCTTGTCCCAGCTGGACACTGGCAGAGCACGGGGGACAGACCCAGGGTGCCCATTTTCTTCCCTCAGCTCCTGAAGCAAATGGTATGCTTGCTAGGTGCTAATGATTTTGTTTTTGAGGGCATATTCATATTCAGATGAGGCTACATTTGCCTTGGTTACTCTTCCACTGCTCTTTGGCAATAAACCACTTCTTTTATTTTACGCAGCCCTCTCAGGAAAGTCTGCAGTTGTAAGAGAATCTGGATAACTCGATGTGAACTGCTTACCGTGATCAATGAAACAAGTCAAAGAGAAGACCTAGGAGCCACACATGAAGCCTTTCATCTTGATATCAAAGAACAGCCCATTCCTTTGGTTTGGTTGTTTTTCTTTTTTTGCTGTGAAACAAAGCTTACCAAAAAGTGCATAAAATGCTCAGCTCAATATATCTTCTGCAGTGGGATTATAAAGGAACCACTCTCCAGGTCAAGAAGGAAAACGCTATCATCACTCCAGAAAAGGCCCCTCACAATTCCTCGTAATTAGCACCCCCTCTTCAGCTCAGCGCCCGCACAGCTCTCCTGCCCGTGTGTCTGCTTCTCTCTACACTTTCACCGTCTAACCCTGTTTGCTGAACACAATGATTTTGCCTCTAGTGTGCACCTTACTTGCTTTTTTGGTGGGGGGTCTGATTTTCTTAAGACTTTGTGGGGCCACCTGTGGCTTGAGGGCTAAGACAGTGGCATGTGGACCAGACACAGAGTCCAAGGACCTGGTTCAAGACCCAGGAACGGGACAAAAAGTTGGAAGTGAAAAACGAAGCAAAGACAATTCTTCCTCCCCTCCCTCCCTCTCATCCCTCCTGTCCTTCCTCCTTCTCTCCCTTCCTCTTAAAAGATTTTTGTGAGAGTCAGTCATGCCACACATAAACTATGCTTTGCTCATTTTCATGGCTTCAGGGTAGCTCACGGTATAAACAGACCAAAATGCATCCATTCTGCCGCTGACGGCTATTTGACTTCACAATGCGGAGTCTTCACAAATATACTGGGGTGAACAGGTGAGCTTCTGTGAACCTTTTCTCAACCTGGGCCAGAAGACAACAGCCAAAAACAAATGTTTCCTCTTCCTTCCAAGTGATTCTACCTCCTCTCCCTTCCTTACTCTTTGAAAAAGTAAAAGTGCTGTTGAAAGCAATGTATTTAAGGTGGGAAAGGCGTGTGTGCTCTCCCCACCTCACCCCTGGATGCGGCCAGACCTGGGCGCTGCGAGCGGGTCCCAGTACCACTTTCAGGGACATCTCCCATGTCCTCGCCTCTGCTTTCCTTGAAGACACCGAGAAAGCGCCGGATGAAGTCTGTTACTAGTCTACCAAGAGACAAAGGCCAATATTAAGTCATCAACCAGTGTTTCCTGCAAGAAGCTAAGCGTTAGAAAACATCTGCATCCTTGAAATGTTTTCTCTTTAGTTGCCACCACCATGCTTCTCAAGTTAGAGTCAAATTTGCTGTTACAGCGCATCACTTATGGTTTATATATTAAGTACTACTTTCCCCGGCCTCAACCAAATACCACATATTTTCAAACATTCCTGATTGCTTATTTTCTGTTCCTGTCTTACTATTTTAATTGTGTGGTGTTTTGTGCTTCTGAAATCCACATCAAATCCGTTGTGGAATGAGGTAGTATAAATTAATACACATATAATCCTATTATTAGTATAGATGTTTAAGACTCTGGAGAAATAACAGGATTAATGGCTGACAGTGAGAAACTGAGTTAAGAGGAAAATGTTTTTCATTCTGGAGAGGTAAATTACTACTATTATCTGAATACCTATACATCAAGGCTAATTTTCTAAATGTAGTTTTCTATATACAAATAAAACATTTGTTCCACAAATAATAATTTTCTTTCTTTGCTTCAGTTTCTGCCCAAGCTCCTGTCAGTGGAACACTGCTAAGCAATCCAGCTTGGTGATACCCAATTTAAAGAGTTTTTGCTCAAATAAACTCTCAAAGATAAAAAAAGAAAGAAAAAAAGTCATTTTTATTAAATACATAAAATCTTAAAAAGTAGTCTATAAAATACAAAATGAACAACTGCTCTTCAGCGGGACATCATATTCTTCTAAGATTATGACATAATTTTAAATTCTGGGCCACCAAGAAAAATGTTTTTCGATTCAGATTCCTTTCAAACACCCATTTTCTCTACAGCCTTCTCTGCGTACCTCCTCTCCCCCGTGGCGAGCTTTCTCTCTTCCCTGAACTGCAGGAAACATATGAGTCACTTGAATCACAGCCACACTAAGAATTAAAATCATAACTAAGGACACACCCCAGGGGCTCAGTCACCTACGGTTCGGTTCAGGCCACAGAAAACCTATGGACCTGCATGTGAGTCCCGGGACCAAACACTTTGAAAACAAAAAAAATCACAGCTAAGATAGTCAGTTGGAACACTGAAGAATATACTCAGAGTAAGTGTCCTGTGTTTGTAGAGAGAAAAGCAAACGGACATTTACTGAGCCACTACCATGTGCAGACACACATACTCCTGCATCCAGTCTGTGAAGCAACGAGAGACAGACATACGCCCTGGGGACATTATTTGAAGTAGCTCCGAGATTAAGTGACTTGCCTAAGGGTGCTCAGCTGTTGAGGAAGCAGCCTCTAGATTTCCACCCCAGACTATGGCCCAGAGCCCACTCATCATTCTTGTAACGTAGTGCTTTTATAACCTCTTCTCTGCCGAAGCTGGGGCACCTAACTCTAAAGCTAGGCGATATGCATATCCTTTCCACAGGAGGCTAAGGGCCCAGCCAAGCCACTGAATTCCTTTCTATTGAAGACGGTGTCAGAGCTAAGCTCTTCCAAAAAGGTCCCACCTTATTGCCCCTCAGGGTTCTCTGCCACCACTGAGTTTCTGCAGCACTTACCACTGGTGTCACTCACTGTCACTGACTCAAGCTTCTTACCTGTGCATTGTTTTCACACACATGTGCATACACGCACATGTACACACACATATATACCACAGCCAGAATTTGTTTAAAACTTACTGTGTGCTAGAAATGCAAGATGCTCCGCGCGTGTGTGTGTCTTATGTCTGGATTTCTCCCCAATCCCAGGTCCCGAACCTGGGGCCTTGGACTTATCATGTCTATACCTTAGCCATTCAGCTGCCTGAGCCACAAGGAAGCACCATTTCATATATTTTAAGTCAACATCCACAGCAATCTTATAGGTAGGCTATTTTTCAGGAAATAGAGGCACTGAGATTTAAAAAGGAGGTGAAGCCTGGTGGAATACCAGTTGGGCACAGTCCACACACAACCCAACGTCCTGGTTTCATTTCCTGAGACCGGTGGGAATGACCAAAGTGCCACAAATAACAACTAAACAGAATAAATAAAATGCTTCTTCATCCTCCCCCTCCCTGCCTGCCTGCACCTTTCCTTAAACAAAACAAAAAAAAAAAAGAAAAGTATCAAAATCACATCAATGCAGTACATGGTGAGGCTGGAATTCGAGACCAGAGCCCTCACTCTTAGCCACTATACTATACTGCTTTTAAAGGGATTTGACAAAAAAATAAAAATAAAACAAAACCCCTGTAATACAGCCTACATTAAAAGGATGAGAAAGAGAATAATATAAAAGTCAAATCTTTATCTTCCATAAAAGGAAGTCTCTAGATAGGTTTGAAAGAATGTCATATTAGTATTTTGTTTGGAAATATGTACATAACCAAAGAAAGAGTTGAAAGAGTTTACAGCAGGTGCCCTCGGGGGTGGAAGAGAGGTGGGGCTGGGAAAGGAAATTGCTACTTTTAATTATAAGTCTTATGAAATCTAATCTTATATACTATATATACATGTTAACAGATTATTATAAAACTTTGAGTGTAAATTAATACAAAATTCCTTAGAATTCATCAGGGCATCTGATGAAGCTCTTGCCTTTAAAAATTATATGACAATATAACAAAATACCTTATTAAAACTACCCAGCAAACAAAATAGCCTAACAGGAGAATGACCCGTGGGAACCAGCCAGCCATGGTGGTGATGAAAGTATGGCTGAGCTCAAGATCTGAGAGTGCTGATTCGCTCTCCTAGGAATAGAGTGAATCTGCGGTCAGACGACAAAGATCCCTAAGTCCAAGCAAAACAGCTTCTCCTGAGTTTGGGGCGGAGGGCGGGGAGAGAGGGAGGAAGTGGTAATTAAAAAAAAAAAAAACGTCTTATGCTTGCAACTAATTTGGTCTGAGGCAGAATCCTGGTTTAAGTACCAGAATATCAACCCCCTCCTTTAACAAGGAGAGTATCTGCAGTGTGAAGGGGCAGGGAGAGTTAAATACCCGTGCAGGGCAAACTAGAGACTTTTATTATGATTACGCTTTGCCAAGAAATATCAGGCAGGCATAAGTAGAACACATTTATTTCCAACAAGTCCTTTGTGAGACTGGAGAACTGAAAGGTGACTGTGATCACAAGGCTCAGCACAGCCTGGTGGAACAGCAGTTAAGACACAGGACACACGCGTCCCTGTACCCCTGGGTTTGTGTCCTGGTTCTGGCGGAGAACAACCAAGATGAACAGCTACATACAATAAAGTGCTTTTTTTGTCCCTGTTAGTCCTTCCTGCCTGTCTCTGCTCACCTTCATTGCTCCTTTTTTAAAGGAATTTTTTTCCTTAAAAAAAATTCATTAAGCTCTATCTTGCTACTGAATACTCGATAGCCATGTGTTGTTTACAAAGGATAGTAAGTACCCCTCAAGGATCTCAGAGTAATAAAAGCCATTCTAAACTGCCACAATATCCTCTTTTCTTTCCAGAGGCAAGAAAGAACCGCTGATTCCATTCAAAGGGGTTTACCTGAATCCGAGCAATTTCGGCAGGTCAAATTTCCACTTAACCTCAAAATGTGACCCCAGCTGCAACCCAATACAGAATTTTGTATACATTTCCTATTGAGTTTTGCCAAGTAACATTTTTTAAGTGCTTACTATGTGTCCGGCACTGCAAGTACTTTATATGCATTGCTGGTTTAATGTTTAATCTGTGTAATAACCCTGACTGGAATATTCTTTATTATTCTTGCACAGATGAGGAAATCAAAGCACTGGCCACAGGTCACAAATGTGCCCAGGCCACAAAGAGACAGAATGGAGGAGGGAGCCCAGCTCTCCTGGAGGCTGGGCTCTTCACCACAACCCACACCCACCAGACTTCAAGAATTACAGCAAACCTTAGGAGACGCATGGGCGTGCCTCTGCCTAAAACTGTCACAAATGAACCTGTCCTGAAGTTCTAAGACAGCATAGCCCACACAGATAAGTTTCTACTTGACTGGTGCATTTCTATTTGATGAATCAAATGCCTCTCCTTGCCCTGTACTCAGTGCCAATAAAACAAAGATGTCCTGACAGCAGCTTTCCTAGTCACGTGTAATTCTGCCAGGGAGTCACATACTAGTGAGTAGCAGGAAATTAATAGATAACATTTAAACTTCCAAGAAAACCATATCCAGTCTGCGTTGTGAGCCAGGCCTCTCACATTCCTCTTCCGAGTGGCTACTGGACCTAGTTCATCTTTTACACAAAAGAACTTACTAAGTTATTGATGAATGTCTGAGAAAAAAATGTCAAGATAGAAAAGACACCAAAAGCATTCACTCTTGGCCTTCTTCTGGCATGCCAGAAATCCTGATCTTCTTGCCCAGCATAAAGGAAAGAAAACGAAAAAAACCAGTTAACCAAATTGAAATTATTTCTGCCATTCTGTTTCATCTCAAAAATAAAAAGATTCTACCGCAAGTCTAACGATAAAACGGTAGACAGGTGAGAGAGGAAGGCCAGCAACAGGTGTGGTGGGATCTCCAGCAGTCCCTCAGAGCCCCACCAGAGGGACCCCTGCCGGGAACCTGCAGATACCTGGGTGCACACTGAAAACACAGGGGCGCTCAGCACCAGCACAGCAAGACTAACTGCACGCGTGCTCTGTTCAGGCCTCAAGCAGCACATTCCCACATCACCTGTCCTATCTACATCCACGAAACAAAGGGGAGCTCGTCTAAGTGCCACGAGGCTGTGGCTTGCCACTACCAAACCCAGATGGATGGCACCACAGAGGGCTTGAGCAAAAGAAAAACAAATTAACTCATCAAACCTTTCTTGGAAGAGAACATGAACTCAGTGGATTCCTGCATCACAAAATTTCAGTTTCTAGTGGGACAGTTTGTTTTCTTGTTTTGTTTCCTGTTCAAATTTGGGGGTTTGGTGGTCACTAGCACGGTCTTCACAGAACTCTCTGCAGGGAGAAAGTTTGCCGTATTACACAGTTCACACTGTCTTCAAACACATGCATGATGCCGGACCAAACAGGAAAGAAGCATGACGCTGATTGGTTAGACTGAGAATAGTGACTGCTAAAACAATTTTGAAAACTTTATTAAGTTTCAGAAATACATAAAA
Organism: Solenodon paradoxus; assembly: GCA_004363575.1. NCBI lineage: Eukaryota > Metazoa > Chordata > Mammalia > Eulipotyphla > Solenodontidae > Solenodon > Solenodon paradoxus. The sequence goes on from RJWH01000946.1 coordinate 449,470, forward strand.
GTAAAATATAAATACATTTGACTTAAAAGTTAAAATACCTGGTTGACTGTCTGCATTTTGCCCTTTGGGATTTTTTTCCTCAAGAAACTACTTTTTGTTTGTTTATTTTAATCCCCCATCCTGGGTCTCAAATCTGCATCAACAGGCTTTTCACGGCTGCACCTTAGCTGTCTGAGCCCCAGGAGTGCCCCTCAAGCAGTGTTTCTAATGAGACAGAATTCACGTACTAGCTGACCATTTAAAATACACAAGTTAGGGGCTGCCAGTATATTCAAAGTTGCACATCCATCATAATTACAGAACATCTTCCCACCCCCAGAAGAAATCTTGGACCCACTAGCAGTCACTCCCATTCCTTCCTTCCCGCAGCCCCTGGCAAACTCTCATCTACTTTGTCTTTATGGAATTGCCTGCTCTGGGAACTTTTTAAAAATGAACGCTTATATTATGCAGCCTTTTGTGTCCAGTTTCTTTCATTTAGTGTGTTTTCAGTTCATCCAGTTGTAGCATATATGATTACTCTGTTCCTTTTTATGGCTGAATTATATTCCATGTATGGATCACACAGAATAGTGAACATTTGGGTTGTTTTCATTTCCTGGCTATTATGAATAATGCTACGAAGAGCTTTTTGTACAAGACTATAGATGCACATAGCTTTTTGATTCTCTTGGGTAGAGTTATGCATCATACAGTAACTTTTTGAGGAACTGCTAGAATATTTTCCAAAAGCAGATGAACCATTTTACCAGTAATGTATAACAGTTCTAATTTTTTTCCATATCCTTGCCAGCATGTTACTGTTCATCTTTATTACAGCTACCCTGTGAAATGGAATTACATTGTTATTTCTATGTATGTGCTCCCAGTGACTAATGATGTTGGGCACATTTCCATATGCTCACTGGCCATCTGAATTTTTTTTTCCTGATGAAATAGCTATTCAAATCTTTTGCCTGTTTATTATTTTTGTTGTTTCATTTATGTAAGTGCTCTTTACTTATTCTAGATACTCGTCCTTGAAGAACTATCATCTGTAACAAAAATTTTCTCCCATTCTGTGAGTTCCCTTTTCATTCCTTTCTGGCATCTTTTGAAGAACGAAAGTTTAATGCTGATGAAGTTCAATGTATTGATTTTTTATTACTTGTGTTTCTCATGTGCTAGGTAGGAGACCACTGCCTAATATAAGATCATGAAGATTTACAGCAATGTTTTCTTCTAAGCAATGCTTTCTTCTAAGAGATTTAGAGTTTTAGTTCTTATATGCAGGTCTTTGATCCATTTGGATTTTCTGTTTATGTGTGAGATAAAGCTGCTACTTTATTCTTCTTTATGTAACTATCCAACTGCACCGTTAGTTTAAAATAGACCATTCTTACCAGACGACCTCACTCGTGTGGAATACAGAGAAACAAAGCAAACAGACAGACAAAACAAAGACTAACCCCTGGTCGGTAACAACAGAACTGACTACCACAGGGGAAGAAGGTGGGAAGAAGAGCAAGGGGTGGTGGGGTCCCATGGACAGTGGTGGAAGACTAGGAAATGTGGTGGTTGTGGCGTTTTATCAAATATTTGATGAATAGTGAACCTACACATCTGAACTTATATTATTTTGTAAATCAAAACTACCATAATAAAATTTTAAACACTATTATTTCCCCCATTTGATTGTGCTGGCTTGCGTTTTATATCTTAATAATTTCTTAATATTTAGAAGGAAAATAACTTTTAAAAGAAACAAAGGAAGGCAGAGGGGGAGGAAGGAAAGGAGGGAGAATGAAAGAAGCATTTCTGTTTGTTTATATTTTGGTTCTCTCCCCAACCTCGAGTCACAACCCAGGTCCCGCTTAGCCACCTGTGCCACAAGGGCACACGGAGAAAAATAACTTAATTTTTTTATCTTTATGCTTTACAGTTGAACAAACATAACTGTTATACAATAAACCATAAATTGTTCAATCTGAATTTCTGACATGTGAATACGCTCATGCGACCACTGCCACCACACCACAGGCATCCTCACGGGTCCATCATAATTTCTCCCTCCTGCCCCTCAGACGACTGCAAGCTCATTTTCCTCACTATAAACTACTTCGCATTTTCCAGACTTTCATATAAATTGAATCATGCTTTGTTTTTTTTATTTTTACATTTAGTTATGCTACATCTATATTGAAAAGTATTTAAATATTGTATTCCAAATATAATTATTATTTAATCCTTAAATCATTATTGAGACCAGATTTGTTACTAGAACACCAAAATACACTGGTTATATATACAGTAATCTTGCTGACATACAAGGAAATAACTGTATAGATTATAATGTAATTTACAAATCTTTATTTACACTATTATTCATCTAAGTATCACTTATCCATCAAAATAATACTAAGGCTTGAAAAAAGTGAATTTGGTCATTGATATCTTGCTGACTTTCAACGATTTAAAATCGTAACGCTACATATTTTCTAGTTTTGCTGTTACAGGGGTTTTTCAAGGTATAAAGTATAATTTAACAGACTTTTAGTTTGATTAATACCTATTTAGGCCTAAGTATGTAGGTCTCCGTTTGCGCTTTAGAAGCAGGCTGGGAAGGCAGTGTTTGTTTCTTCACAAGGGTCTTCAGAACTACCCTTTATATAGGTGTGCTTTGGCACTTAGCTGCATTTCACAGTAAAAAGAGGAAAACTAAGAGGAGAAGGTATCTCAAAAGGTCACAGCATTGACCCCGATGGACACTGTCAAGTCTTCCAACTCAACATAGAACGGGGAAGTGTCAGTCTGCTCACTGTGATGCATAGGAACTCAACTTTGCAGGATTTAGAGCTGCGCTGAAACATCTGTTTTAGTATGTCAACTATTTTTGAATTGAGCTCTTAAGGTAGTTTATTTTAAGGTAGTTCTTTTAAAAAGTTCCGTGCATTTAAAAAATTTTTTCTCCTATTTAAATACAATTCTGGGACATTCGTATAGTCGGGTATTATGGATCAGACCAGAATCCTGGCTCTTCCGATGACTGAGGACCTTAAAATAACTTAATCTCTCTAAGCCTTAGTAGTCTAATCTGTGAAATGGGGGACCTTCCAAGGCTGCTGGGAGGATTAAATGAGACAATGGGTAAAATATGTTTAGAACAGTGAAGGTGCTTAGTGGAGAGTCAGTAAATATCAGGTAGCATTATCTTCAGAGGGTATTCCTCATTTACTTAACAAAAATTGAGAGCTCCTTCTATGTTGCAGCCAATGTGGTAGCATCAGGAACTTGAATTGTGAACAAAATAGTCCTTACTCTAATGGAGTTTCATTCATTCATTCATTTTCCCTCACCCCCAGCTGCCCTGGTCATGAACCCTGGTCCTTGGACTTTTCATGGTCTGTACCTTTGGTATCTCCAACTTCCTGAGTCACAAGTGTGCATTGGAATTTATATTCTAGGGTAGAAATGGTAAATGAGTCCATAAGAATTCTATGGAGTGAATGGGACTGTGAGGGAGGCAAAGCAGGACAATTCCCAACAAAAGCACTCTTAGCTGGGACGTCTGCTGGAGGAAGCAGCACTTGCCCTGAGACCCACATGGTCATCGCCTTGTGTTGTCTGCCCAGCAGCCTCCAGGAGGAGGAAAACAAAGGCAGCATCGAACACAGCCTGTCCAGCGTGGAGCGCCGGATGGCAGGGCTTGTGGACCTCGTATACAGCTTGGGTGTCTTCTAAGACTGGGAGTTTTGAGCAGGCGAGGGATATGCTCTATTTCGGACAAGCACGAGGTCAGGTGCTGTGAAGAAAACAAGTGTTTCTTAAAGTTTAGCGTCTACCGCGCCATGAAACTGGTGCAGGCAGACCTGCGGTTAGAACAGTGCACAGCCTTCCTGCCAGCGTGCCCTAATCTGATCAGAGGCGCTGTTTGCCATGAATCTTCACACTGTCAACTCTCAAGTAACTTTAAGGTTCTTGATCGCTTTTGACAAATGTTTTCTCTTACCAGTGTGGAGGGCAGAGGGCGTGGGGGAAAAGCATAAAGAGGCTGTTTCTGAACACTGCGTACAAAGAGATTAGGAAGCAGAAGAGTGAAGGAAGCCACAAGGTCCTGCTGTGTATAATGATAGAGATGCTGTTTAAACTGCAGCCTTAAATAAACTGCAGAGACGGTTTTAAGAAAAAACATAGATCTTCATTCCATAGCACCATACTCCCAGCCTTTCTTTTCTGAGGAGGTCCACCTGTATCCACATGAAGTGAAATGCAAGGAGGAATTCTTCTCCTTTTTTTTTTTTTGCATTTATTGAAGAGAAAACTCATCTCACTCTTTCTTCAAGAGGATGTGGTGGGGTCTGACCAGTGACAGATTGTGATTATTACCTCTTGAGTGGTTTTTTATTGCCTAAAGATGATAATTATCATAATAAAGTTTTATAAATCAAGAAAAATCCTTACCCCCCAAAATCACTTGTTTTTGTTCTTTCCTATTCACTTCCGGTTCTTCTTGCATTTATTGGTGTATAATTTGTATCTGTTGTATTTTGACTTCCATTTAATGTTTTATGATAATGGATTTTAAAGTTAAGCAGTAAGTCTCTACTGTGAAAAAGAAAAGACTGCTGTCAGAAAAGGCTACAGGGCATTAATAATTGATTGGGATGATGCCTATCAGCTTTGGAAGTGGCCTTGGAAGGAGCAGCTGTGTGTGTGGACCTTGGAAAGGCATCATCTTTCAGTGCAGTCTGTGAGCTTCCAAGAAGAGGGGCGGGGAGGGGGGTGGAAAAGTACAGTGATTTGGGACCCATGTGAAACTAACAAGCTGGCTGAGTTCAGTCTAGAAATGAAGGAAAAACAATCGCTATCTGCCATGGTACTTTAGTGGAGGATAAAACTTTAGTGCCACTCAGAGGCAGCACCTCATAGTTTGTCTGAAGTGTCAACATTTTAACTCTTTTCAGTGGTTTTATAATAGTTACTTATTGCTTATAAGACCAGTCTTATCAGAGTAGAAGGATAAAGTATTTGACAAATACTATTTTCATGATAAAGCAGTTATTCTCTATTTAAATTTAATTAAAAGAGGTTCTTAAGTTTCCAGTTTGTGTAACAATAGATAAGCCAAATGGCTTTCAAAGGCCTTGACCTAACTGCAAACAGGACGGAGCCCTGTAGTCAGTATCTTCTGTGGGGCCCTTTTCCCTGGGTCCTCTGAACGTGACAAGATGTAACTTGAGTGAAAGGCAAAGTAGAAATCCTGCTAAACCTGTTGGGAGAAGACCTCAGACAATTGATAGAGATACTAGTTTCCGCTTTTCTCTTCATAAAATAAATGAAATTCAAGGTCATTTATTTTTGTTTGCCTTTGGCACACTGGATTCAATTGAACTGACATCATACACAGCAAGTACCTGGGAACATAAGTTCCGCAACAAAAATTCTAAAATCAGGTTTTACGTTAATTTTAGGGCATCATATGTTAAGGAAGAGTTATGAACTGGAATATTCAATTATGACATCATTTTATACTAGAATGCATAGCTTAAAAACCCTTCTGTGTATGCGCTAACACTTTTCCCTTTATTTCTGTCTTAATAAAATCCTGGCACTAGCATATATATATATGTGTGTGTGTGTGTGTGTGCCTGTGTGTCTGTGATATGCATCACACACACACACACACACACACACACACACACACACACACACACACACACACACCCCATGTGCGTGCATCTTAGACGGAGTGCTTTCTACATGAAATGCTTCCAGTTAGAGTTGGCACCATGAGTATCTGGGGAGCAGGTCTTCCTGTTAAATTCACATAAAGGTTTTCTTTGACCACAGGAACTTCTGTGATAGTCTTCAGTCAA